>OZ024754.1:4467367-4519867 GCA_964016885.1 Eledone cirrhosa | reverse complement strand
TATATACACACTCAGTTGCACACACACACACAGACAGACAGACACACACTCACATATATATAGACATTACTATAACCACATGCAAACCAACACACATACCTACATAAATACACACATATATATGTATATATATATATATATATATATATATAATGATATTAAATAAATGAAAACTATATTTATAAAACCATATTTATTCTATTATATATATTTCAAGGGTAACAAAATGTTGGTACCCTTGAAATATATATAATAGAATAAATATGGTTTTATAAATATAGTTTTCATTTATTTAATATCATTAAATATTTACTCTAGAGAGCTGTCGAGTGCTCTGAATCAGTTATAAACATTTATATTTATTTGTTGTATTTCTAACAAATTAAATATCCCTTGTACTATATACACACACACACACACACACACACACATACATACACACGTACCTATATGTTTGTGTAAATATGCGTGTATATATGTTTGTGTGTATATGCGTGTATATATGTTTGTGGGTATTTTACTGTGTATGTGTGTACGTATATATCTATATGTGTGTGCCTGTTTCTTTGTGTGTTTGTGCGCATGTGTTTGTGCGCATGTGTTTGTGCGCATGTGTTTGTGCGTATGTGTTTGTGCGTATGTGTTTGTGCGTATGTGTTTGTGCGTATGTGTTTGTGCGTATGTGTTTGTGCGTATGTGTTTGTGCGTCTGTGTTTGTGCGTCTGTGTTTGAGCGAATGCGTTTGAGCGAATGCGTTTGAGCGAATGCGTTTGAGCGTATGTGTTTGAGCGTATGTGTTTGAGCGTATGTGTTTGAGCGTATGTGTTTGAGCGTATGTGTGTGTGTGTGTGTGTGTGTGTGTGTGTGTGTGTGTGTGTGTGTGTGTGTGTGTGTGTGTGTGTGTGTGTGTGTGTGTGCACTCAGTCATGGAGTGTGTGCGTGCGTGCACTCAGTCATGGAGTGTGTATGTGTTGTCAGTGATATTATATAGTGCGGTATGTTATGACACAATGTGTAATGTGTAATGATTACAACCTAAGTGTTGTATATTGTAATATGATGTGGCATATTGTTTCATGTGTACTCTTCTCTAATAGGCTGTGATATGATTAAACGAGTCTGATGAGACACATTGCCTTATTAACTTATCGTTCAAATAATTCTATTTGATTAGCTTGTGAAATAGCCAAGCTAATATGTCCAGTAGTAACAGAGTGTATCATATTTGACAGCCTTGAGTAGCAAGTTTGCACTTTGCCTCTGACGTAATCAACCGCCAGGCGACAGTTAAACTTTGGCCGTCCAATATAAGCAATGTCTGCTATTTACAGCACGACCACCATTACGGCGTAGAGTAAGAGAATAAAAATACGTGAAGTGGCTGTACCAGAGTACATCTCCTTGATAACATCTGAAAATGTACAGAGGGAGCTGCGATCGTAATATAGATTACTCCCAAAACGCTTCTCTCTTAATTTCTTCTATGTAGGTTATTGTATTTCTTGAATTGTGATCTTACCCGAATGTACTTAAACCCATCAAAACCGAGTCTTCTGAGCTTCTATGTGGTCACTTGTCTTGCAATGAATTATTTATATATATATATAGATATGTATATTTGTTACTGGTTTCAGTCATTAGCCTGTGGTTATATTGGAACACCACATTGAAAGGATTTACTGACCATTTCCTCCTCAAGGTGTAACTCTAGACAAAGTGGCTAATATAGTGGATGGAAAGAGGGTAAATCGTGGCTAAAATCAAGAGTAAAATAGTTAACAAATTACAATCATGGGTAAAAGACTGGTTTAAATTGGTGGGTAAAATAGCTCAATAAATAAGATTACGGACACAATGGTGGATAAATTGAGGAGATAAATCAAGCATGCTGGTAAATAGGAAAACATCAATGGGCAAATTAAAATCATGGGTAAATTTTGTGGGTATAATAAATAGGATTACCGATGATTCAATGGTGGCACACGCAGTGGGTTTGAGGTAAAATCCTGAATCTCGGGTAAAGTCCTGTAACCTTGGGTAAAGTCCTGTAACCTTTGTTGTTTCCCTTTCATCCGACACCCCTGTGATAAATAAAAGAAATGATTATTGTATTACTGTACATTCCTGGTGTATGATATCGAATGCACACTTGCACTTATATGCACTTAGATCGTATACTGATACTTAACCTATGCAGTCGATTACACTTGCACACATATGTACATCCCGTAATCAACACCAACACGTTTCCGCATTCAGAAAAAAAAAAAAAAAATTATATATATATATATATATATATATATATATATATATATATATATAATAATAAGTGTTGACAGACCCAGCATATTTATCAATGCCAGTACCGGTTGTATCTCAGCGCACTCAATGGACAATGAAAGATACATTACCCGAATATACACAGTTATTTGCCTCAATACAACACACGTAAAACGGGTGCCTACCAGGTCCCGGACTCGAGTTTCTGCCGCACTAATGCAGCAGTAAGGTGCACTGCACCACCTGTCTGCATATATTATGCAACATATATATATATATATATATTGGAAAGACCAACGGAAACATTGTTTCCCGGTCCGATTTGACGAAAGTCGATCGTTCCTAAAAAAAAAAAAAAATACATATATATATATATATATACAGGGTGTCCCCAAAATGTATATACACTTCAACAGCATTCTAATAAATATTGCCTGTAGAGGTAATCAAAGTGTGTATACATTTTTTTTTTCACCTGGGAGTGAAAGACCCCCTGTTGTTGTCACAACACTTTTCTAGGAGAGCGAAACTCTGAAAAAAAAAAAAAAGAAAGACCTGCGGCTTCGGAAACATCCGACGATGTTGACCAGTTCTCCTTTTCGGGTAGTGTTTTCGATGGTCAGAGAGTGGGATGGGTCGAGTGCAAGGCCTTTCCCCACTTACAAAAACATTCAAAGCACATGCATTGCTTGTTCAGGATATGTTACAGGTTTGTGTGACTGGCCGTAGCCTAAAAGTGCACCAAACTCTATAATCCTCCAAGCAATTGCAGTACTCTTAGCAGAGTTTGCAGCCATCACATATAGAGAGAGAGAGAGAGAGAGAGAGAGAGAGAGCGAGCGAGCGAGAGAGCAAACATCACGGACGCTCTATCTCAAAATTATTTTTGAAAAGCATTAGAAATGCGCAACCGGTAAAACTTAAAACCAAAACTGAATACTAACCAATACTATTACTAATTCTCACTTATTCCTAATTAAACTATTTTTGACTGTGAACAATTTGTCAGCATTTTCTTTTCCGTTTACCAATATATATATATATATATATATATATATATATATATATATACAAGACCCAGGAGTATACCCCAAACAAGATGGTTGGGTAACATCCATGAGCTTGGCTGGTCTCTCTTGAGAATCCAGCCGGATCAGTTGGATACGGTTGCTTCTGACAGGACCCGATGGAAGGTGTGTTTGGGGGCTCTGTCCCCACGACCCTCTCAGGAATAAGTGGGCGAGGAAAAGAAGAAAAAAATATGTATACTTTACATGATGCGTCCCCCACCCCCAAATGTATACACACTTCAACACCATTCTAATAAATACACCTTGTACAGGTAAACAAAGTGAGAATACATTTTTGGGGACACCCTATCTATCTATCTATCTATCTATATATATATGTGTGTGTGTGTGTGTGTGGAGAGAGAGAGAGAAATTACTTCCAAAGGGCTTGAACAGTTTTATTCATCTGGTCCTGAAGGAGCTGGTCAAAATATCTTTCAGCTATTAGTTACACTACGTTACTTTCAGAGATCAATTCTCACCGAGCTCAACATTCCATTCCCAGCCTCTGTGGTAAACAAAATAAGTAGATACCATGGGTTGGTGCATTTCTAGCTTAAGCCTAAATAGAAGATATGAAATGGCGGAAACATTACAGGCTGGCGTTCACGAACATATTAAGTACATTCAACATATACATAACTCACACTCACATCTAAATATGTTCGTATATATACGTACAACTATATGAGTATATATATATCTATATCTATATATATACTCATATAGTTGTACGTATATATATATATATATATATATATATATATATATATATATACACTCATATAGTTGTACTTGTATATATATATATATATATACGTACAACTATATGAGTATATATATATATACACTTGGATGAATATACGTATGTGTCCATACATATTGACACATATATATATACGGACACACATTTAAATTTGCACGTATATATGCAACTATTTGAGAGTGTATGTGTACGCGCGCGTGTGCGTGTGTATATATATATATTTGAACGAATATTTGTATGCTTGCATACACATTAACACACATACGCATATATATATATATATATTCGGATACATTTATATATGCACCTATGTATACAATTATATTAATGTATATACATATATATGTATATATATTTAGATGAATATACGTATGCATGCATGCACATTCACACTCACACACATTTGCACTTTCTCTCTCTCACACACATTATATATATATATATATATATATACATATATATGTATATATATTTGGATGAATATACGTATGCATGCATGCGCATTCACACACACATTCGCACTCTCTCTCCCACACACATTATATATATATATATATATATATATATATATGTATGTATGTATGTATGTATGTATGAACTCTAACTATTGCCCAAAATTCTGGAATCTTGAAAATTCTTGTAAAAAGAAGAAAATAATGTATGTATTTTGAGCCTTGTCAGTTGATTTTAGTTTTATAGTTGAAAGTCACTGTCAGAGTCCACTTTAGAAACTGTGTTTATTCCACTGAAAATAAACGGTTTTAGAAAATGCGGACACTTTTTCTTTTAACGGTAGCGGTAGTTACGTAGTCGTTGTCATCTGTGATGGGAAGCTGGTTAACAAAACGGAAGCGAATAACTTGTATTCTGGTGCGGTTGTTAGTTATACTGGCAGCAGCAACAGTAGTAGTAGTAGATGGAAAATATAGAGAAAAGGGAAATTGAACGAATACATTCATAGGATTAATGCTATAAGTACAATTTGATCCGTCATAATGCATGTTGACTCCTGGCAAGCGGAAGCATCAAGATGGCGGACGTGTAAAACGTTAATCTCTTAGCGATGAAACCGGAACGTTGTAAATCGTGAGCAATGGGTTGTATTTTCCGACTGCCTACTAATCTCTTTAGAAAACTCAGCTGGTGAGATAAATGTGAAATGGTTTCTAGTTTTTGGTTAAAGTGGTCGAAGTGGTATTTTATTGACGTTCATATGTCAGGTTTAGGAAGAGGGAAAGTATTTGACTAGATTGGAGGTGGGGAATGGAACAATGGTGGGCTACATATTGTGAAGGTTATGGAAGTGTGTTTATTTGTTTGTTTACAAACAATAAACAGCCATGATGAAAGATGCATTTTAGGTATAAGAAGGTGTTTGAAATAGTATTAATATTTTTTTAATTTTAGGTATAAGGGCAATACATTTGTCAGAAGGGTAAAGTTGATTAAAATCAAACCTAGTAAATGACTGGTACTTTATTTTATCGACCTCGAAAGGATGAAACGCAAAGCTGACATGATTGGAACAGTACAGCGTGGACTAACATAGGAAACTCCGTTCAAAAGATCCAGAACAAATAGCACAATGGTAGTTTCTCAGACGCTCTACCAATCCACCACCTTGTTTGAAATAATATTAAAATAATATACAAGTGATCTATTTGAACGGCTACCGAATGGTTAAATCACACAGAATAAAGAAGATAAGCCGAATAAACCAGAGACTAAAATGGAAATAGGGGCAATCCTTAATTAAAAAGATAAATCTTGGATACATTCGTGATTTTAATATACCATATTTAAAAGAAAAACTGTTCCTATTTACACGAATATACACACCCTGCCATCCATATATATATATATATATATATGGGTGTGTTCGGATCTAGGTGTCCAAATGGCCGGAGCTCAGCCGTCGGGGTCCTGACTCTTTTCCTATCACCCTCTCTAATACCCTAAGTATTGAGTACTCTGGTGTGTCATGGTCCACCAGGTATCTTACCACATCCTCTTTATTATATATATATATATATATATATATATATATATATATATATTGTTATGCTTTGGGAGGGTCATGTTGTCAATAAGAAACACACGCACCAGTTGCTTTCACGCCAATTTATTATAAATTAAATTTATAAATTTAATTTATAATGAATTGGAGTGAAAGCAACTGGTGCATGTGTTTCTTATTGGCAACATGACCCTCCCAAAGCATAACAATATCGGTTTCAACACACGTTTTCAGATAAAGAATCTTGCTAAACAAATTCAGAAACGATATATAAATAGAGAGAGAGAGTTCAGTAGACGTTGTTTTGGTAAAAACAGGAGTAAGCAGGAGAAAGCTCTCTACATTCGTAGCGTGTAGTTACATTGTTTATATATATATATATATATATATATGCTATTAACACTGATAGGATGTATATAACCATAACTCCTGGCGGAGTCATGGGGAAACTGTAGTGACATACGGCGTTTCTTGAGCATATCTTAAAAACCTGAATGGTTGTCCCGTTGTATCATTCGTCGTTGCTCTTTACTTCAAGTACACAACCTCAGGTGAATGATGTTTCATGATCTCACAGACAACGTTATAAAATGTCACCGAACAAGATCTCAAGGGAGATGCGCTGAAAGAGCTAGTCAGACTGAAAGAGCTTTTTTTTTTTTTTTTTTTTTGGCGGGTAACCAATTCCTTTTTGACGTCAGTAAGTAGACATTTTTTTTTTTGTTATTGCCAGATAGATATCAGTGCGGAAAGAGGTGTCCTGAAACAGCTTCTGTTTCGAGTTAAAACCTTTGTTTTCCTGTAACGTGTATTAGATTTATTGCGTTTTCGTTTTGATGTTGTTGATATAATAAAAAAAAAATAGCAGATTTTCTTTGTTATTTACTTTCATTATTTAGGGGAAGATATTTCTTATTTCTTATCTACTCTTCTTTTCTTCTTGTTTGACTGTCTTCGTGTCACATTATTTTTCAACATGACTACGGTGATTATTCGTGGAAAATGATTCCCAAAATAGTGGTAGATTAACATTTTCCTTGGAAGGAGGGTGAAGAAAACGAAGAAAAAGAAAAGAAATATAGTTTGTATATTGAGAACATTTATCCAAATGACACGAATAATTTTGACAACGACTCTAAAATGAATTATGGACAATAACAGCGATAATAAAAATTACGTTAATCTTATTGTAGGCACTTGTGAAAATAATACTAGAAGTAGTGGTGACACTTGTAATATCGTCGCAGCAAACAAAAATTATCAGCAGCAAAAAAACCCACCTAAAGAAAGCAAACATTATAGACAAATCCATTTAGATGACATGTATATGCACACATATATTTATACATTAATATGGTGACCAAACAAAAAAGGAATGGTACTGTAGGGAGGAAGAAAACCAAACCCAGAAGATTTATGCATTGACTCAACCAAAAAGAAAATAGTACTAGTAGCCCAAGCTTGCAACCAACTGGTGTCTTATCCAGTGGGGATACCATGTATCGTATTTCCCAGCGCCGAAGAGGCTTCATCCTTGAGGACGTACCCTAATTTTAACAACCAAAAATTTGAAAAAAAAAAAAAAAATACCCTTCGGCCTCCAGGACGCATTGGTAGATTTTTGAGACTTATTTTAGGGAAGAAATAGTCTCTTCGACGCCGGGAAATATGATAATTTTAGTCACACACATACATATTATGTATGTGTATGTATATATATATATATAGGAGTCGATTGACTTTCGTCAAATCGGACCGAGGAAACAACGTTTCCATTGGTCTTTCCAATTGCTAATAATATCTATCGGTCGCAACTCCAGGTAGAAGGAGCAACGTGAAATAAAGTGTCTTGCTCAAGGACACACACACACATATATATATATATATATATATATATATATATATATATATATATATATATATATATATATATATATATATATATATATATATATATATATAACGAAGGAAGTGTGGTAAGGAACCAGGTGGACCAAAACGCTCCAGAGTACGCAATACTTTGGGTAGTAGAGTGGGTAGTAGGAAAATGTTCAAGACCCAGGGTCTTGAAAATTTTCCTATATATATATAAACATATCTGATAAAATACTTTTTCTCTCCAACTTTCCAGCAACCTTTTTCTCCTAACTTTACTCCACCTGATGAATGACTAATGTCCGATACTCTGAGTCATCACATCCCTTCTTTCTTTTCCAACAAACGTCAAACGTATATGACTGTAATTGTATCTCGCTGTTGGTTTCTTTCAAATCTTGAACTACACATATACATATGTATATATATATATACACACACACATATACACACACATGCACCATACACACACACATATATATACATATATACATACACACACATACATATATATACATATATGCATACACACACATACATATATATACATACACACACATATATATACATATATGCATACACACACATACATATATATACATATATGCATACACACACATACATATATATACATATGTACATACACACACATACATATACATATATACATACACACACATACATATATATACATATATACATACACACACATACATATATATACATATATACATACACACACATACATATATATATATCAATCCCTTTATGTTACATATCAATCAGAATAAGTAAAGCAACACCAGTCTCAACAATAGGCAGATTACTTATACAAATATACAAAAGCAAACACACACACACACACACACACACACACACACACACACACACACACACACACACACACACACACACACACACACACGTGCGAGCTCATACACAATACTTATCTAAGTCTTAGACTGTAGAATGATGACATTTGTTTCATTTTGGCATCAACCCAGACCCCATCACCCCACCCCATACACGCGTTCCTTCACACTTTGTCCCTCACCCATTTCTCTCCCAGACTTTTGCCAGAGCTTGTAACACACGACTGGTAAGTAATCCATTGCTGTCGTCTACTCTTCACACGCCCACCCTCCTCCTCACACCCTTCCCCTTGCTGCTGCTACCACCACCACCACCACTACCACCACTACTATTACTACTACTACTACTTTCTTTCGTTGCCACAAGGGCAAGAGACAAGGGACGTTACAAAGACCAAACACAAAACAATGGGGGGTGAGTTTCCACCACAAAGCAGCGCAGAAAAAAAAAACATCAAAAACAAAAGCAACAATCTTTTCTTTCATAGGAAGGGGGAAATAATAAACAAAAGCAATAATAAAGAAAGACAAAGCATGACCAGGAAGAAGATTAAAAAAAGTAAACTAAAGAAATAAAATAAAATAAAAAACAGAAACAGAAAGAAAATGTGAAATGACCGAATCTTTTTTTTCGCTTTTTCTAAAAAAAAAAAGAAAAAAAAAGACTCCCAAAAACCCAAACTCTTCAAAACATAACAATTCCATCAACCCAGCCACCATTTTTACATGAACAACAAAAACAACTCCTGGATAGAAAACCTCGTCGACAATAACAACAACAACAGAAGCAACAATAACCATCATTACCATTTTTTTTCTCCCTCTCTCTTTCTTTTTTTTTTTCGCCTTCTTTTTGCGTCAAGAAGCGAAATTTGATTCGCAATAAATGTCTAGAACAGTGAAAAGCTAATAGTGAACTAGGAATGGTTATTTTCACACGGGAAGAAAACGTTACAATCTTGGCTTCAGTGCCATCAAATTTAGGCCTATTCTTTTTCTTTTTCTTTTGACTCGAAATCAGTAAGAATAAGAATAAGAATAATTTCTGACATTGGCACAAACAAGGCCACACATTTTTGGAGTAAAGTTAAGGCTGATCAGATCAACATTGAGAGGATTAAAATGTAGAGTCGACCTTGTTAGGATTAGAATTCGGGAAAGTAAATGAAAGCAACTAAATACATAAAAGCATTTTACTTTCTTATTGTTTAGCTGTTTCATCAGGGTGGTAAGGGTAACGCTCTTGCCACTTTTCGGGGAATTCAAGACGATTGGGAGGGTATTTAGTATTTTTAAGCGGAGATCTGACGGGAATGCTTACAACAGAGTGAAATCTGTCAAAGACAACCAAGGCCCTGTTAGTGTTAAACCGAGAGGTGCATTAAGTTTAGCAACCAGTTACTTGTCCACAATAGACTAACCTCCATCGCTATCACCATCGTTAAACTGTAGTAGACAATAACAACAGCCCTCAACATATTGAAGCTTTTATTAATTGTGGTTCCATGGCCGAGGGATTGGCGTTGGCCTTCGGTGGGGCGTGAATCTCAAGACAGGATTTAAATTGAAAAAAAGAGAGTAAGAACAAGTAACACAAGATATTCTATCCGATGCCCTAATAACTTTTTATTCGTCGCCTGGTTTGGCAGTATCGGTAGAGCGTCAGACAGCATGCTTTGCAGCATAGAGTTATGGCCCTTTGTATTCTGAGTTCAAATCCGCCGAGGTTAATTTTGCTTTTTATCCTTACGGGGTCGATAAAATAAAGTACCAGTGATGCACTGAGGTAATCGCTGGCCTTGTGCCAAAATGGGAAACTCTATAATTAATGGTTTCTTATATAGGCACAAGGCCAACAATTTAGGGTGAGGGGAAAGTCGACTAAATCAACCCCAGTGCGTTACTGGTACTTTATTTTATCGACCCTGTGAAGATGAAAGGCAAAGCTAACTTCAGCGGGATTTGAACTCAGAACGTAAAGGGTACTAACTCTATGCCGTAAAGCATGTTGTCCGCCTCCGAAGACAATTGTGGCAGTACAAAACAGTAACAATACAAAGAACACCACAAATAAGAAACAGTGAGGGATTTCCTTCAAGAAAAAGGGCGAAACCAAACATGCAAAAAACAGTAGTGAATCTTTTATGATTGTTCCAAGAAAAGATTTTTCATCGGACCAGAGCTTATCCCGGTTTTATTGACATGTACCTTCTGCCCAGTGGGATCTGTCCCTTCCACAAGAAGGGACAGAGCATACTGTCTAACCCTCTTAGGTGTTTTCTGGAACAAAGTATGACGGTCACGTGGTATTGCATTACAGAAGTAATATATAAATTAGAGACTAATGGAGAAGCTGATGACTAAATAATTATATACATACACAAACACATCCAAACATTTATACGTATACACACACACCGACACACACAGACACACACACACACACACAGGCGCATACACACAGGCACAGACACACAGACAAAAACATTTATACGTATACACACACACAGACACACACACAGGCACACACACACACACAGGCGCATACACACAGGCACACAGACACAGACAGGCGCACACACACATACACACACACACAGGCGCATACACACAGGCACACGCAGACACAGACACACAGACACACACAAGCCCCCCCCCCACAGGCGCACGCACACACACACAGGCGCACACACAGTCACACACAGACACAAACACACACAGACACATGCACACACAGGCACACACACAGATACATGCACACACAGGCACACACACACACAGGTACACAGAGGCACACACACAGACACACACATATATATATATATACAGGTACATACAAACATACATACACACGCACATATGTATCCAGGTACATACATACACACATATATATATATATATATATATATATATATATATATATATATATCCATCCAGGTACATATATACATACACACACCCAATATGCATACATAGCAGATTTGTATACCTTGAGATAGTAAGACAGAGGAATTCAAAGGAGTACATCTGTACTAAACTTAATCGAAGAACAATCCACAAAAGTGCTCAATGAATAATTATACGTAATTATGAATAATTCCAGTCTACACCATCAATCCCTAATGTGAAGTAAAACGGTAAAGGAATTTCAATAGACCACATTAAAGATAATGTGGTTATGACTACCTCACAACATTACAGTGCTATTATCTATATATCTATAATATATGCAACTGTGTTACCACCCATTACACTTTCACTCTCTTTATGTGCATAAATATATAATTGTTTCTACTTTAGGCACAAGGCCAGCAATTACCCAGTGCATTACTGGTACTTTATTTTATCGACCCCGTAAGGATGAAAGGCAAAGTCAACCTCGGCGGGATTTGAACTCAGATCGTAAAGGGACGTAACTATGCTGGAAAGCATGGCGTCCGACCCTCTACCGATACTGCCAATCCACCGCCCGTGCATAAATATATAATGTAATGTAAATCTATATACATATACATATATATGATTAAAAGCACACATCCACACATATATAAGCATACCTGCATACAAACACACACACATATAAATATAAACTAATTCATCGCCGTTTATATATACACACTTCAACAGCATTCTCATCAATATTGCCTGTACAGGTAATCAAAGTTTGTATATATTATTTTGCGACGCGGTGGATTGGCAGTATCGGTAGAGAGTCGGACACCATGCTTTGAAGCGTAGAGTTACGTCCCTTTATGATCTGACTTCAAATCCCGCCGAGATTAACTTTGTCTCTCATCCTTACGGGGTCGATAAAATAAAGTACCAGTAATGTACTGGGTAATTGCTGGTCTTGTGCCTAAAAATAGAAACAATTATTTTGGGACGCCCACTATATTTTATAGCAATATGTGACATATTTGTAATATATGTTTTAATTAATGGCCTGATAACACTTGTGAATTGTATAACATATAACATATATCAGTATATATTATATATTTACTTTATGATGCGTGTGTAGATGAATAGATAAATGTGTGTGTGTGTGTCTGTGAATGGATGAATATGTATGTGTATGTGTGTATGGATGGATGTATGTGTGTGTGTGGATTGATGTAAGTATGTGTGTGTGTGTGTGTATAGATGTATGTATGTGTGTGTGTATGTGCGCGCGTGTATGTGAGTATAGATTGATGGATGTATGTGTGTGTGCGTGTGTGTGTGAGTATAGATTGATGGATATATGTGTGTGTGCATGGATGAATGGATGTATGTATGTGTATAAAGATGAATGCATGTATGTGTGTGTGTGTGTGCGTGTGTGGATGAATGAATTGATGTATGTGTATAAAGACGAATGGATGTATGTGTGTGTGTGGGTGTATAGATGAGTGTGCATAGATGTGTGTGTGTGTGTGTGTGTGTGTGTGTGTGTGTGTGTTTATAATGGCTAATTAAGAAATTTTACATAATCAGAGAATATCAATAGAAGCGCATGAGAGTTAGAGATGGGTAGGGTATGGTAGGGCAGGAGTTAGGGTAGGGTGAGCGAGGGTAGGGTAGAGGGAAGGAGGGTAGGAGTTTTCTAATGCGTCATAAGTCACATAAGGTGAACCGTAATAGCTACCATCGGAAATCGAAACCGGATTGCTGACTTCCGGCTCTTCTAGAAGTGACACGTACTCCAGAATGCCGAATAGAACATCAATTATGAATCAGAAGTTAGCAGATATTGACCTACATAAATTTCAAAACATGTATATGCAAATATATGTTAATTAAAATACATACACAGACACGTATACATATACAATCACATACACACACAATATATATATATATATATATATATATATATAAATGTGTGTGTGTATGTATATATGTATGTATGCATATGTATATAAATATATATATATATGTATATATATGTATGTATATATATATATGAGTGTATATATATATATATGTATGTATATATATGTGTATGTATATATATGTGTATGTATATGTATGTGTATGTATATGTATATATATATATATATATATATGTATATATGTATGTATGTATATAAATATATATGTATATAAATATATATGTATATAAATATATATATATATATATGAATATATATATATGTATATAAATATATATATATATATGTATGTATATATATATATGTATGTGTATATACATATATATGTATTAATCTGTTATTTTAATAAATATATATATATATATATACATGGAAAGTTATATTTAAAATAGTTGGGTTACAACTAGTAAATATTTATAACTGATATAAAAGCACTCGACAAATATTTGGAGTATATTTACAATATTAAATAAATGGAAAACTATATTTATAAAACCATATTTATTTCATTATATATATTTCGGGGATATCATATTAACAATATGCTATGCCTTCATCAGACAAAATACAATATAAACAGTTTTATAGATAAATAGATTCGACATACCGTTATAACACCGACTTCATTTGAAGAGGTTTAAGACTGCCAGCTTAAACCTCTTCAAATGAAGTCGGTGTTATAACGGTATGTCGAATCTATTTATCTATAAAACTGCTTATATTGTATTTTGTCTGATGAAGGCATAGCATATTGTTAATATGATATCCCCGAAATATATATAATGAAATAAATATGGTTTTATAAATATAGTTTTCCATTTATTTAATATTGTATATATATATATATATATATATATATATATGCATACAAAATATATATCCATACACGTTATAAAAACACACCGACTATATATACACATACATACATATATATATAGTCTAATTCATTATTGAAAACACGATTGAGACATTCTATACATTTTAAGGACGATATTTTTTGTTAAGCTTATTTAAATATTTGTTTCTACTTTAGGCACAAGGCCAGCAAATTATCCAGTTCATTACTGGTACTTTATTTTATCGACCCCGTAAGGATGAAAGGCAAAGTCAACCTCGGCGGGATTTGAACTCAGATCGTAAAGGGACGTAACTATGCTGGAAATCATGGCGTCCGACCCTCTACCGATACTGCCAATCCACCGCCAAATATTATCTACTGTATACATTTAATAGTCTCTCGTCCATTGCTCCCTTAACGTAGCTATATCTCGCGACATGTCTTTAGCATCAACTATCACCGAAGGAAAGCATGTGGAATTATTTTAGCTGAATGATGGCGGTGGATTGGCAGTATCGGTAGAGGGTCGGACACCATGCTAGGGTGGTGGATTGGCAGTATCGGTAGAGGGTCGGACACCATGCTAGGGTGGTGGATTGGCAGTATCGGTAGAGGGTCGGACACCATGCTAGGGTGGTGGATTGGCAGTATCGGTAGAGGGTCAGACACCATGCTAGGGTGGTGGATTGGCAGTATCGGTAGAGGGTCGGACACCATGCTAGGGTGGTGGATTGGCAGTATCGGTAGAGGGTCGGACACCATGCTAGGGTGGTGGATTGGCAGTATCGGTAGAGGGTCAGACACCATGCTAGGGTGGTGGATTGGCAGTATCGGTAGAGGGTCGGACACCATGCTAGGGTGGTGGATTGGCAGTATCGGTAGAGGGTCAGACACCATGCTAGGGTGGTGGATTGGCAGTATCGGTAGAGGGTCGGACACCATGCTAGGGTGGTGGATTGGCAGTATCGGTAGAGGGTCGGACACCATGCTAGGGTGGTGGATTGGCAGTATCGGTAGAGGGTCGGACACCATGCTAGGGTGGTGGATTGGCAGTATCGGTAGAGGGTCAGACACCATGCTAGGGTGGTGGATTGGCAGTATCGGTAGAGGGTCGGACACCATGCTAGGGTGGTGGATTGGCAGTATCGGTAGAGGGTCGGACACCATGCTAGGGTGGTGGATTGGCAGTATCGGTAGAGGGTCGGACACCATGCTAGGGTGGTGGATTGGCAGTATCGGTAGAGGGTCGGACACCATGCTAGGGTGGTGGATTGGCAGTATCGGTAGAGGGTCGGACACCATGCTAGGGTGGTGGATTGGCAGTATCGGTAGAGGGTCGGACACCATGCTAGGGTGGTGGATTGGCAGTATCGGTAGAGGGTCAGACACCATGCTAGGGTGGTGGATTGGCAGTATCGGTAGAGGGTCGGACACCATGCTAGGGTGGTGGATTGGCAGTATCGGTAGAGGGTCAGACACCATGCTAGGGTGGTGGATTGGCAGTATCGGTAGAGGGTCGGACACCATGCTAGGGTGGTGGATTGGCAGTATCGGTAGAGGGTCGGACACCATGCTAGGGTGGTGGATTGGCAGTATCGGTAGAGGGTCAGACACCATGCTAGGGTGGTGGATTGGCAGTATCGGTAGAGGGTCGGACACCATGCTAGGGTGGTGGATTGGCAGTATCGGTAGAGGGTCAGACACCATGCTAGGGTGGTGGATTGGCAGTATCGGTAGAGGGTCGGACACCATGCTAGGGTGGTGGATTGGCAGTATCGGTAGAGGGTCGGACACCATGCTAGGGTGGTGGATTGGCAGTATCGGTAGAGGGTCGGACACCATGCTAGGGTGGTGGATTGGCAGTATCGGTAGAGGGTCGGACACCATGCTAGGGTGGTGGATTGGCAGTATCGGTAGAGGGTCGGACACCATGCTAGGGTAGTGGATTGGCAGTATCGGTAGAGGGTCGGACACCATGCTAGGGTAGTGGATTGGCAGTATCGGTAGAGGGTCGGACACCATGCTAGGGTAGTGGATTGGCAGTATCGGTAGAGGGTCGGACACCATGCTAGGGTAGTGGATTGGCAGTATCGGTAGAGGGTCGGACACCATGCTAGGGTAGTGGATTGGCAGTATCGGTAGAGGGTCGGACACCATGCTTTGACGTTAGGGCCCTTGCCATTCTGAGTTCAAATCCCGCCTAGGTAAACTTTGCCTTTCATCCTTACGGGGTCGATGAAATAAAGTACCAGTAATGCACTGAGATAATTGCTGGCCTTGTGCCAAAAGTAGAAACAATTATTAGACGGGGTCGTGGATTGGCAATATCGGTAGAGGGTCGGATGTCATGCTTTGCAGCATAGATTTACGGCCCTTTATGGTCTGAGTTCAAATCCCGTCGGGGTTAACTTTGCCTTTCATCCTTACGGGGTCGATAAAATAAAGTATCAGTAATGTACTGGGTAATTGCTGGCCTTGTGCCAAAAGTAGAAACAATAATATTATATTTAAGTAATGTATCTTGATAAGTAATTTATCGCTGTGTGTGTGTGTGTGTGTGTGTGAACTTAGTAGTCACCGATGATGTTGATCTTTTCTTCTTTTCAGGTTATAGCTACTGTCGCCCAGAGAGTGGGATTGGCTCAGTGCACAGTCTTTCCTCACTTTAAAAAAATATCTTCACGCACAGACATTGCACATTAGCATTAATTAATAATTATTAATAATGTTATATTGTGCAATGGCCATACTTTATAACGAAGGGGCAGCCATCATGTGTGTATGTATGTATGTATATGTGTATGTATGTATGTATGTATGCGTGTATGTATGTATGTATGTATGCATGTATGTATGCGTGTATGTATGTATGTATGCGTGTATGTATGTGTGAGTGTATGTATGTGTGAGTGTATGTATGTGTGAGTGTGTGTATGTATGCGTGTATGTGTGCGTGTATGTATGTATGTATGTATGTATGTATGTGTGCATGTATGTATGTATGCGTGTATGTATGTGCGAGTGTATGTATGTATGCGTGTGTGTATGTATGCGTGCGTTTATGTGTGCATGCGTGTATGTGTGCATGCGTGTATGTGTGCGTGTTTTCGGTGATATAGCGGAGTCGTTACAACGTCGGATAAAATGCCACGCAATCTTCCTCCTCGTTGTCGGTGCTCTAATGATGCGAAGGTTAACGTTGTGTTTCACCATTTCGATATTGATAAATGTACCAGTCTCATACTGGGGTCGAACCCTACAGAACTGTAGATGTCTTCCATAGATGTTAGACATATACTAAGGTCAAACCTACAGAACTGTACATGTCTTCCATAGACGTTAAACCTATACTAAGGTCAAACCTACTGAACTTTACATGTCTTCCATAGATTAGACCTATACTAAGGTCAAACCTACAGAACTGCACATGTCGTCCATAGATAGGACCTATAGTAAGGTCAAACCTACTGAGCTGTACATGTCGTCCATAGATTAGACCTATACTAAGGTCAAACCTACTGAACTTTACATGTCTTCTATAGATTAGACCTATACTAAGGTCAAACCTACAGAACTTTACATGTCTTCTATAGACTAGACCTATACTAAGGTCAAACCTACAGAACTGTACATGTCGTCCATAGATTAGACCTATAGTAAGGTCAAACCTACAGAACTGTACATGTCGTCCATAGATTAGACCTATAGTAACGTCAAACCTACTGAACTGTACATGTCGTCCATAGATTAGACCTATACTAAGGTCAAACCTACAAAACTTTACATGTCTTCTATAGATTAGACCTATACTAAGGTCAAACCTACAGAACTGTACATGTCGTCCATAGATTAGACCTATAGTAAGGTCAAACCTACTGAACTGTACATGTCGTCCATAGATTAGACCTATACTAAGGTCAAACCTACAGAACTGTACATGTCGTCCATAGATTAGACCTATAGTAAGGTCAAACCTACTGAACTGTACATGTTGTCCATAGATTAGACCTATACTAAGGTCAAACCTACTGAACTTTACATGTCTTCTATAGATTAGACCTATACTAAGGTCAAACCTACAGAACTGTACATGTCTTCCATAGATGTTAGACCTATACTAAGGCCAAACTTACAGAACTTCACGTTGCTTTTGGACATTACTTACAATGTCTTGGCCTGACCACTTAAATGTAGAGGTTATGAAAATGGCCGAACTGAGATACCGACGGGTTACCATCACATGTCGACGTTGGAGTATGTTTGACAATGTGCTACACATGTCAAGGCGCGTGCTACAAGGCGCATGGCTTAGTGGTTAGGGCATTAGGCTTGCAATCGAAAGGTTGTGAGTGCAATTCTCGGACCGGGTGATGTGTTGTTTCCTTGAGCAAGACACTTTATTTCACGTTGCTCCAGCTTACTTAGCTGTAGAAATGAGATGATAGGACTGGGGTCCCTATCATTAAATCACCCAAGACACCCCCAACGAGATATACATTGGAGGAGGCCAGCTAAACAAAGAAACTAGCAAGTCCCTCTCTCAAATGGAAGCACTAAAAAAATGGTAAAGGAAGCAACGTAAAACCATAAAGACATCGTTGGGGTCTGTGGAGAAAGCTCAAACAAAAAGTAAGCCTAGCCTGCGAGCAGACCTACGTTTAGGGCTTGCAGATATGCGGATTGGAGATCTCTCGTCACCCAATACTCCAGAGGGAGAGAGAGCAAAAAGAACAAAAGAGGCGGTGAACAAAAATAAAAGATTTGATGATGCAAAAGCAGATGTGACGTTACAGTTTCTAGGGTTTCAACATGCTCATTGTCAATCTAACTCCATTTTAGACTGATAATAGTATGATAGGATAGATCCTGTTTTAGAATCCCGAAATTAATCTAATAGAATTATCACGGAAGTAGATAATAAAAATAAATGAAAAGCCCTCAGAAGAATCAAGCGAACACTAGACCAGATGAGACAAAGACGTATAGAGTGTTCAGTAAAGTTCTTATCATTCTTGGTAATAGTAGGAATCTTCAGAAAAATCTTCAGATTTCATGAAGTAAGTATCGTTCTGTCTCTCAGGGATATAAGGTCTATCATGTGGTTAATAAGTTTTTCGAAAACCAAACCATATCAAAACACCCACAAAGAGAGAGAGAGAGGGGGGAGGGTGAAGGGAGAGGGAGCTGAAGAGGTGAGGGAGAGGTGAAGAGAGAGAGGGTGTTGTAAGGAGAAAAAGAGAGAGCTGAAGAGAGAGAGAGGGGAGAGTTGAAGAAAGTTGAGAGAGAGGAAAAAAGAAAGAAAGAGGGAGAGGTGAAGAGAGAGAGAGAGAGAGAGTTGAAGATAATGACAGAGAGGGTAGGGATGAAGAGATTGAGAGAAAGAGAGGGAGAGAGGGGTGAGAGTTGAAGAAAGAGAGAGAGAGGGTGAGAGTTGAAGAGAGAGAGAGTGGTGAAGAGGGTGAGAGTTAAAGAGAGAGAAAGGCTGAGAGTTGAAGCGAGAGAGAGAGGGAGAGTTGAAGTGAGGTAAAGACAGAAAGAAAGAAAGAAAACCCTTCTCAGTTATGTTACTATATAACAGAAGAACAGAAAAAATATAGTGACTGCAATAAGAACGGATGGTAAGAAAGTAATTTGCGCCAAAAATAAAGCATGTGCGCAACACACACATAAATATATCATATATACACACACAAACACATATATATGTATATATATATACACACACACATATATATATATATATATGCATATATATAATATATATTTATTTATATATATACATATTCATATATATAATATATATTTATTTATATATATACATATTCATATATATAATATATATTTATTTATATATATACATATTCATATATATATATATATATATATATATATACATATATATATATACATATATATATAGACATATATATATATACATATATATATAGACATATATATACATATTCATATATATATATATAGACATATATAGACATTTATATATATACCTATATATACATATATATATATATTCATATATATATATATATATATAGACATATATATATACATATTTATATATATACATATATATACATATATATATATATTCATATATATATATATATATATAGACATATATATATACATATTTATATATATACATATATATACATATATAGACATATATACATATTTATATAGACATATATATACATATTTATATATATACATATATATACATATATATATATATAGACATATATACATATTTATATAGACATATATATACATATTTATATATATACATATATATACATATATATATATATATATATAGACATATATATATACATATTTATATATATACATATATATACATATATATATAGACATATATATACATATTTATATATATACATAGACATATATATATACATATTTATATATATACATATATATACATATATATAGACATATATATACATATTTATATATATACATAGACATATATATATATACATATTTATATATATACATATATATACATATATATATAGACATATATATATACATATTTATATATATACATATATATACATATATATATAGACATATATATACATATTTATATATATACATATTTATACATATATATATAGACATATATATACATATTTATATATATACATATTTATATATATACATATATATACATATATATATAGACATATATATACATATTTATATATATACATATTTATATATATACATATTTATATATATATATATACATACACACACATTCATTCATTTATATATATACATACTTATATACATATTCATATATATATATGAATATGTATATAAGTATGTATATATATAAATGAATGTGTGTGTGTATATATATATATATACTTATTTATATATACATTTATAAATATATATAAATATATTTAGGTATATATATATATATATATATATATATATATATGATATAATGAGAGAGAGGGAGGGGGGAGAGGGGGAGAGAGAGAGAGAGGGCGATGGCTGCATACCCTTACGTTGACAGACAGACAAAGTAAAGTCCCCCTGTGATATATGTAGGCTAAGACAGAAATACTATCTCCACTTCTCAGACCTTGCGTATCATTTACACCACGAACCCCCAGCCTTCAATTTTTTTTTTATCCTGAAGCCACAAGGGGTTTATTTCACTGCAGCAGTGTTTCTTTTGGTGTTAGCTAAAGGGAGTCAAACAACCCCCACCTCTCTCCAAAACATAGAACCTTCTTGAAATGGGTGTCTATTTTGTGTCTTTCCCATTTATTTTTCTTGTTTTAGTTTTGTTTATGCGAATACACCACCACGGGCACTACTACTACCACCACCTACCACCAACTACTACTACTAATACTACCACTATAACAATAACAATAACAACACTAAACATAGTAGCAACAGCAACAACCTTTTACTTAACATTCTTTTGAATAGAAAGCGAAAGCAGCGAAAATTTTGGAAGGTTTTTGAAGATAGAAAAAAAAAAAAAAAAATTGGAGATAGAGGAGAAGACAAATTTTCGAACAGACAGAAAAATATTTGGACAGCAAATGAAATACATGGCATAATTATAGAAGACATAAAACACACAGACAGAACTTATATATATATATACATATATGAATACGTATATGCACACATACATACATACAAATATGCGTACACATATATGTATATATGGCATGTTTATATAACCCTTGTGTAATTGTGAAACGAAAATAACTTCAGTTGTACACATGATAGAGCCACAATTTGAACCCTTCTGAAGTTAGCTTTGCCTTTCATCCTTACTTGATCGATAAAATATAGTACCAGACGTGAACTGGGGTCAATTTAATCAACTTTCCCCTCTCCCAAAATTGCTGGTATTGTGCCTAAAGTAGAACCAATTATTCAATGTTACATTCTTAAGACTATGGTATTTTCATTTAAGAGTGATTTAACTGCTATTTCTAACATATCTAACGTCCAAATAAAGGGTCCCATTTTGGCTCCAAGATAAGAAACAAAAGGCAAGATGGTATTGTAGAAATATTCGTTTAGTGGCAGGGCAGTAGAAGAAGGGTACATCTCTGGTATTCTGAGCTTCTAACAAGACCAGAGGTACATTCCTTCACAGAACCTAAATTACTATCCCTCAGTTCACCCAAATATTTGGGTAGCACGACAAATGTAAACACTTCAGTTTCATTCTCTTTCTCAATCTATCACTCTTATCTATCTAGTAGTCTCATCCCTCTCTCTCTCTCCCTCCCTCCCTCTCGATGTATGTATGTATGTATGATAAATGACTGATAAGTTTCAGAAAGCCACTACTCACCCACATATATATATATATATATATATATATATATATATATATATATAAATAAATATGTATGTATATATATATGTGCGTGTGTGTGTATTTTTTCCAATTGCACCATGCCCATCCCTTCAATCTATCTTATTTTTCATTCTTTCTTCTGATGAAGGACTAACGTCCGAAACGTTGACCCAATATATTCCTTCCATACATTGTACCGATTGTGTTGTTATTTCTGTTTACCTTTTACAGACATATATATATATATATATATATATATATATATATATATATATATATATATATATATATTTCTTATTAAGGACCGTGGTTTGGCAGTATCATTAGAGCGTCAGACAGCATGCTTTGCAACATAGAGTTATGGCCCTTTACGTTCTGAGTTCAATCCAGCCGAGGTTAACTTTTGCTTTCATCTTTACGAGGTCAATAAAATAAAGTACCAGTAATGCACTGGGGTAATTGCTGGCCTTGTGCCAAAAGTAAAAACGTTGTTAAGGACTTTTGATAGAACGCTAAATTAACATTTTGCTGTATCGCTGTATTTGTTTATTTGTCCCAGTTCCTTAAGTTCTGAGTTCATTCCTGCAGGGGTCAACTTCATTTTTCATCCTTCCAGGGTCCAAAAAAGAAAGTCAATTTGATTTTCCTCTCCTCTAAATTTACTGACCTTGTGCCAAATATAGAAACCCTTATTACATGTTTTTAAGGATGCTCCAGAGTAATTTATTTGCTTTAACAAATGTTTCTGTGTCTGTTATAATCGTGTACATATGTATTGTTCAATTATATGCAATACTTTATCACAATTCATCAGAAAGTCTATAATAGTAAAAGTGACTATTCACTCACACAGTTGAGAAATAATTGTTTCTACTTTTGGCACAAGGCCATCAATAACCCAGTACATTACTGGTACTTTATTTTATCGACCCCGTAAGGATGAAAAGCAAAGTTAACCTCGGCGGGATTTGCACTCAGACCGCAAAGGGACGTAACTATGCTGGAAAGCATGGCGTCCGACCCTCTACCGATACTGCCAATCCACCCACAGTTGAGAAATAATGAACTGATATCAACACCTATATAAATCTGTGGTTGTGAGGGGTCAGTGTTTGAGAGAGAGAGGGAGAGAGAGAGAGAGGGAGAGAAAGAGAAAGAGAGAAAGAGGGTGTGGTGAGACAGGGAGAAATAGGGAGGGGTTGAGATAGAGAGTGAGAGGGACGGGAACATAGAAACAAGGGTATACAGAGAGAGGAGGTTGTTGTTTATGAAAGAGTCTCAGAGAGGATAAGAGTTTATGGGGTGGGGGTGAGAAAGAGTGAGAGGGAATATATAAACAGGGTGTCCCCCAAAAATGTATACACACTTCGATTAGGATACTGTTGAATTGTGTATACAATTTTTTTTTTTGGGGGGGGGGCACCCTGTGAGTATATGTATGTATGTATCTATATATATATATATCTATATAGATAGAGGGAGAGAGAGATAGAGAGAGAAAGAGAGTAAGAAGGAATATATATATATATATATATATATATATATATATATATACAGATAGACAGAGGGAGAGAGAGAAAGCGAGTAAGAAGGAATATATATATATATATACAGAGAGAAAGAGAGGGAGATAGAGCGAGCGAGCGAGAAGGTATGTATGTATGTATGTATGTATATATATATATATATATATATTCTTTCTCCCTCTCTCTCTCTCTATATATATATATATTATATACACACATACAGAGAGAGAAGGGGAGAGAAAAGAGGATATAATGTGCAACTAACTTAAGCATATTAACAGCTGCAGCAGAAAATTCCTCTGAGGAACCAATATTGTTCTAAATGATTTTTCAGTTGGAGATGAGAGAGATTAATTCTCGAACTTGAAGACATGGTGCCCAAGTAAAGTAACATATACAAATATATACACAGGCACATATATATATATATATATATAGTTATTAACATATACAAATATATACACAGGCACATATATATATATATATATATATAGTTATATTTGGGGAGGGTCATATTATTACAATATTGCCAGAAATATATTATAAAACACACTCACTGTTTGGTTTGGATTGGTTTTCGCTTCTGTATATTTTATATCCCTACAGTTAATTTAGCTGGCAATCAATGTTTATCACTGACTGACCAGCGGTTGAAATGCAGTCCAATTAACTCTAACAATTAGTGCTTTGGAAACCACAAGCAGTCACTAATAACAGGGGGCGCAAGCTCTCCTACACCGATGTCATCTCCAGAGATTCTGGTATTGAAATCCAGAACTTGGCAATGGCAATGAACGACAGACCCACGTGGAGATCAATTATTTAGTCCATCTCGCCTGAGGTCGCCGGATGATGATGATAACAATATGACCCTCCTCAAATTTAACAATATTTGTTTCAACACACGATTTCATGTAAAAAAACTTGCAAAACAAATTCATCGCCTTATATATATATATATATATATATATATATATATATATATATATATAT
The DNA here is from genome assembly GCA_964016885.1 of Eledone cirrhosa. NCBI lineage: Eukaryota > Metazoa > Mollusca > Cephalopoda > Octopoda > Eledonidae > Eledone > Eledone cirrhosa. The sequence goes on along the minus strand of OZ024754.1, from coordinate 4,494,367 downwards.
ATATATATATATATATATAACTAGACATTGATTCACATATATATATATATAGTTAATATAAAATGCTCGGATCTATTCATTGGAATCTTTGAGCATATTCTACAGTGGATATGGCGCATGTCTCTCAGACATGAAACGCTTAATTTCACCTGCACATTTGCAGGAGTATCAAAGTCTGATGCTTCTGCGAGTCTGATGTGAAACCGTAACACGTGGATGGATTTGAAATACAACATCATATGTTTGAAATAGAAATAGAAGTTTCGCCGTAATATTTTGACTAAATATTTCGCCATGTGGTGCTGTTAAGTTAGACATTGCCTGGGCCAATACTGGCCGAAGGTTATCAAAGTTATAGTCTAATTATAGAGTGTATAAACCTACTGAACTGGAAAACATGGGTTTATATGCCCCATTATCAGACTATGTTACGGTGAAACTTCTATTGCAATTTTAATTCCAAACTTCGCTCGGTTCGTTTCGTTCCAAACATTCTTCCTGTACATTATATGTTAATTTAATCACACTGGATAATCTAATATCAAATGAGGTTTATAGTTAATAAGGGAATAATAGTGGGCTGATCTACAGTTCAGGACAAAGAAACAATTATTGGGCTTTCCTAAGCTGATACTATCTTCCGATCGCATCTCCCGGCAGAAAGAACGACGGAAAATAAAGTATTCTGTTCAAGAACACAACGCCCTCCTCAGTCCATGAATCAAATCCCTGAACATACAATCTTGAGACTGTACCCTAACCACTAGGCCACAAGCCCCAACATAGCTAATAAAGAAGGTCTTTATGTTAATAGAAAACACAGCGAGAGTTAAAAAGACTACGTTTTCAGATATATTTACAAATGTGGCTTAGACACCAAGGATAATTATTAACAGTTTATTGTCCAAAGATAAATACACAAAGAATTAGTTTCAAAGACTATTATCTTTCCAAAAGAACTAATGTTATTCTTATAAATTGAAACATAAAACAAACACAACAATGGTGTTTATTTATGTATACATGGTAAACAGATATTGGTTAAGCAATATTTATACACACAGTAGGATAGTGGATAGGCAGTATAGCTACATCGGTAGAGCGCCGGACGCCATGCTTTGCAGCATAGAGTTAAGACCCTTTACATTATTCTTACATGAAGCAGGGATACTGTAGTTTAGTATCACTGAAATATATATAATGAAATAAATAATAATGCTTTAGTGCTATATATGCCTATATAAGAAATCATTAAGTGTGGTGTATCGGTAGAGAGTCGGAGAGAGTTACGCCCCTTTATGATACGAATTCAAATCCCGCCGAGGTTAACTTTGCCTTTCATTCTTGCGGGGTCGATAAAATAAAGTACCAGTAATGTACTGGGATAATTGCTGGCCTTGGGTCAAAAGTAGAAACAATTATTTATACACATAGTAGGGTGGTGTATTGGCAGTATAGTTATATCGGTAGAGCGTCAAACAACATGCACTGTGACATTGAATAACGACCCTTTACATTCTAAGTTCAAATCCCGCCGGGGTTAACTTTGCCATTCATTCCTACGAGGTCGATAAAATAAAGTACCAGTAATACACTGAGGTAATTGCTGGCCTTTATATATATATATATATATATATATATATATATGTGTGTGTGTGTGTGTGTGTGTGTGTGTATCCTGGGTTCAATCGGGGGTAACCACAGTAAGTAAGGTACTCAATACATAGAGTATAAATATTTAATATAGAAATGGCTTCTACAGGACTAGAACTGTTTCATTCGAAAGAAATCATCAGGTTATATATATATATATATATATATATATATATATATAGCGAGAGAGACTTCCACAACAAATTAGCAAACCAAGAGTTTAAATTAATACTGGAAGAAGACTGTATCATATATATATATATATATATATATATATATATAAATAGAGAGAGGGAGGGCATAATGAGCATAGAGAGAGAGAGTTAGTTCCACAACACATTAACAAGTCTTGGTTTGCTAATTTGTTGTGGAACCAACTCTATACCGAAATCCTCCTCTGGACTGAATTCTCTATTTACTAGGGATATAACCCCGCTGTTTTTAACACACACACACACACACACACACACACACATATATATATATATATATATATATATATATATATATATATATATATAATATAAGATCAAAAGATGGTTAAAAGAGTTCCAAGTATTTTATTATCCGCATTTCAAAAACAAATATCATCCTGGGATGATATCTGCGTTTTCATCAGATAAAATAGGGATACATGATATGAAGCTTAAAAAACACTTGTGAATAGTGAAGTTTTAAATCAACATATATGATTTATTGTGCTACAATAAACTCCCCTCCTACATATATATGTATATATATATATATATATATATATATATAGATAGATATATACACACACCTACAAATAATTTATCTATGAAAGGAAACAAACCTGTCTATAGAATGAAGTGTAGTTATAATCTAATTGTATTCGAGAACTAACCCTATCTCATTTATATAAATGAGTATATTGGGAAGTGTTCAGTAGAGGAAGATTATAATTATATTTATGTATTTTTAGTGTTAATATATGTAAAAAATATATATATAGTTAGTATAATAATTCTTATAAAATGTTAAACAAATGACTTACATTGTCTAATATTGGTAAAGTTTGTTGGTCAGACGGGAATACATTGTTTTAGTTTAAAATCGTTATCTCACATAATTATATCACATAATAACGATCTATGAGATTATTATATTTATTTTGAGAACAATACCTTAACATAAGTATGAATGGCCGGATAGAGCTGGTTTGAACCGAAAGAGGTGGGCGGATACAGCCGGTTTGGATACTACAGGGTTTAAACGCCTTTGAATTTGATCAGTAATCTTTGGTGACGTCACAGCTTGTAGCGGTCAGGTGATACGCAAAAAATTGTGACGTCACCAAAGTTGCTGTCCGTTTTAGTCGTCCATGTTTTTTCAAGTAATTTCTCTGCAAGAAACGAAGAACCTTTCAAAGAATTAAAATGTACAGAGACATTTAAAAAGGGTAAGTTTCGGCGAAATACAATGTTCTATAGGTGGATGATATATTTAATGTACTTAAATGTGAGAAATGAGTGTATTTTAGTTAAAACACTTACGATAACAAGCATTTAATGCATTGCGAATAATTTCAAACGTCATCAAATTTCGAGAGAACTGATAGCGTAACTTTCGCATTATTTTGTTTGTGTTTAAAGCTTAATTTAAAGAGAATTATATGAAATTATGTTGGAGGTTTTCTTTAGATAAATATTAACAATTAAGAAATAAACTAATTTGTATTATAAAAGCTGGGTCGAATTAAGCCGGTTCGGTATAGAAAATGTTTAAGAACAATATTTCGTCTGCTTATGTTTAGTATTATTCCGGCTTTTTACACCCGAGTTCAAATGTCGCTTTGGTCGAGTTTCTTTACCCCTAAATTGCTGGCCGTATATTTAAAGTAGAAACTCTTTTTATCTTTGTCAGTATTCTTCGAATAAGTAAAAACTTGGCAAACACTGAAAAATTAAATTGGAAAAAGTAGAAAAAGTATTTTGGAATACATTGTATGAGAGATGACAAGGTTTATTATAACATTCCTTTTGTTAATGTAGTAAACTTAATGTATGTTTATAATCCCGCCGAGGTTAACTTTGCCTTTCATCCTTACGGGGTCGATAAAATAAAGTACCAGTAATACACTGGTTAATTGCTGGCCTTGTGCCTAACGTAGAAACAATTATTAATGTAGTAAACTGTTAATGTATGTTTATAATATAACATTATTTATGTAGTAAAATGTTATCGTATGTTAATAATAACATTGTTTACGTATTAACGTATATAATGTAAATAAATATATACACCATAAATATATACATATATATACACACCAGGTTCGAACACAATAGAACCAAACGCCCACTGTCATTGACTCCGTATCTCCAGCTCTCCCTATTAAAAAAATAATATATACTCATTACAAAAACTAAATCTCTAACATATATACAATATATACAATTATACATATATATAAATATACACCCACGAGCGCAGACACAGCAATAAGTAAACAAGCATACGTGGGCCCTTAATTATCGTAAGGAGCACTTTTATTTTGCTATAGTTTCGATAAAAGGTAATTTATTTGTTCGATAAACATAATGACCTACTAATATGTGATTCAGTATTCCATATAAAGGTCTACTAAAGATTGGTACTAGAATTAGGTCAATTTAGACTACCGTATAAGTCGCAAACATCAGAGCAGAGCATTATTTTAAGTTAGAAGACAACAGTTTTATAGATACGTGTATATATATATATACGTGTATATAGAGATAAATGTAAGTATATAAACAACTGGAAGTTGATGTTGGGTAAGGTCAGATGTAGATTATATAAGGTATGGTGGGGAGGGAGGGGGTTGACGGTGGGGAGATACTGTGGTGAAGGAGGTGGCGGTGGGGAGATATCGTGGCGAAGGTGGTGGGGGACATACGGTGGTGGTGGTGGGGACATATGGTGGTGAAGAAGGTGGCGGTGGGGACATATGGTGGTGAAGGAGGTGGCGGTGGGGACATACGGTGGCGAAGGTGGTGGTGGTGGGGACATACGGTGGTGAAGATGGTGGCGAGGGTGGTGGTGATGGGGAAATATGGTGGTGAAGATGGTGAAGGTAGTGGATCACTACTACCGCTATTACTACTACTACCAATACTACTACTATTACTACTACCAATACTACTACTACTACCTTCACCACCATCACTACTACTACTACTACCTTCACCACCATCACTACTACTTTTACCACTGTACTACAACTACCAACACTATATTACTACGCCCACCACAGCCACTACTACTACCCTTACCACCACTACTACTACTACCACCATTACTACCACCACCACTACTACTACTACTACTACCACCACTACCACTGCTGCTACTACTACCACCACTACTACTACTACCATCCCTACTGCTACTATCACCACCACCACCACTACTACTACTACCACCATTACTACTACTACTACTACTACTACTACTACTACTACTACTACCAATACTACTACTACTACCCCTACCACTACTAGTACTGCTACCTATACTACTACTACCGCTATTACTACTACCACCACCACTACTACTACCTTCACCACCATCACTACTACTATTACCACTGTACTACAACTACCACCACTACCACTGCTGCTACTACTACCACCACTACTACTACTACCACCACTACCACTGCTACTACCACCACTACCACTGCTGCTACTACTACCACCACTACTACTACTACCACCACTACCACTGCTACTACCACCAGCACCACTACCACTGCTACTACCACCAGCACCACTACTACTACTACCACTATTACTACTACCACCACTACTACTACTACTACTACTACCACCACTACTACTACCACCACTACTACTACTATCACCGCCACTACCACTGCTACTACCACCAATACTACTACTACTACCAATACTACTACTACTACTACTACTACCACCACTACTACTACTACTACTACAACTACCACCATTACTACTACCACCAATACTACTGCTACTACTACCAAAACTACCAATACTACTACTAACTACTATCACCACTACTACTACTAGTACTACTACTACTACCACCATTACTACCACTACTACTACTACTACTACTACGACTACTACTACTAATACGAATACTACTACTACCAATACTACTACCACCACTATTACTACTACCACCATTACTACTACTACTACTACTACTACTACTACCAATACTACTACTACCCCTACCACTACTAGTACTGCTACCTATACTACTACTACCGCTATTACTACTACCACCACCACTACCACTGCTACTACCACCAGCACCACTACCACTGCTACTACCACCAGCACCACTACTACTACTACTACCACTACTACTACTACCACCACTACTACTACTACCACCACTACTACTACCACCACTACTACTACTATCACCGCCACTACCACTGCTACTACCACCAATACTACTACTACTACCAATACTACTACTACTACCACCACTACTACTACTACTACTACCAATACTACTACTACTACTACCACCACTACTACTACTACCACCATTAATACTACCACCAATACTACTACTACTACTACTACTACTACTACTACTACTACCAAAACTACCAATACTACTACTAACACCACTACTACTACTACCACTACTACTACTACCACTACTACTACCACCATTACTACTACTACTACTACTACTACTACTACTACTACCACCACCATTACTACCACTACTACTACTACCACCACCATTACTACCACTACCACTACTACCACCATTACTACTACTATTACTACTACTACTACTACTACTACCACCATTACTACCACTACTACTACCACTACTACTACCACCACTACTACTACCACCATTACTACTACTACTACTACTACTACTACTACTACTAATACGAATACTACTACTACCAATATTACTACCACCACTATTACTACTACCACCATTACTACTACTACTACTACTACTACTACTAATACGAATACTACTACTACCAATACTACTACCACCACTATTACTACTACCACCATTACTACTACTACTACTACTACTACTACCAATACTACTACTACCCCTACCACTACTAGTACTGCTACCTATACTACTACTACCGCTATTACTACTACCACCACCACTACCACTGCTACTACCACCAGCACCACTACCACTGCTACTACCACCAGCACCACTACTACTACCACTACCACTACTACTACTACCACCACTACTACTACTACCACCACTACTACTACCACCACTACTACTACTATCACCGCCACTACCACTGCTACTACCACCAATACTACTACTACTACCAATACTACTACTACTACCACCACTACTACTACTACTACTACCAATACTACTACTACTACTACCACCACTACTACTACTACCACCATTAATACTACCACCAATACTACTACTACTACTACTACTACTACCAAAACTACCAATACTACTACTAACACCACTACTACTACTACCACTACTACTACTACCACTACTACTACCACCATTACTACTACTACTACTACTACTACTACTACTACTACCACCACCATTACTACCACTACTACTACTACCACCACTACTACTACCACTACCACTACTACCACCATTACTACTACTATTACTACTACTACTACTACTACTACTACTACTACTACTACCAATACTACTACTACCACTACAACTACTACTACTGCTACCTTCACCACCACCACCACTACTACTACTACTACTACTACTACCACCACTATTACTACTACCACCATTACTACTACTACCAATACTACTACTACTACCACTACTACCACTACCACTACCACTACTGCTATCTTCACCACCATCACTACTACTATTACCACTGTACTACAACTACCAACACTATACTACTACGCCCACCACCACCACTGCCACTACTACTACCACCGCTGCTACTACTACCACCACTACTGCTACTACCACCACTAATACTACTACTATCACCACCACTACCACTGCTACCACTACTACTACCACCACTACTACTACTATCACCACCACTACCACTGCTACTACCACCACTACTACTACTACCACTACTACATATAATTCGAATACTACCGCTACTACTATTACTACTGCCACTACTACTGCTACTTCTACTACTACCAACACTATACTACTACGCCCACCACTGCCACCACTACTACCACTACTACTACCACCACTACCACTGCTGCTACTACTACCACCATTACTACTACTACCACTACTACCACTACAACTACTGCTACCTATACTACTACTACCGCTATTCCTACTACCACCACCACTACTACTACTACTACCTTCACCACCATCACTACCACTATTACCACTGTACTACAACTATCAACACTATACTACTACGCCCACCACTGACACTACTACTACTACCCTTACCACTACTACTACTACTACCACCGCTACTATAACTACCACCACTACTACTACTACCAATACTACTACCACTACCACCACTACCACTACTACTACCACCAATACTACTACTACTACTACTACTACTACTACCAATACTACTACTACTACTACTGCTACCTATACTACTACTACTGCTATTACTACTACCACCACCACTGCTATTACTACTACCTTCACCACCATCACTACTACTTTTACCACTGCTACTATAACTACCACCACTACTACTACTATCACCACCACTACCACTGCTACTAGCACCACTACCACTACTACTACCACCAATACTACTACTACTACCAATACTACTACTACTACCAACACTATTACTACTACCACCATTACTACTACTACTACTACTACTACTACTACTACTACTACTACAACCACTACTACCACTACTACTACTGCTACCTATACTACTACTACTGCTATTACTACTACCACCACCACTGCTATTACTACTACCTTCACCACCATCACTACTACTTTTACCACTGTACTACAACTACCAACACTATACTACTACGCCCACCACCACCACTGCCACTACTACTACTACCCTTACCACCACTACTACTATTACCACCATTACCACCACTACTACCACCATCACTACTACTACTACTACTACTACTACTACTACTACTACTACCACCACTACTATTAGTTCAACCACCATTACCACTGCTACTACCACCAGTACTATCACCACTACTACTACTACTACTACGACCACTACTACTACCTCCACTACTACCACCACTACTACTACTATCACCACCACTACCACTGCTACTACCACCACTACTACTACCACCAATACTACTACTACTACCACCTCTATTACTACTACCACCAAGACTACTACTACTACTACTACTACTACTACTACTACTACTACCAATACCACTACCACTACTACTACTGCTACCTATACTACTACTACCGCTATTACTACTACCACCACCACCACCACTACTACTACTACTACTACTACTACTACCTTCACCACCATCACTACTACTATTACCACAACTACCAACACTATACTACTACGCCCACCACCACCACTGCCACTACTATTACTACCCTTACCACCACTACTACCACCACTACTGCTACTACCACCACTACTACTACTACTATCACCACCACTACCTCTGCTACCACTACTACTATCACCACCACTACCACTGCTACTACCACCACTACTACTACTACCATTACTACCTATAATTCGAATACTACCGCTACTACTATTACTACTGCCGCTACTACTGCTACTACTACCATCACCACCACTACCACTAAACTACTACCACCAACGCCACTACTACAACCATCACTACTACTACTGTTACTACTACTATCGCCACTACCACTACTGCTACTACTACCACGTCCACCACCTGTACTACTACTACCACGTCCACCACCTGTACTACTACTACCACCATCACTACTATTCCTACAACCATAATTACTACCACTACTACCATCAACACTACTACTGCCACCATCAAAACAACTAACTGTATTACTGTCACAGTCAACATCATCATGATGGTGTGTTTATCTCTACCCCATCACTAAACTACCACCTTACCACCACCACCAACACTACCACCAGTGCCAGCAGCACCACCACCACCACCACCACCAGTGCCAGCAGCAGCAGCACCACCACCACCACCACCACCAACACTACCACCAGTGCCAGCAGCACCACCACCTCACCACCACCAACACCACCACCTTACCACCACCAACACCACCACCAGTGCCAGCAGCACCACCACCAACACCACCAACACCACCACTAGTGCCAGCAGCACCAGCACCACCACCACCACCACCACCAGTGCCAGCAGCACCACCACCAACACCACCACCAGTGCCAGCAGCACCACCACCAACACCACCACCACCAACACCACCACCAGTGCCAGCAGCACCACCACCACCAACACCACCACCACCAACACCACCACCAGTGCCAGCAGCACCACCACCTTACCACCACCACCAACACCACCACCAGTGCCAGCAGCACCACCACCTTACCACCACCACCAACGCTACCACCAGTGCCAGCAGCACCACCACCAACACCACCACCACCAACACCACCACCAGTGCCAGCAGCACCACCACCAACACCACCACCACCAACACCACCACCAGTGCCAGCAGCACCACCACCTTACCACCACCACCACCACCACCACCACCAACACCACCACCAGTGCCAGCAGCACCACCACCTTACCACCACCACCAACACTACCACCAGTGCCAGCAGCACCACCACCAACACCACCACCACCAACACCACCACCAGTGCCAGCAGCACCACCACCAACACCACCACCACCAACACCACCACCAGTGCCAGCAGCACCACCACCAACACCACCACCACCACCAACACCACCACCAGTGCCAGCAGCACCACCACCTTACCACCACCACCAACACCACCACCACCAACACCACCACCAGTGCCAGCAGCACCACCACCTTACCACCACCACAAACACCACCACCACCAACACCACCACCAGTGCCAGCAGCACCACCACCTTACCACCAACACTACCACCAGTGCCAGCAGCACCACCACCAACACCACCACCTCTACAACACAAATGTATAACTAACACTACAACAGGCTTCCTCATCTTAATCTCAATCAGCTCCTTACAAAGGCCACATAATTTAGTGCTGATGACCATCTAGTTATCTGCAACATATGTCTACTTAAATCTAAAGAAGACCATAAAACTGACAGGTCGAGGGCGACCTACAGGATAAAGTGGGGACCATTAGTAGAGGAGGAAGTCAGGACCAGGTATGCAGATACAATTGCATCCAAAGTTAGAGAACTCCTTGAGTACACTGAGGACATTGAGGCAGAGTAGAGATTGTTTAGCTCAGCGGTTTCTGCTTCAACTGTTAAATGTTGCGGGCGAAAGAGCCTTGGTGTGGCACTAGATGGCAGGAAGATTCCTTGGACCAATCAAGAGGTCAAAGATGCCATCCAAACAAAGAAGGAGATTTACAAAGCTTGGCTTGGAAATATATTCTCCTTCTTGCACTCGCGGTACAAGCGGGCACGAAAAATCGCAGCAGAGGCAATAAAAGCGTCCATAGTGAAGCCATAGGAGGATTTGGGGTTAAGCTTATTTGGGGTCAGCAAATAATGTGTTCTGGCAGACCATCCACCGACTTCGCAATAAGAAGTCATCCACCACACCTGCTATCAGGAATGTGTATGGGGTTCTCCTCTCTTCAGAGAGGTGCATCATCACGAGGTGGAGAGAATACTTTGCTGATCTTCTAAACCGGATCAGCAAGTTTTCTTTCCACTTGTAATTCCTGTCTGTATTTCATTTAGTGCTGTTCAATGAGACAAGGTTTAGCTCATGTCACCACCGTAGTCCCTGCTCACAGAAGCGCGTGAGCATAATCTTGAGGTCTCTGTTCACAGAAGCACATGTGCATAAGCATATCAAATACACAAATTAATAAATAAATGAAAAATGCTATGTTTAAATGACACGATGTCGGGTTTACAACGCACAGAATATGAAATTTAAGCAAAGTGAGAGAGAAAGAAAAAAAAACACAAGCTAAAAACTAAATATAAGAAAAAAAGAGAAAAAAAGTAGAACTGACATGCATTAATAATATTACACCCTGAAGCATTAATAGAACAGCCTGAAGAAATTCATGTGGAAATACCATTAGCCAGTAAGGCAGTACCATTGATGGAAATGTATGTCAACAGAGAGACTATCTCCGGCTCGTGAAGTAGTACACTAGTTACAAAAGAGGTTAGAAGCAAACAAACATTGGTATAAGCTAGATATATTGCTGAAGTAATATTGTATTGTTGAAGATGATCTAACAGATATCCTTCAAAGGAATAGTTTAACCCGTTTGATACTAAACTCCACCTAAACACGCCCACGGTTCTACCTTACGAAACTGTTTTTTAATATTTGTATTTATCTTAAAACCTTATAACATGAATTTATGTAATATCTTTTAACAAAAGAAAGTTAGTTATTACTCCGGTTTTCCTAATACTTAATATTCTTTTTCGATCATTTATTCCTGAGAGGTTCGTGGAGGCAGAGTCCTCAAACTCCTTCCAGCGGGTTCTGTCAAAAGCAACCATTTCCAAATGATGCAACTGTATCCACAAGCGAGACCAGCCAAGCTCATGGATGTTATCAAAACATCTTGCTCGGGGTGGGTCTACCTCTGGGTCTCGTGTCGGTCGGTTTATCCCGTAAAATCCATCCAGCGATTCGTTCCTGAAACATTCTAACCACATGACTGTAGTATCATATCTGTGATCTCTAAATTCGGAGAAGTAGCGGCTCTAGCTGGAATGATTTGGCTATTTCCAAAATCATTTAAAAATCAAACGTAGTGTTTCATTAAGATATGATAAAGAAAGGGTTAACCTGTTTACATAATTTCATGTAATACCCTTTTTAAATGGATGCTTAATTAAAAAAGTAGTTAAATGTCTCTACTCTTAATTGTCTTTGATTATAAATATGGTGACGAAATGGTAAAAGAAATAGAATATATCTTCTAGGGAGGAAAAGGTTACTCTTTTCACAACTTTACAGTGAACTCATTAATAAATGGGGAGGGTTAAATATAATTAGATAGATGTCGCCATGGAGAATCTGGAAGGAAGTAAGTAGTAGATAAATAAATAGCTGAGATCACGTTTCATTTATAAGCTCATGTTTTCACCCAAGTGGCTCGAGAAAGAATTTACTGGCAAAATGCCTTCTTTTCTCATGGTTTGAAGGAAGATCAGTGAACATGAAATACCAATAAATAGCCTACTAGAGAGAAAGATAGTGACTGACGAGGAGGAGAAGTTGTAGTAAAGATGAATATTTCACTCATTCTTGGTCGGTTGAGGGCTGTATATAACTGTCACACTATATCTATTTTGATTAACTCTAACGGGAACATTCATTCTTTTAGTGTAATACCTAATAGCTATCTTCCTATTCGTATTACATCTATTAACCTTACTCTTTCTCTTCGGGTTACATCAACTGCTGTGCACACACACACAACACACACCACACACACACACACACAACACACCACACACACACGCATATATATATATATATATATATATATATATATATATGTGTGTACACGTACGGGGTGGTGCAAAAGTAGCGCACCAGTAAAATAACACTTTGCTATGATAAATGTTGATAAAATGATTATTTGGTGGTGCGTCACTTTTGCATCACCCTGCAAATATATATATATATACATATATATACACACATATATATATATATATAGGCGTGTGTGAGTGGGTATTGTTTTAAACCCATTTGACTTTTTTTTTCTATCAAGTAAAGTTATACAGCGTTGTTAAAGAAATTAAGACTAGAGCTGTGAAAAGAAAACCCTGCTTCTGAATGTTTCAACGTAAACAAGGGAATGACTTGTAATCCGCACCCCTGATGAGATGATGGGGAAAAAACTTCGCTTTTGTCTGGTGTATTTAATCTCCCTACAACGAAAGCCATGTCTGTACCCCAACCGTATAATATATATATATATATATATATATATATATATATATATATATATATATATATATAGGGTGTCCCCGCCAAACATGTATACATGATTTGATTACACGTACAGGCAATACATATTAGAATGATGTTGAAGTATGTATACAATTTTGAGGGACACCCTGTATATATATATATATATATATATATATATATATATATATATATTTAAATATATATTTAATTAGAAAATGAACAACACAAAATATAGCTACTCCATTACGAAAGGTTTCTGGATGCCAGACAATATTAATATACATTTGGATCGGTCGTCTCTGTCTGACGACCGATCCAGACATATTATAATCGTCTTTGATCCAGAAACCTTTGGTAATGGAGTAGTTATATTTTGTGTTGTTCACTTTCTACTTAAATAGCTCTGTTCTATACATAGAGCACTCTTTTTTCCTTTGCTTTTCCTTCGGAATTATCTAACACACACACACACACACACACACACACACACATATATATATATATATATGTAGGAGAGAGAGAGAGAGAGATGGGACTTTTACAGGACTAGAAATGTTTCATTCGCATAAAACTATCAGCGAAGAAACAGTTCTAATCATGTAGAAGTCATTTCTATATATAAGATGGCTATGCTCTACCAATGCATTGAGTACCTGTTTTTAACTCTGGTTACCCCTCCGACACAACACGGGGACCTACCCTCACATACACACGCAAATATGGGCACTTATCTCTCTTTAAAATTTACATAAACACACACATGAAATATTCGAACATGTATAACAAACTCTTTATCTCTCTCACGTACATAAACACCCAATACATACGTATACCTTTGTACATGTTTACATGTACAACGGCTTATGTAGACACATATCCAAACACACGCACACGTACATTAACACTTCATCATAAAAACATGTACACATTCACACGTACACATACACACACACGTATACACACACGCACATGAAGTTCATCATGCATACACGCACACGTACAAATACACACACACGTACATTTACAGTTTATCATGAAAATGTGTACAGAGGTATTTTTCTTCTCACACATGCAGGCACATATCCATACATACGTATACCCGCAATGTAAACATGTACAAAGGTATTTTTCTCCTTACACATATATACTTATGCAGACACACACACACATATATATATATACATACAAACACTCTAAACACGTAATACATACCTATATCATCTACCGTCCATCATGCAAACATGTACAAAGGTATTTTCTCCCTACTTACACACACACACACACACACACACACACACACACACATAGACACTTCCAAACACTCGCACACACATAAACAGAGGCTCTTTATAACTAAACAATAACAAAACAAACAAAACTCCATGAGAATTGTAGCCTTCAGGTAAACAAACAAACAAAAACAAAATAAATACGGAAAAAACCCAACAAAGGTAAAATTAAAACAAAAAAAAAGCAAACAAAATAACGAAAGAGAGACAAAGAAAGAAAAAAAAGGAAGAAAAGATAGAAAGGAAAGAAAGAAGGAGAGAAAGAAGAACATTTCTTCGCTGGAAGCATTCTTTGGTTTCAAGGTCAGAGGAAGGCATGTTGCCAAATATATTACCGTGAAAGCACCAAGAAAAAGGCAGAAACTTTGGATAATTTGGCTCAACATGCAAACACACACACACACACACATCCGTGCTCACACACATATTTAGACACACACACATACGCGTATATACACAAGCACACATGCACACCAACACACACATGCGCATATATATATATATATATATATATATGTATATACGTATATAAAATACATATTTATATTTTATACATACAATAAACATAGAAATAATATATATCTATATCTAAATATAAAGATATATATGTGTGTGTGTGTACCTATGTACATATATATATACACGGGCTTCTCTGTTTCTCTCTCAGAATGTGTATAGTTATATAGATATATTTATCCATATATCTATATAATTCTATGTATGTGTGTATGTATTATGTATGTATAAAACACGGAATGTATCTCACGTGCACTTAAAAAAATCCTATCAAGTACGCTCGCTTATACTCCAATATCAGTACATATGTATATGTACCAGTATATGTATATATTTGTATGAATTTTTATATATATGGGCAGTGGTGGACTGGCCAGGCTGCCCAATGGCAAGTGGGTCCCAGCGGGGTTAGCCCAAATCATAGTAGATTCAAATATCATAGACAGAGAGGTGGGAGGGAGAAATGAGGAGGAACAGAAATGAAACATGGATTACAGGTTAAAATATAGTCTAGATAGATGTGAAACAAAACGAGGATGTAGTTTATGGAGCACCCAAATTATTTAAAAGTCGACCTTAAGTAGGAGCAATAACATTAAGAAAGACATGAACGACACCACAACACTTTGTTTTGAAAATTTTGAAAGTAGGTTTATAAGTATCAATTTTCATAAGATTTTCGTAGTTGTCTCTGTGGTCTAATAGTAGATACTAGAGACGATGGTCTTGGGTTCAATCCTGGTCAGTTTTTATTTTACAACCAATAGAAAAACACTGAAAATGTTTACCGGGAATCCGACTCCCGACCAAGATCGAACTTCAGTCTAGGATCACTTCAATTAGGCCACCTAAACAGCTACAAAAGTATAATGAAAATTGATAATTATAAACCTACTTTCGAAATCAAAGTTAAAAAGATGTGATATCATTCATGGCTTTCCTAGATTTATTAGTAATATTTAGGGTCGACTTCTGGTCATTATTGAAAGTCTCTGAATTTTGCAAAATACATAATATTTTTTTATTGGAGAAGTTAAGATATTTTTCCGCAAAAATGTTATTGCACTGTTTTGTTTACACTTATGTATTTTTTGAAAATGTTATTTATTCATTATGAAAATTAAATCTATATATAGGTGGGCCCCCTTCATCTTCTGGCAACCAATATTTTTAGACCCAGTCCGCCACTCTATATGGGTGTGTGTATATAGAACAATGAAATCATAACGAAAGTTAATTAGTTAATTAGTTCAATGTTTTACAATCGTTTCAGAGGGTTGATTGATCGTGGAAAATCGATGTATCGACTAACATGGTAGTGGTTACATTACTCCTTATTTCTAGTCACGAAATTCCTGTTCGATCTACCGTCTTCTTCAGAAACTATGATTATATATGCTATATACGCGCGTGTGTGTGTGTGCGTGTGCGTGCACCCACACACACGGATTAGTTTTTTAGGGTAGCAAATGTACACTTTCACCCCCCCCCCATTGCAATTATATACACACAACATGGATTAGCCACGGGTTAACCTGCAGGAGATCCACATTTACAGTGAACTGCACAGTCACAACAGTGAACTGCACAGTCACAACAGTGAACTGCACAGTCACAACAGTGAACTGCACAGTCACAACAGTGAACTGCACAGTCACAACAGTGAACTGCACAGTCACAACAGTGAACTGCACAGTCACAACAGTGAACTGCGCAGTCACAACAGTGAACTGCGCAGTCACAACAGTGAACTGCGCAGTCACAACAGTGAACTGCGCAGTCACAACAGTGAACTGCGCAGTCACAACAGTGAACTGCACAGTCACAACAGTGAACTGCACAGTCACAACAGTGAACTGCACAGTCACAACAGTGAACTGCACAGTCACAACAGTGAACTGCGCAGTCACAACAGTGAACTGCGCAGTCACAACAGTGAACTGCGCAGTCACAACAGTGAACTGCGCAGTCACAACAGTGAACTGCGCAGTCACAACAGTGAACTGCGCAGTCACAACAGTGAACTGCGCAGTCACAACAGTGAACTGCGCAGTCACAACAGTGAACTGCGCAGTCACAACAGTGAACTGCGCAGTCACAACAGTGAACTGCGCAGTCACAACAGTGAACTGCGCAGTCACAACAGTGAACTGCGCAGTCACAACAGTGAACTGCGCAGTCACAACAGTGAACTGCGCAGTCACAACAGTGAACTGCGCAGTCACAACAGTGAACTGCACAGTCACAACAGTGAACTGCGCAGTCACAACAGTGAACTGCACAGTCACAACAGTGAACTGCACAGTCACAACAGTGAACTGCACAGTCACAACAGTGAACTGCACAGTCACAACAGTGAACTGCACAGTCACAACAGTTATCTAAGTAGCATCACCATATAAATATGCGATATATATATACCCGTGGTGGCTTGTAGCATTCATTATTCTTTTATGATTTGAAGATAGCCCCATGAGCTTAGGACATTAATCATATAGTGCAGGCATGTGAACCTGAGGGTCCCCCGCAGGCCACAGGGGTTATATATGTGTTGTCTGAGGGCCACACATGACAACTAACTGCGTACATTACAACTAATTTTTTTAATTTTTATTACGAAGATAAAACATGCTCGCACTGTAAAAAACGTTTGTGCGGGCCGCATGTTTGGCATGCCTGATATAGTGGATATTGATGGTATAAACATGTGATATACACCCATGTGAAGGCGTGTGGCTGGTTGGTTAGAGAACTGAATTCCCAATTGTGAGGTTGTCAGTTTCTGGACCGGACGATGCGTTATGTCCTTGAGCAAGACACTTTATTTCCCGCTGCTCCTTCTACCCGGAGTTGTGACCGATAGATACTATTAGCAATTGGAAAAACCAACGGAAACATTGTTTCCTCGGTCCGATTTGACGAAAGTCGATCGAGAAAATATACAACCATGATAGTTATCGCTTTTATTATACTTTTAAATTTTGAACATAGTCCTATAAGCTTAGGAAATTAATTATACAGTGATATTGATGACTTTAGAAGTGAGCTGTCTATACAACACGCTTACTTGAATATATATTCTTTAGAATTGGGAGATTTAATTGTCTTGAGTAGAGTAACATTGGCATAGTTCGCACTACAGTTTAGCGCCCATTCAAACCAACCAAGTGTGACTCAGACACAAATATAAAACTATAGAAAGATTTGGATCAAGCGATCAGTGACATTATTAAAACATAGGATTTAAGAGATGGGAATCTATAAAAAAAAAAAAACACAGTAGGGAGTTTTGTAGCATGTTTTGGAAGTCAATTTCAAAAGGTCGAATATTTGTATAGAACAACACACAGTTAGTTGACTTGTTATCAAACTAACTTATTGTAATAACACTCTGAACTCGGTGTTTTATTGCTTGTTACACAGGCGACTATCACATCTAACATTAATGAGGAAGTGAATATTAATGGATAAAGAACAGCAAACATTGAAATTCGGCAACTAGCGTAAAAGTTCAAAAGTTTACCAACATATATTTAGTGGCGAAATTAACAAGCGGCCAACACAAACAAATAACGAACTCAGAAAATTTGGATATCTCGAAATTGGAATAACTATTTATTGATTCACAGACCCCAAGTTCAAGGGTAAAATAAGACCGTCAAATGTGCACAGACTTTTCCAGAAGTGCAATTTATAATTTAACCTCAGAGATATGTCCACTTCACAAAATGAGCTTTGCTATTCGATTAATAATCGATCATTATCTAGGAACAGAAAAACGAACAGAAATACTTAGTCTCATCGTATATAGAAACACGAAAGTATATATATATATATATATATATATATATATATATATATATATATATATACATATCAAGATAAAAGCATTCGTACATATATTCATACACAAACACACTCACAAACACACAAACACACACACACACATATATATATATATATAAATGTATATATATATGTGTATGTGTACAAATACATTCATACACACGCAAACATATTTATATACTCATCCATACATAGATACATATATACTTAAATGCATACACACGTGTATAAATGCGTCCACACACACATATATATATGCATCCATCCATCCATACATACATATATATATATATATATATATATATATATGTATGTGTACAAATACATTCATACACACAAACATATATTTATATACTCATCCATACATAGATACATATATACTTAAATGCATACACACATGTATAAATGCGTCCACACACACATATATATATGCATCCATCCACCCATACATACATACATATATATATATATATATATATATATGTGTATGTGTACAAATACATTCATACATACACAAACATATATTTATATACTCATCCATACATAGATACATATATACTTAAATGCATACACACATGTATAAATGCGTCCACACACACATATATATATGCATCCATCCATACATAAATACATACATACATATATATATATATATGTATGTGTACAAATACATCCATACATACACAAACATATATTTATATACTCATCCATACATAGATACATATATACTTAACTGCATACACATATATATATATGCATCCATCCACCCATACATACATATATACATACATATACATATATATATATATATATATATATATATATATATATATACTCTATCACATCATACATGCTTGGAAACAGTGACGCAAAGACATTACAATTAATTACAATGAAGTTACTGACCACTGGCTTCCTTGTGATGCTAGACGTGATATTAAAAAGTACATAATTGATGCAGTGAAGATAAGAGTTCCCAGCCTGGCATTGCTATTGCCATGTCATACACATTCACACTCACTAACACTAATACAAATAAAACCAAAGTGGAGGAAGTTACAGCTGGCTTGATTTAGATCAAATGCTTGTCATAGACTGAGGTCAAATCATGTGATTTACTGCACTATTTGATTGGTATCGATTAAGGGAAATATCAAACAAAATAAATAAATAACTAAAAATAATGACCACCAAACGAACCATATCCTTCCAATCTGGACTGGACTATTACTACTACTACTACTACTACTACTAATATAACCACCACCACTGCTACAAAGCGAGAAGTCCGACTGACTGACCTGCTAGGTCAGTGATCTAAAGCACGTTTAGTGAGACCGTTCGGACGAGAGGTGAGACTGTTTGGAAGAGATTTGATTAAGAATCCCAAGTCCACAATAAAGCAATCATAGATCTAATCCAAAGACCAGCAAATTATGTTGTTTGCTGCGCTTTTTAACTCGGAAAATAGCGCCGTCGTCATCATCATCATTTTCATCACCACCTCTTCACCCTCCTCTTCACCATCACTATCATCACCATCAATATCATTTACATCATCATCGTTATTATCGTCGTCTTCATTATTGTCATCACAGCGACGGTCACTATCATCATCATCATCATCCTCTATGACAACATTAACTTCATTATCATCACTTTCCCCACCATCACATATTTATCACGAGCATCTTTACCAACATCACCAATAACCGTCAACAATCAGCATCATTATTATGATCTTAGTTCAAATCCTGCCGAGGTTAACTTTGCCTTTCATCCTTACGGGATCGATAAAATAAAGTACCAGTAATGGACTGGGGTAATTGCTGGCCTTGTGCCAATGGCAAAAACAATCATTATTATGAACTTTCTCTACCATCTCCAGAGTAACCAACAGAAACATTGTCAATCACAATAAAATCTACATCGTCCTCTTGTTCATATCAACCACATCTTAGGGTGTTGGATTGGCAGTGCCAATAGATCATCGGACATGTTTGCGGCATATCATCATCATCAATGATAATCATAATGGCAGTTCCCCAGCATGGCCTCGGCCTATCGGCTGGAACAAGTAATAGAGTAATGTTTGTTGCTGTTATTATTTTTCAGTCCAAGTGGCCAGTAGAGAAATTGTTATTAAAATTATGATGATTTCTTTAACTCTTTACAGAAACCCCAGAGATGAGACCCGTTACCTAGGACCAATTAAGGGATACTACGGATTCTACATTGTCCTGTCTATATCATACGGTTGTACAATATGCTTGCCACTCCTAGCGATCTTTTTACAAACTTACTGGAGGACTGTGTTTCTCACTTTCTACCGTCATCTTACTCTCCAAGTTAAAGTTTAAGAAAATTGTGATGGCTCGTCTGAGGAGGTAAGTCCTTTCATTCCTTTATTATATCTACATCAGAAACAACGCTTTTCTAAATAGCCAAGGGGGATGTCAGAATTATCAGAGCTTTTGAGCCAAAGAAAAGCGGTGGGGCATTCATCCTGATGGAAGTGGCTGATAGTCAGATCAGATCTGTCTGTCATGCATCTATCCCCTCTCTCTATATATATGTAATGTGGCCTAAAAATCACTAAACCATTTCAGAATGGCCCTTTTTTGTTTTATCAAAAAATAGTTGTAAAGTTATATTTTAAAATTGTCTAGTGACTTTTGGGTCACCCTGTATACACACCCACTCATATAGGTATGATTTCTTTTGAATGAACAGTGCTTGTTTCGTAGAAGCCATTTCTATTTTAAACATGATGTTTACACTCTACTAATGTATTGAGTACCTTACCTACTGTAGTTACCCGCGATCGATTGCGCTTTCCCACGATTGAACCCGGGACTCTCTCTCTCTCTCTCTCTCTCTCTCTCTCTCTCTCTCTCTCTCTCTCTCTCTCTCTCTCTCTTCTATATATATATATATAGTAATAATAATAAATTTGAAGACTAAAATCCAAAGATAAATATATATCAAATATATGAGTTCCAGAAGATCCCGTTAAGGGTGAAAGCAGCGATTCTTTGCTTAAACTTTAATCTGTTATTTTTATATATATATATATATATAGGAAAAGAGTGAGGACCCCGATGGCTGGGCTCCGACCATTTCGACAGCTAGATCCGAACAGTTTGGATCTAGTTGTCGAAACGGCCGGAATCCAGCCGTCGGGGTCCTGACTCTTTTCCTATTACCCACTCTACTACCCTCTTAAGTATCGAGTACTCTGGTGCGTTATGGTCCTCCTGGAATCTTACCACACCTTCTTTGTTATATATATATATATATATATATATATATATATATACAGTTTGTCAATCAAATTCCACACACAAGGAGGCAGTGGTCAATAGGAGACTGTAGTAGAAGACACTTGCCTAAGATAACGGGTATTAGGATTGAACCAGTTATCACTTGGATTGAAGGAAAGAAAGAAAACAAGCGATAAAGAACGAGAAATAAATAGGATAGATGAAGATAAAGAAAAAAGAATGAAATAGAGGAAAAGAGGAAGAAGAGAATAAAAATAAACGTAGAGGAAAGAAATGCGGTGAAGTTTAAAGAAGGAAAGAAATAAAGACGAAAAGAAAGAAAAAAATTAGAGCAGGAAAAAATAGCAAATAGACAGAGAAGTGAAATAAGAGGAAAATAGAGGAAAGAAGAGGAAAAGGATAGGTTGGAAGAGGTGGTGAAGGGGAGGGTACGAGGATGAGAGGTCAAGCTTCTATGATGACTGTGATGATGATGATAAGGATGAAGGTGGGGTTTAGTGTTGTCTAATTGTGTGGAACTTAATGAAGTGCAATGATGAAGTGAAAAAATCAACGAAGCCATTTATTGCGTGTCCTAAGTACAGCTGGACTGATAAGATCTTGGCTATAATTTACTGACCATTGCCGTTTATTGACTGACCAACGCATACATACATGCATACATACACATACAAGCACATGAGCTCACATGCTCTCACAGTCACATACATGCACACACACACACAAACACAAATATATGTATGCAGAAACACATACACACAGAAATACACAACTAAAACATGCAGAAACAAACACACACATACGGACACATACACATTCATAAACACGCATACACGGTTAGATACACATTCATAAACAAGCACACACACACACATACATCTTCACACACACATCTAAACACATACAAACAAGCACATACTACGAGTGTTACCAATATTAGATCAGACAAAGGCGTTTCTGTAGTTACTCGAAGTGCTAGAAACAACAGTTAAATCCCCCTCAAATGATAGTAAACCGCCTTAAAATAAAATACCATGTTGTAGAATGTGGATCTCGGTTCTCGGTTCCCTACACATAGGGAAAGGGTGTGATGGTCACGGTTGGAATGCCTTTCATCATAAACCCATTTGAACTGGGACAATGGTGATGTGAAAAATCAATGAAGCCATTTATTGTATGTCCAAAGTACAGCTGGACAGATACGATCTTGGTCGTAATTTACTGACCTTTGCCGTTCATTGACCAGCACACACACACCCAACACACACGCAGACACATACATACACTGACGCTCACACACATACATACACGCGCGCAGATATACACATGTATACGCACACACACTCATACACACACACACAAATCAGATGCAAGCACATGTACGCTCGTACATATATATATATGTATGTATATATATATATATATGTATACACACATGTCTATATACAGCCACACGCACACTTAAACGCACGCTTGCACACACTAACACATAAACATGCACATGCATACTCATGCACAAACACGCACACATACAGACAGATCCATCACACATATAAACATTTGCGTGTGCACTCACGCACATTCAAACACAAACATAAACACATACACTCATGCACAATCTCATACATAAATGCACACACACTCGTACACTCCACACTGCTGGTGTTTACGACATTAGGGAAAAGACAAGACTGTTATGTGCTCGCTTGACTCTCTAGAAATAGCAGCTAAATCTTCCTCAAATTACACCAAACCCTCTTAGCAGATTTCGTACCTGGTTTTCTACACCACCGAAAACCACACTATATATGCTCAATGTACATTAATGCAGTGACGACACAATGAGAAAATAATTTCTTAGATACGTACAAAGTCGGAAATTTGATTGTATCGAAACCAGTACTTGATTGATACTTTATTTATCGACCAGAGAAGAAAAGAAACAAAATTGACGATGCCAAGTTTTCGACCAAGTCAGAACGTAAGACAAAGCTGGAACAACTACCGCAATGCATTTTGCCCAACTGTCTAACGATTTCGGCAACGAGCACCTTGGTATCTGAGAAGGGCGGGTGAGAGAAGGAAAACGGTATTTTTTTTTTCAACCAGGATTGATGTTACATTAGTAAGGGATGGTCTGATAAGAATTTATTCAAGCGTGCCATAAAGTACCAACTAAATGTTCCTTGCAGAAATAGATAGATAGATAGATAAATAAATAAAATAATTGTTTCTACTTTTGGCACAAGGCCAGCAATTATCCCAGTGAATTACTGGCACTTTATTTTATCGACCTCGTAAGGATGAAAGGCAAAGTTAACCTCGACGGGATTTGAACTCAGATCATAAAGGGCCATAACTCTATGCTCCAAAGCATGGCGTCCGACCCTCTACCGATACTGCCAATCCACCGCTCTTAAATAAATAAAATAATGAACCGATAAATAAATATAATAATTGTTTCTACTTTTGGCACAAGGCCAGCAATTAATTCAGTGAATTACTGGTACTTTATTTTATCGATCCCGTAAAGATGAAAGGCAAAGTTAACCTCGGCGGGATTTGAACTCAGAATGGCAAGGGCCGTAACACTATGTGTCAAAGCATGGCGTCCAACCCTCTACCGATACTGAAAATAATGAAAATTCCAAAGAACAATATCAAATACTCTTCAGATATACAATGAAAAAAGTTCCCCGAAAAAATAAAGTAAGCACAAAAAAAAAAATCAAAAATAGACGCCAAAAACCTATTAGCTATCGTAGATCTAATAGTTTGTTAATTAGAAGTTAATAGAGGCAATTATTTTTCCAGGCGGTACTAGGGTTAGGGCTGGACCATTCCACTAATAGCAACTACTGCAGTATAATTGGGATTGGTTTTGTTTTAGATTTGACCTATGTTTTTTTAGTTTTTTTTTTGTTTGTTTTTTTTACCCTTCGAAAGTCCTAAGATCACAGCACAACTTAAATCTGCTTATATGCTTATTCAAACATACACACAAATATGTATTGATATACACATATACGCATACACATGTATATATATATATATATATATATATATATGTGTGTGTGTGTGAAAGAGAGAGAGATGACATGCGTAAAATGTATAAGTATAGACCCACTCAAGCATACACACACACACACACATTTCATTGTGTGTACTTGTTCGTTGTATGTGTTTTATAGATCTTGAGATTTAGCCATCTCGGTCAAGGCTATACTGGAACCTCGCCTCCTCCCTCCCCCTCTCCCCCCCCCCCCTCTCTCTCTCTCTCTCTCTCTCTCTCTCTCTCTCTCTCTCTCTCTCTCTCTCTCTCTCTCTCTCTCTCTCTCTCTCTCTCTCTCTATATATATATATATATATAAACAAACACACATACATATAAACATTCACATGTCAAAATATCCATATACATATATGAATAACCTAGCATACATGACTACGCAAACCTATAATTATATAAATTTATATATCACATAGACAACAACACTGATATACGAAAAAAAAACAAAAGGGTGTACATACACACACAAAGACCGTTGTAGATGGTAGTATACATACTGTTACATACACAGGTCCACTCTTCAACACATATACACTCTTCTAAAACACGAGTGGGTCTACATGCTCTACAAACAAGGCCCAGAAATATTTATTACTTTAAACAACATCGTGAATGGATCACACCAGATCACACAGATATTTTCAAAGATAAACCCTCAATTATAAACACACACATATACATGTATGAATAGATCTATATATGTATATGCATACATACATAAAAGTATACACATACTCAAATATAAGCATACAGACACACACACACACACAACACAAATATATATATATATATATATTTATATATGCATGCATACATAAATATATAGTTGCATGTATGTATGTATGTATATAAAATTATGTATATATATATATATATATATATATATATATATATGCGCATGCATACAAAAAAAGATATATGTATATATATATATATATATATATATGTATATATATATATATATATATATATATATATATATATATATATATATATGTATATATATATATATATATATATATATATATATATATATATACATACACGCATATGTATGTATACATACATATTGACAATATGAATACAAGCATATACGCATATATACATATTAAGTTAATAGTCAAGCTTTAAGTGATACTAATATATATATATGTTTGTGTGTGTATATATATATATATATATATATGCTTGTGTCTATATATATATATATATATATATATATATATATATATATACACATATAG
>OZ024754.1:4459867-4462367 GCA_964016885.1 Eledone cirrhosa | reverse complement strand
GAGGGGAGAATGTCAGAACCGGTAGAGAGGTGTGTCTATATTTAAAATGTATTGCGTGAAAATGGAAGAAAACGTGAGGAAAAAACTTGGAGAAATCTTGTCATATAGAGTATATTCAATATTATGAAACTGTGCATAGTTTGGAGTGTTTTATTGAGAGATCTTAAGGGAGGGAAAAGAATCTAGTTTCGATTCTCGCTGAAAACCAATTTGATTATTTTTAACTAAAGCTCTTCATAAAGTTTGCTCGGAATTTTTCGATTCGATTATATATATATATATATATATATATATATATATATATATATACTCGACACTTGGGATAGTAGAGTATGGTTATATATATATATATATATATATATATATATATAATGTATATTTATAACCATACTCTACTACCCAAGTAACGAGTACTTTGGTGAGTAATGGTCTAACAAGTCTCTTACTGAATCCATTCCGATATATATATATATATATATATATGGAAAAAGTTTAACCCCGACGGCAGAGCTCAAGCCGTTTCGACGTCTATTTCTGGAAATAACCATCGAAACGGCTCGAGCTCTGCCGTCGAGGTTAAACTTTTTCCTATTACCCACTCTACTACCCTAAGTATTGAGTACTCTGGTGCGTTATGATCCATCTGGTTCCTTACCACACCTCCTTCGTTAAATATATATATATATATATATATATATAAAGATGTGAGAGACATGGACAGGTTCTTTCTAACTCAAAGGAAAAATGCGTAAAAGTCATATTTATATATATATAAATGTGTTTTGTATGCATATTTCTCTAAGATTCGTCTAACTTCTGTACTGTTTCTGTACTGATACAAATTCTGTACTGATACAAATTTATTTTTTCTAAATTTCTCACCATATCTACTAAACGTATGTGACATTTTGTAATAAACAGCTGACAATTCTGGTTTTAGTATTAAATGAAGATCAAGATAAAAAGAGCTACAAGGCCTCAAAGCTTTCCTTATAAAATGGAAGACTACATAAAGCTATGTGTTTATAGTGGAGAATACCCTACATACATACATACATACATACATACATACATACATACATACATACATACATACATACATACATACATACATACATATATTCGGTTTTCACAATGTGTTTTTATTGACATTTATCTACTCGCATATATAAACTGATATTTATTCAAATGTTAAAACAAATAATAATAATAATTTTTTCTACTTTTGGCACAAGGCCAGCAATTACCCAGTACATTACTGGTACTTTAATAAGTGAATAAAGAAAATAGGATAAAACGAAGTAAAGACGACAACCAAGATTTTAATACATATGAATTTTAAAGGACTACATGTAGATCTAGAAATAAATATTGACGATGAAAGGAATGGACTGCGCAAATGCTATGTATAACATAAGAACAGCCTTTGGGGGTATATATATATATATATATATATATATATATATTTCGACAGCTAGTTCTAGCTGTCGAAAAGGCCGGAGCTCAGCCGTCGGGGTCCTGAATCTTTTAATATTACCCACTCTACTACCCCCAAGTATCGAGTACTCTGGTGGGTTATGGTCTAGCTCGTTTTTACCACACCCTGTCTGATATATATATAAATCTTTCTTTTTTAACCATGAACCTGGCAAAAGATATAGAGAAAAACATTTTAGCCATCACCCAACACCATCCTTGCTGTCACTAACACACAATCACAAAACAAGCCCCCTGCAACAGTCAAAACCAGCCACCACACTAGCCTCCACATTCTTACTCAATCCACAAGGTATCAGCCCATCCATCAATGCACAGAAATGGAAGATCCAATTCATTGAGGATTGGGTTGGTAACCATCCATTTCACATCCCCTTCTTCATTCTTACTGAGACCCACCTTGACAACTCCCACTTGGAGGCCGAAGTAAGAGTGAGAAATTTATATACCAATGATGGTTGGAAGATCACTGATGAACGACTAACTTTATTCATATGTAACCCATTAGCAACCACGCAGCATGTTTATTCTCATATTTACACATATTCTTTCCACGCTGTGACCCGTCTATTTCGTTCTTACTGCTTCCTCTTTCTCTGTATCTTTACCCTCTCTAGCAGTCACTCTCTCTGTTAGCCTCTTCCTCACCCTTCACTCACTCATTCTCTGTTACTACCTCTCCTCCTCCTCCTCCTTCTTCTCGTTTGACCTGTGCGTAATTCTTTTCTTTCGCACCCTTGGTCTGGCAGGTCGCTTTTTTTTCTCTCTCTCGTCTACGATTTCACAGAACTTACGTTCACCGAATTCACAGACTAGATCCCTTCTTCCTCCCGTTAGACCTGTACGGAATTCCTTCCTTGCTCACATTCCAACCAGGTTTGATGGTCTTTATTCTCTCTCGTTCACGATTTCACCGAATTTATATTCATAGAAATTTGGGACTTGACTTCTTCTTCCTCACTTTTCGTTGCTTCACCATCTTTGTTTGTTTACACTCGTGTCC
>OZ024754.1:4434867-4457367 GCA_964016885.1 Eledone cirrhosa | reverse complement strand
GCTCCTTCTACCTGGAGTTGCAACCGATAGATAGTATTAGCAATTAGAAAGACCAATGGAAACATTGTTTCCTCGGTTCCATTTGACGAAAATCGATCGATCCTTTTTTTTTTTTTTTCTTAATGTGTGATTTGATGTAGATATATATGGCTGCTATTTCAAGCAAGTGGAATGACCACCTCTGTGCCCCGCCATAGACTCGTGTAGACTAGTTATTGTACATCTTGCTATTCAGTTGTATGAAAAACCATAGGACACAGATGGTCTGTTGTTCTACTTTCATCGGCTTTATTCTTTTTAACGCTCGTTCCATTTTTTCTGTTTCGCCTCCTTTGTTTTCACCCTTAATTGCTATGGTTGTTTTCGATAAGTTTTAACACAGCTGACTGGACGAGAGCTCATTTTATATGGTTTTATTCATAATATTAACAAAAACAGCACCCACACTTTTGTGTAACAGGTGTACCAGTCTTCATAACTTGCCCATTAATTTTTGCCGTTTACCATTTACAATATACTAACCGCCCTTTTGTTTTGTATTTTACTTTTGAAAATATTGACTTAATTTATGATGTATATTTAAGTACCAAAGGTGTTTGTCCCACACACAGACCACCCCACCACACACCCCACACACGTGTTGACGCAGCTTGGGTATTTACGGGTTATGAATTCAAATTCAAATTTCCCATTGGTTAATTCTAACTTTATTCCAGTATCGATCAAGCCTTTTGTTACCAGATTCATCGAATCACACCGCCCACGATTTTCAAATAATTCTGAAAATAATCAAGAATTTGGAGGGATTTAATAAAACCACTTTTTAAATTCTATACTGTTGTTTGGAACAATGTAAGGGATTTTCCTATATAATATATTAATTGTTTCTGTGTCTACTTTTGGCAGCCTCAAATGTTTTAACTGGAAGTACAATAACAAAGCGTCCCCAAAACGCACTGTATGTGTATACACGCCATAACAGAATAAACTTGTATACATAGAGAGTTATATGTACTCGTAAATATGTGCGTGTACATATGCATGTATCTATTTGAGCGTATGTATGCACGTGTATAATTACGAGTACATATAAGGGTATATATATATATATATATATATATACATAGACACACACACACATATATAGGTACATACATAGGCACATACTTATATGCGTACATACATACGTCATATATATATATATACATGGTGGTGGCTGCCAACTCGTTTTCGAGTACGGCCACTACTTTATATCCATGTAGGAGAACCCCTAACGATGCGCTGAACGAGTGTGACTTTTTAGTCCAGCCAGCGACTTGAAAACTCTGGTACAAACACTACACTTGTGACAATTATTGACACATAGTGCTGGGCCCATGGTACCATGTGACGACAAGTGCAGAGAGATCTCCAGATATAAAGCAATGTCTGTGCCATGAAGCTTTTATAGTGAGCAAAGGCACTGCTCAAAGCCAGTCCCACTCTCTTAACCAAGATGATATTTACCAAAAAGAAGAACAAGTCAACATCATTGGAAACCATCAGGGTTGCAGGTGTTATATCAGAGTTTTCCTACTCCTAGAATTCTGCCTTGACAAAGGCTAAGGGGTCATCTCTCCCTGTCAAAGGGCAAAGGAGCTCTTAAGAGTCAATGGCCATCCAAAATCACTGGGAGAGATGACCCCTTACCCTTTGTGAAGGCAGAATTCTAGGAGAAGAAAACTTTAATATAACACCTACAACCCTGATGGTATCCAATGATGTTGACTTGTTCTTCTTTTTGGTAAATATCATCTTGGTTAAGAGAGTGGGACTGGCTTTGTGCAGTGCCTTTGCTCACTATAAAAGCTTCACGGCACAGGCATTGCTTTATATCTGGAGATCTCTCTGCACTTGTCGTCACATGGTACCATGGGCCCAGCACTATGTGTCAATAATTGTCACAAGTGTAGTGTTTGTACCAGAGTTTTCAAGTCGCTGGCTGGACTAAAAAGCCACACTCATTCAGCTCATCCGTAGGGGTTCTCCTACATGGATATAAAGTAGTGGTCGTACTCGAAAACGAGTTGGCAGCCACCATGTATGTGTATATATATATATATGTATGTATATATGTATGTATGTATGTATATATGCATATATGTATGTATATATATATATATATATATATATATATATGTATGTATATATGCATATATGTATGTATATATATATATATATATATGTATGTATATATGCATATATGTATGTATATATATATATATATATATATATATATATATATATGTATGTATATATGTATATATATATGTATGTATATATGTATATATATATGTATGTATATATGTATATATATATGTATGTATATATGTATATATATATGTATGTATATATGTATATATATATATATGTATGTATATATGTATATATATATATATGTATGTATATATGTATATATATATATGTATGTATATATGTATATATATATATATGTATGTATATATGTATATATATATATATGTATGTATATATGTATGTATGTATATATATATATATATATGTATGTATATATGTATGTATGTATGTATATATGCATATATGTATGTATATATGTATATATATATATATGTATGTATATATGTATGTATGTATGTATATATGTATGTATATATATTATGTCAGGTCACCACTTGGTGCTACTGGTAACATGTATCCCAGTACAACCTGTCTCATGGTCGGGTCGTTGGCGACTAAACTGGCAACCACACCAAGGTTTCTTGGTGAGGAGGGTGACTTTGGACATCCTGCAGGACTAAAAACAAAACCTGTCAAAGGGCAAAGGAGCTCTTAAGAGTCAATGGCCATCCAAAATCACCGGGAGAGATGACCCCTTAGCCTTTGTCAAGGCAGAATTCTAGGAGAAGGAAAACTCTGATATAACACCTGCAACCCTGATGGTATCCAATGATGTTGACTTGTTCTTCTTTTTGGTAAATATCATCTTGGTTAAGAGAGTGGGACTGGCTTTGTGCAGTGCCTTTGCTCACTATAAAAGCTTCACGGCACAGGCATTGCTTTGTATCTGGAGATCTCTCTGCACTTGTCATTACATGGTACCATGGGCCCAGCACTATGTGTCAATAATTGTCACAAGTGTAGTGTTTGTACCAGAGTTTTCAAGTCGCTGGCTGGACTAAAAAGTCACACTCGTTCAGCGTATCGGTAGGGGTTCTCCTACATGGTTATAAAGTAGTGGCCGTACTCGAAAACGAGTTGGCAGCCACCATGTATATATATATATATATGTATGTATATATGTATGTATGTATGTATGTATATATGCGTATATGTATGTATATGTATGTATGTATATATGCGTATATGTATGTATATGTATGTATGTATATATGCATATATGTATGTATATATATGTATGTATATATGTATGTATATATATATATATGTATGTATATATGTATGTATATATATATATGTATGTATATATATATGTATGTATATATATATGTATGTATATATATGTCAGGTCACCAGTTAGTGCTACTGGTAACATGTATCCCAGTACAACCTGTCCCATGGTCGGGTCGTTGGCGACTAAACTGGCAACCACACCAAGGTTTCTTGGTGAGGAGGGTGACTTTGGACATCCTGCAGGACTAAAAACAAAACCTGTCAAAGGGCAAAGGAGCTCTTAAGAGTCAATGGCCATCCAAAATCACCGGGAGAGATGACCCCTTAGCCTTTGTCAAGGCAGAATTCTAGGAGAAGGAAAACTCTGATATAACACCTGCAACCCTGATGGTATCCAATGATGTTGACTTGTTCTTCTTTTTGGTAAATATCATCTTGGTTAAGAGAGTGGGACTGGCTTTGTGCAGTGCCTTTGCTCACTATAAAAGCTTCACGGCACAGGCATTGCTTTGTATCTGGAGATCTCTCTGCACTTGTCATTACATGGTACCATGGGCCCAGCACTATGTGTCAATAATTGTCACAAGTGTAGTGTTTGTACCAGAGTTTTCAAGTCGCTGGCTGGACTAAAAAGTCACACTCGTTCAGCGTATCGGTAGGGGTTCTCCTACATGGTTATAAAGTAGTGGCCGTACTCGAAAACGAGTTGGCAGCCACCATGTATATATATATATATATGTATGTATATATGTATGTATGTATGTATGTATATATGCGTATATGTATGTATATGTATGTATGTATATATGCGTATATGTATGTATATGTATGTATGTATATATGCATATATGTATGTATATATATGTATGTATATATGTATGTATATATATATATATGTATGTATATATGTATGTATATATATATATGTATGTATATATATATGTATGTATATATATATGTATGTATATATATGTCAGGTCACCAGTTAGTGCTACTGGTAACATGTATCCCAGTACAACCTGTCCCATGGTCGGGTCGTTGGCGACTAAACTGGCAACCACACCAAGGTTTCTTGGTGAGGAGGGTGACTTTGGACATCCTGCAGGACTAAAAACAAAACCTGTCAAAGGGCAAAGGAGCTCTTAATAGTCAATGGCCATCCAAAATATATACACATACATACATAAATACATACATATACAAGCATGCATACATTTAACTTCAGCTATTTTAATCTTGATAAGATAATTATCTACGTAATTAGCATAACTGGTTAAACTTGTATATAAATACATACATAGAGATATATATATACATGCATATACACATAAGATATACAAGTATACACGCATATTTATATTTCTGTCTATGTATGTACATATATACAGGGTGTTCCTGAAAATGTATACATACTTCAACAGCATTCTAATAAATATTGCCTGTACAGGTAATCAAAGTGTCTATACATTTTTGGGACACCCTGTGTGTGTATGTATGTATGTGGGTGTGTGTGTACATACCTATATGTAAATACACATTCATACACACACACACGCCTATATAGATATATCCATTCGTTTCTCCCCCTTTCTCTCTCTATACACACATACACACACACACACACACACATATATATATATATATATATGTATGTATGTATGTATATTTTCATGCACACATACATAGATACATACGTACGCACACATATATATGCAAATACGTGTGAATGTGTGTATGTAAATATACATACACTTCACACGTATATATATATGTATATATATATATATATATATATATATAAAAATAAGTAGTTGACGGACCCAGCATATTTATCAATGCCAGGACCGGTTGTATCTCGGCGTACTCCATGGGCAATGTTAGATACATTCCCAGAGTATACACATAGTTATTTGCTTCAACACAACACACGTAAAACGGGTGCCTATAATGGTTCCCGGACTCGAGTTTCTGCCGCAGTAATGCAGCAGTAAGGTGTACTGCACCCTCCGTCTGCATATATATATATATATATAACGAAGGAAATGTGGTAAGAAACCAGATGGACCATAACGCACCAAAGTACTCAATACTTAGAGTAGTAGAGTGGGATATAGGAACAAGTATGACCCCGACTGGGTCATACTTGTTCCTATATATATATATATAGTAATAATAATAAAATTGAAGACTAAAATCCAAAGAGGGCTCGATAAGCAGCGATTCTTTGCTTAAACTTTAATCTGTTATTTAATAAATATATATATATATATATATATATATATATATATATATATATATATATATATATATATATATATATATATATCCATCTGTCCATACGTCGTACTCCACATACATACATAGACACAAACACTTACTTGCTCACACACACACACACACACACACACACACACACACACACACACACACACACACACACACACACACACACACACACACTTTGGGGACAGTAGGAAAGAAAGTTTGCCTAATGAGGCATCCTATCATTAGCCTTTCTAATCTAAAGAGATGGCTAGTTCTTTCTTAACATAGAAAACTTATTGTCTATTTATTTCTATATTTCTATGTGGTGATGATAGTGGTGTTGGTGTTGGGGTGTTCGACTGTGGTCACTCTATTTTATCTAAGATGGTGCTGGCTTTTACGGTCACTTATTTGCTTTAGGCAATATTCGACTCAGGGTTGAATGGATTTCTGAAAAGCGTCGCCTCCGTTACCCTCATCCTCACCCTCACACCTGCCTCTTCTCCTTTTCGTAATCTTCTTCGTTTTCTTCGTCTTGTTGTTGTTGTTGTTCTTTTTCTTTTTTTCTTCTTCCTCTTTTCTTCTTCTTCTTCTTCTTCTTCTTCTTCTTCTTCTTCTTCTTCTTCTTCTTCTTCTTCTTCTTCTTCTCTGGTTAGCTGTAAGTGAACAGATCTGATGATCAAAAGCTTTCTAGCCGTGACCACCCTGTTTTTATTTTGTTTTAAGGTATACGTGACTACATAGACTAACGTTTCTAGTACGAACGTTTCGGAAATGGTGGAGGCTTGATTTGATGACGATTTAGCTGCTATTTTTAGCAGGTCATGGGATTACGTAGATGCTCACTTTTTGACTTGTTTAAAGCATTAATAGTAGTAACAATGGTTTTTGAACTGATGGTGGTTGTAAGAATTGGACATAGAGATGGTTGGGTAGTTGTGGAGGTGGTAGTGTCGTTAGTGCTAATGGGAGGTGTGGAGTTGGTGGTTGTAGTAGAGGTGATATTAATGGAAATAGGATAGTGGTGGTGGTGTTAGTGTAGGTGGTAATGGTATTGGTGGCGATCTGGGTAATAATAATAATGGTAACGGTGGAGAAGTAGTAAATATGATAGTGGAGGTTATTTTTAGGTGTTGGACATAAAGATATTGTTAATATTGAGTTGGTTGTGAGTGACATTGATGTGTTGTTGTTGTTGTTGTTATTGTCGCTGTTTGTAGTCGTCTGTTGGTGGCGTTGTGCGGGTTGTGAGGCCGTAACATTTTGAGAATGATAGTTATGATTGTGCTTTGGGTCTGTTTGTATTACAAGTATTTTAATGTCCACTTTTGTTGTTTAGCCCCAGGCTAGCCCTGATAGACTAGGACTATAATTGTGCTGCTTTAGCCGAGACTCTTGTCTATTTTCTTCTATTCAAGTAGTGTATCTAGAACTACAATATCCTGGGGCGGTGGACTATTTCAAATCTCTCCGAAATCATCCTTACTTTTCCTGCTTCCGGGGTTTATAGATAGAGTACTAGTCCAGGGGTGGTGACTGAATGGATGGTTAGGACATCGGTCACGATGCTTTGCGGTCTTTGCATTAATTGAGTTCGAATTTCAATTGCTGCCCCACCCTCAATCGTCAAGGTTGGACATATGGGCCTAAAACCAACATTGTTGCTCAGTCCTCATTCAGCAGTTGATTGAAAACAGATGGGTGGGAAATACTTGTAGATCTTGTTGTCGTTTAGTCCAAATCAGTCTTTATTTAGCAGGCTAATTATTCTCATTTCAATTGTGACAATCTGGTCTTGAATTATAGTAGCCTATCTCTGACTACTTTGTCCATCGTGCGCTTAGATTTCTTAGAGAGCGCAGGGTGTGATTTCAAGGGTGATTTGGCTGCTATTTCGAACAACCGAAGAAAATAGAGAAAGATGACCGTTTATTTTTGGTGGTAGATTGGCAGTATAGTTAGAGGGCCAGACAGCATACTTTGCAGCATAGTTATGGCCCTTTCAGTTCTGAGTTCAAATCCCACCGATGTAATTTTTGCCTTTCCTCCTTACGGGGGTTGATAAAATAAAGTAAGTACCAGTAACACACTGGGGTCGATTTAATCGACTTTCCCCTTACCCCAAAATTGTTGGCCTTGTGCCTAAATCAGAAATAATTATTGGTGTTGTTCACAGTGGTACTAGATATGTTGCTGGTGGTGGTGTTGTTGGTGTTAATGGTGTGACTGGTGATTGCCGTTGGTGTTGTGCTTGTGGTTGACCTTATACTGGTGAGGTTGGCGGTAAGTTATTCCTAGAGACGGTGTTTGTGGTGGACATAATGGCTACAACACAGGAGAAGAAGAAAAAAAAAAAAGAAATTATCTATACCCCTATTATTGTTCTTGTTGCTATTTTTGTCGGGATTGATTTTATTATAATCTTGTCCTTGCTTTTGTTTCTTTCTTCGTTCGAGGTAGGGCGCAGCTGTGGGAAACAAACTGAGTTTTAAACATAGCTGAAAGCAAAGAGACTCTTGAGTAAAGGGAAACACGCTTTAGCTGGGGGCAAGATTCGTGTATATATATAGGTGTATATTTGAGTGGATGTATATGTGTGTGACTATTTGTATCGCCGTATAAGTTCATCTGTGTGTTTTAGAAAACATATCGTGTTTGAATACGTCCCTCTGTATGATAGTATGTCAAAACGTATTATCGCTGCTGCACTGTATGTAAGGGAATATCTCTGTCAGTGAGTGTTTGTGTGTGTATGTTTGAGTATTTGTGTATTTGATTGAGGTAAATGGATAAAATAAGTAATCCATATAGTAAAGTAGAGAATATATATATAACCCATATATACATCAAATGTTCATATAGACACACACACACACACGCATATATATATATATATATATATATATATATATATATATATATATATATATATATATAAGAGAGAGAGAGAGAGAAAGAGGTTAAGACTGAAAAGGTCTTAGAATATTGTACAGGATTCTATATAGAAATACACATACACAATCATAAGAGTCTGAGTTTACAGTTTTACAATCAAGAAATAAAAGTACTCAATGTAAGCAAATAGAGTGTATACATTTATTCTGAGAAATTAGTATATATTTTCAACCGTTCAACAGATTGGCAGAGATATACAGTCCTGATGAAGGGTAATGGCCCAGAAATATGTTGATTGTTCCTCAATGCCAGTGTAGAACAAACGGATGATGAGACGATTTGTCATAGACGGCACAGCTTTAACTGGGCCGTTTGTTTACAAATGAATCGAATATTATTATTAATATTCGATATAACCCATACGTACATATGTATATGTATATATATATGCGTGTGTGTATATATCCATAGATACATATATATATATATGTGTGTGTGTGTGAGTGTATGTGTGTGTATGGGTTCGTATGCATACTTACATTTATGTATCAGCTGTGCTAGGGCGAGAAATAAGATTCTAATTTTATTTTTAAATTCTATTAATCTGGAGAGAAAGACAGAATGAAAGGGAGAGAGCAAGTGCATGGGATTGTATGTGTACCCCAGTCCTCCATCTAGGTCAATGACGATTATACCAATTGCTTGAACAACGGATGAGCTTACCCGTGAAATTAACCTATACGTAACTAAGTAAAACACAGAGATGTGAACCTTCACTTTTAACACGCTGTACCATATAAAAACACATTAGATAGACATTCTTGGAAAGTACAAATCATCCCTCGGACTACTTCATATTAGAAATTAAAACCTTTACATTAATTTACTGCATATTTCCACAACAATCCGTCCACCAGTAAAAGTATACTATAAACCAGATTTTCCCAACAGTCTAATACTGTTCAACAGTCGATCGACTTTCGCCAAATCGGGCCGAAGAAACAATGTTTCCATTGGTCTTTCCAATTGCTAATACTATCTGTCGGTCGCAACTCCAGGTAGAAGGAGCAACGTGAAATAATTGTTTCTACTTTAGGCACAAGGCCAGCAATTACCCAGTGCATTACTGGTACTTTATTTTATCGACCCCGTAAGGATGAAAGGCAAAGTCAACCTCGGCGGGATTTGAACTCAGATCGTAAAGGGACGTAACTATGCTGGAAAGCATGGCGTCCGACCCTCTACCGATACTGCCAATCCACAGCAACGTGAAATAATGTGTCTTGCCTAAGAACAAAACGCATCGCCCGGTCCGGGATCGAACTCACAACCTCACAAATGCGAATCTAATTCTCTAACCACCCAGCCACACTGTTATATTGTCGTAATATAAATATACTCCTCTACCTTTTCTTTCACCCCCAGTCACTCCTTTTCGGAACCCTTGGGTTCTGCAGAACCCATTTTAGAAACCACTGCTATAAACATTCAATTGACAAACTTATTTTTAGAATTTTTTGGGCGAAATTATTACCAAAAACCGTGAGAGCAGTAGTGACCATGTTGAGTTCACGTGCAGGGAAAGATCTAGAAAGTTCGTGTAAAATGCCACACCCTTTCTGTCTATACAAGTAAAGTGCTAGGTTAAAACCTCAAGAATGTGTACTGTGTTTACTCGGACACTTTTATGTATGTATGTTTCACTGGTCGATTAGCTGGTCGTTACTGTCGACCAACTATTTTGTATGAATAAATAAAAACGACCACAATAGACTTGAAACGTGACTAATTTAGGCTCCCACTTCCTCTCTCTCTCTCTCTCTCTCTCTCTCTCTCTCTCTCTCTCTCTCTCTCTCTCTCTATATATATATATATATATATAATCACAGACACGAATGAAACTAGTATATACATATAAGTATGTGCGTATGTGTATGTTTACTTATATATATACTATACACATAAGTATTTATAGTTTAGGTATAGGTTTTTATGGGTTTATGAATTATATGTATATATATATATATGAGAAATCGTCAAGAGAAGCGAAGAGACAGATAGGCAAAGAAAGAGAGAGAGAGAGAGAGTGAATGAGTAAGAGAGTAAAACAGACAGACAAGGATCAATAGAGAGAGAAAAAATAGATTAAAGAGATAAACAGTGAGAGAGGGTGGCGGTAGTGACGTGTATAGAAGGTGATAAGGAGTGGGTCAAATAATGGAACGCATCAGTTAACATATATCATGCTGAGGTTTAACAAGAAAATATCGAATAAAGAAGCCAAACCTCGGAAAGCATGGCTTGACCTCGTCCTCAATATGAATAAAAGGTTGTTTTGTATTTTTCTATTTTTTTCTTTTTAATAAATGAAACTCTAACAAACAAAACATAAAACACTATCATCTGTATATAACATGAGAAGAAAGCATGACGTGTTTGATACAAAGAGGTCTAGACAGACGGACAGACGGGCAGAGATAGGTGGACAGGCAGACAGACTGGCAGACACAGATATATCTGGACAGACAGACAGACAGACACAGATATAGCTGGACAGACAGACCTACTGGCAGACAGACTGGCAGACACATATATATATCTGGACAGACAGACAGGTAGATAAGTAGACAGACAGGTGGATAGGTCTACAGGCAGACACATAGATAGCTGGACAGACAGACAGGTAGATAGGTCGACAAACAGACAGATACAGAGACAGCTAGACAGACAGACCTACTG
This sequence comes from Eledone cirrhosa, assembly GCA_964016885.1. Classification (NCBI taxonomy): domain Eukaryota; kingdom Metazoa; phylum Mollusca; class Cephalopoda; order Octopoda; family Eledonidae; genus Eledone; species Eledone cirrhosa. The sequence continues at coordinate 4,446,039 of OZ024754.1, read as the reverse complement.
GCAGATAAACCGGCAGACACATATATATCTCTGGACAGACAGGTAGATAAGTAGACAGACAGGTGGAGAGGTCGACAGGCAGACACATAGATAGCTGGACAGACAGACAGGTGGAGAGGTCGACAGGCAGACACATAGATAGCTGGACAGACAGACAGGTAGATAAGTCGACAAACAGACAGATACAGAGACAGCTGGACAGACAGACCTACTGGCAGATAAACCGGCAGACACATATATATATCTGGACAGACAGGTAGATAAGTAGACAGACAGGTGGAGAGGTCGACAGGCAGACACAGGGATAGCTGGACAGACAGACAGGTGGATAGGTCGACAAACAGACAGCCTGACAGACAGACACAGAGATAGCTGGAGAGACAGACAGACAGACAGATAGATAGATAGATAGATAGGCGGACATATATACAAATAAGTAGACACAGAGATGGGTGGAGAGACAGACTGGTGGACAGAGAGATAAGCGGTCAAACAGACAGACAGATAGATATGATTTTTTATTAGCCACAGGGGCACAAAAGAAGGGGACAAATACAAAGGGGGAAGTTTACATGCAATAAAAACGTGTAAAATATTATCACAAATGTAATTTAAAAATTAGTCGATTTTCCCCAATAGAGGGAGACAGTTCATATGGGTAACACATACCCCCGAAAAAATGTGCAACCCTCATCTTCAGGAGTACGAAGAGTTTGTACTCCTTTCCTATCCTCCTCCTTTTCCTCAACCTACAGGCTGATATAGAGAGAAGGCCCATTCACTCGGGCCATTCTCGCCACTTTCACCCACCTTTCATAAAACTTGCTGGGGTACAACCTCTTTCGCCATAGCTATCACACAAAGGAAAACCGCCTCTCCTTCGTTTTTGAAGGAGGGTGGCGGTTTGATCATGACAATGGACTCGGTGGTCAACCGGATTGGTCCCACCCGCGACAATAGTCGTTCTACATAGCCCCACAGGTCGGTGACGCCCGGGCAGTGTATGAATGCGTGCGCGACGGTTTCTTCGTCGCGTACGCACCTCGGACAGATCTTTTTTGCAGGGTCCCTGCTCGGACGCCCATGTTTGTAGAGCTTGTCTCGAACTGGTAGAGCTCCTCGGTAGCATTGCCAGGCCAGGGACTTTTGGAATTTGTCCATCGGTCCCGGGCGGAAGGTCCTACCGAACAGACTGGCCAGTTCGTCTTCCTCTACGCCCAGAGTTTCACCGAGCAGTGCAGACAGATAGATAGGACGACAGATTTACCTATAAACAGACCTACAGACACAGAGATAGTTGGACAGACAGACAGACAGACAGACAGACAAACAGGTTGATAGGTGTGTGGATTGACAGACGGGCAAAACAAGATAGAGAAACAGACGGACGGACATTGAGACAGACGAATAGATAGTTATGAAATGGTACAGACCAGACACTGTCCAAGCAGACTTGGCTAGACTACATACATTTTATATATTTTAAATATAATTTTTGTTTATTTTTAACACATTTATTGGGTCATTCTGTTGTTATTAAGAATAGAAACCTAGCAGAGTGTGTTATATTGTCCATAGTTGAAATAATGTCTGGCCTCAGTCATGACAGGCAACCAGATCTAATCCGTTGTCATGAACAAATATATCCTAGACGTTCACATTATATTTTACGAGGTCAAATTGTGTTCTAAAATTTCAATTAAATCTATGTAAAAAATTTATCAGAGTCACGTCATACAAGTTTTTTTTTTATGCTCACACAATTTCAGTTTTGTAAACCAAATATATGTGTGCATTTAAGATTTTGATATTCGCTAAAGTTGGAAGATTGGCCGAAATGATAGAATTTCAGATAAAATGGTATTGTTTTGTTTGTACAGAGTTCAAATACCGCAACGGTCATCTTTGTCTTTCATCCTTCCGAAGTTGATAGTGGTAAGGAACTCTCGGGAGAGCTGGGCAGCAGAAGGTCTTTAGAGAAGACCCCCCCTTCCCCACCACTCCCTTAAGAATGTGTTTCGGCCTTTAAAATAAAGAACCATTCAGGTACTGGAGTTGATTTGCTTACCTCTCCCTTCTCCCAAAGTTTCGGGCCTTGTGACTAAATTAGCAATCAATACTCACAAATGTTATTGATTGTGGATTGGCGGAATTGGTAGAGCGCCACGTAAAATATTATTGCGGCATTTGCTTTTACTTCTGTTGTCAAACATTTATACTGTAATAGTAGTTGTATTTATGTTGTTTTTATTTTGATCGAGCTGACCTTGAATCAAAAGTATTCTAGACATGAAGTTTACACTATTTTAGAGAAAAAAAAAGAAAAAAAACCTATTCTGGATGGAAGGGCTGTGCCCTATGACTGTTACAGGTCCTCCGAGATCAAAGAGATGCTCAGTTTAAACTGTTGCATGCCGACTTCTGCGGGGAAGACATGTATAGAGAAAGAATTGCGGAGGGCCGAAGCTCTGAGAAGAAACGACAGGGCGTAGGGACTAATGTTGTCTTGGAGGTTGGGCACAATATGGGTGATGAAAGATGCATAAAAGAGTGAAGTGAGAAAGCTTGAATGGAGATATAACGAGATCAACCAGTTCCGAGATACAGAGGCCATTTAGGCAGCAGTAGGACAAGGAGAGTGAGGTGACAGAACATCTATGGGCAAGAAGCTGAAGCATATCTCTCAGAGATATGCTTCAAACCGGAGGCTTGGCTGCTATTTCTATTATTCATAATGTGTGAAATAATTGTACTGATAAAAATCTCCTTTCAGGAGGTGGACGAAGTTGATGGGGGTGGTGGGTAAACTAAACAAAGGTGAAATATCAGATAGAAAATGAAAGATAAAGCTAGCTATGAATTAAGTCTAGATAAACAAGTCGACTTGTTTATTGTTGTGTAAATACGACCACCATGCCATATAGCCCCTATTCAAATCGACATGCTCTAATAGATATAGTGAAATATATATATTAATTCAAATTCACATTTCATTTTCTGATTAACTAATAAAATAGTTAAGCTTTGTTAAGCATTTGCGTCTATTTATCAAGTGAACATCAACGCTTTACGTTCGTGTTTCTCTGCTGGCACGAGTAAGATAAAGTGCAGAGCTCACTCTCGTTTACCTGGAGTTAAGAGTCTGAAAGAACAAGAATACATAAAAAAACAAACCCACCCATTTTAATCTAGAATATTCCAGCATAATTTTATATAAGAAACTTTATTTACAAATACTATCTGTCGCGGTCAGATTTGCTTTCCATCCTTTGGAGATTATTAAATAAATCAACAGACCAGTATTGGCTTGACCTTTCCCTATTTCTCTGTTTCTCTGAACGAAATTGGCTCTGTTCCGACATATCGTGGAGTTGGCTCCTCCATGCTTAAACGAATGAAGGCGGCACCTCTACAGCGCCATTAGGAGTGAAGGAACCTTGACTGATTTTTCTGTAGGATGACATGATGACACATTTTAATTGTGATAGAATGTTCTGTTCTATTGGTTATAAGAAGAATTTTAATCTTTTCTGAACACCTCATTATCTGATGCGACACCGTTTGTAAGCATCATTGCTTCGAGACTATTTCATATGGCTGCTTGGTATGGTAATTATTTTGTTTTGTAATTAATGTCAGTACGAGATACGCTTATCAAAATAAGCCTTACTTTATTAATGATGGACTCGTCCATTCAGAATGACGTATGAACAACCTATTGCTGGAGCAGCTGAACATTGAATTCATTTGGAAATTTGCTAGGTGTTCCATACACACGTGTATCATTTATATAATTGTCATGTAGAATACAGTAACACAGTGCGATAAAGCTGCACTATTGAATTACTGGTACTCTCAATCTGACGGACGTTAAATCAGTTTCTGTCTAAACAAATTCACTCCCAAGCGCTGTTTCAAACTTATGAACCTTTCAGCTTACCCTCGAAGTCTAGGACACACACACACACACACACACACACACACACACACACACACACATACACACATATATATATATATATATATTGCTTTCTAATTTGGGCACAACGCCAGCCAAGTAATTGGGGCTGGGATGAGTGGAGGGATGTTAGTTTATTACATAAATCCCCAGTATTAGACTGGTACCATGTTTTATCGACCGCGGAAGGATGAAAGTCATAGTTGCCCTCGGTGGGATTTGAACTCAGGAACATAACAAATTATATTGTCCAATGCTCTGATGATTTTACCAGCCCAACGCCCTACATGAGTTAACTCTTGGCATGAATCATAGTTTATTTCGTAATAAATCTTTTCTCTTCATTTAGTATAAATTCTTCGACATGAACAAACTGATTTAGCTAGGGTTGTCTAAAAATTAAATATTAGTAATTATATATTAAATCTTAATTATATATTACTAATTAAATATTAATTCAGTTGTCTTTTTTTTTAATTTCTTACCTAGATTAAATTTCTATTTACAATACTCAAAACAGACAAGTCGAAAGATATTGAAATATTTCATAATATGTAACATTAAAAAAATTGTCAACTCTCCCCGACCGACGGGGAGATCTCTCACCCACTTTGGGTTGGGTGAGAGATATCTTCTCTCGTGAAAATGAGAATATCTTTCATTCTGTAAAATCTCCCCATTTTCCCTCATTTTTTTCCCGATTTGGAGGCACCCTTTTTTATGGTGTTTTAGAGGTTGGCAAGTCTGCATTAAGATAAGAATTACTATATTTCACGGCGTATAATGCGCACTCTTTGTTATTAAAAATAGCTCTGGGAAGCAGCCCTCACATTATAGGCGCATATGAGATCCTCTTTCTAATATTTAGATGCAAACCACTAAATTTGCAATGGAAACATTTTATATTTAAAGGTAACGCCTTTAATATTACCGAATTTCCAGGTTTTCAAGAATGCAGCACTAATGTTGAGTGATTTATGATTTTTTAATGAGTTTCCATCCATTAAGGTAATTTTTTAAAACCATAAAGCTTATGATTTTCCTTCTATTAAAAATTTGAAAACACTTTATTCTTTTATTTACCTCTTTTTCATACAATAATATAAGTATGTGATGACACAATTCCTATTAAGAGGGGCTAAAAAATTTATACATCCAGATTTTAATACTTTGAGTTTTATTGTTATTATACTTTTTGTAAAGAATTTTTCTCTTCAAATTAAGAATTCACATTATAGGTGTGTTTCCGCTTTATACGCCATGGAATGCGGTAATTAGAATTTCGTTGATATATCTTGTTTTTGAATATATTATAAAATGCTTCAAATAGAGTTTATATTGTTCAACCTTTAGCTATGCCTTAAGAATGACCGACTTTTGGCTCAACTATGTAATAATCAATATCTATCCATGCTTATTTAACCGTCTGTTTTAACAGATCACATTAAACCGTAATATATTTAATCGAATCTAGTAAAATACGTTCCACAAATAATCATAAGAGAGAATGTCATATTTTACTTAACTCTTAACATCCTGTAAAGATTTAGCAGAAAATATCTGAAAACAGGTTTGTTAATTCAAATATTTGTAATATCGTTACTAGTGGAGAGATCATTATGAATATTTGCACTATTAGAGTTAAAAACATGTTTAATGCGAACTTTCAAAGGAATGTGGTTTCATGTGATAAAGGACGTTAGTGTTAAATGCCATAAAATGATAATGTATTTGAAATAGTAGGAATTTATATCTATATAAAATACGAAAGAAGGTGACAAATTGGCAGTAGTTATATCGTTGAAATAGAACGCATTGCAGACTTTGGGCCGGTTCTCAATGCTCTGATTTCAAATGCCGCCATGGTCAACTTTGCCTTTCATCCTTACATTGTCAATACATAAAGTACCAGTCACACACTGGTGTCAATTCTTCCTCTATATCTCTTCCTCACTCACTCTTTATTGCTCTCATTACTCTGTAATAAATTGGCCATATTCAGACCAGGAGGGAGGAAATATGTTAAAATAGAGAAATGTGAACAGCGAAATATTTCTCTCTGATTGCATAAAAAAGAAACCAAAACAACAATAAACATATTTGATTTTAATTCATCCTGGTTTTTTAACCCCTTTGATACCGAACTGCCGAAAACCCCTGCTGGTTCTAAGACACAAAACTGTTTTCATTAAAGATATATTAACGACAGTTAGAGAAGTACCAGTAATCTATTGAGATCACAAAACTACCCAAAGCAAAATAAATCAGGATTTCATTTGTTTAAAGTGAGTCATGATTATTTCAATAAGAGAGGGCGGGGCATTGGCAGTATCAGTAGAAGGTCGGATGCCATGCTTTGTAGCACAGTGTTACGCCCCTTTACGGTCTAAGTTAAAATCCCACCGAGGTTCACTTTGCCTTTCATCCTTACAGGGTCGATAAAATAAAGTGCCAGTAATGTACTGGGGTAATTGCTGGCCTTGTGCCAAAAGTAGAAACAATTATTTCAATAAGAAAAATTAAAGAAAAGACCAAGCTGGTGTATTTGGACGTATTCAGTTTTATGTCCCCCCCCCCCATTGTCTTTCCCTTTGTCTATGTGTCTATCTTTGTCATTCTGTATATCTATCCGATTCTTTTTCTGTACCCCATCGAGGCTCGATAAAATGACTGCTAGTAATATAAGGCCTTGATTTAATCGACTATACCCTCTAGCGTAACAGAAATGTGTCTTGTCTTGTCTCTCTCTATGGTTTAAAGAAATCATTATCGGATTTTTCGTTTAGTTTATTTTTATTCTACATTGAATTGCCATACAGATTGTTATTTAATTATATATCTACGTGTATGACACTGCAGGGACTGTAAGCACTACTAACATTACACAGATTGCAAACAGTGTGTGATACAACAGTAAAGTTCTCGGCGAATTATATCCGTGACCCAGTTTTCGATTTCTAGGCTGAAGAAAATGGCTTCATGTATTGCGTTATAGACCTGCGGGGCCTGTGCACAAAACACAGCACCGCATACTGGTGTAGTGTAATGGGTCTGGGTGGCTTTCCATTCAGTAATGTAGCTCACGGCGTAGGAAAGGGATATGGTAATCTAACAATGTCACAAATTCCTATTCCCACAATGCATCTCTCATCCCCATCACCACCCTCTCACTCTCGTGATTCTCAAAGAAGCATTAACGCATAATTCGGAAATCATTATCTAATGATGTTTCATTGCTCAATGCATTGTTTTGTTATTCAATTTATTATGTAATAATTTTCCATACCATTTCACAAGGGAATGTTTTTTTCCATACCGCGTTTCAATGTAACATTTTTTTTCGTCTTTTCATAGCATTTCTACAATATAATATATTTTGTTCTTCAGCCACAATGGACCTTTTCTGGCATAATGGTTCCGTTTTCAAGGATTGCAGTATAATGGGGGAGTAGTCGATTGATTCAGGTACGTGAATTGGACATTGTCACTTGTTCTTTTTCTGCACCCCAGGGGGAGGTTTGTTAGTCGGAAACCACCCTACTATGATTCGAAATATGAATCTGCCAAAATTATGATTTTCATTCGTTCTTTATATATGTACATGAATCCTGATTTATGCATCACCGATACTTATCAGTGATGAAGTGATTAGAAGTACATCTAGTTTTCCAGAAATGCCCGAACTGGATCTAACACCGACAATTCCTGAACAGATTGCTGTTGTGATAATAATGCCATATGGCAAAGCACCTGGATAGATAGCATTCTTACAGGCTACTTAAGTGTGATAGCAACCTACATCCGTACCTGGATGGATAGCATTCCTACAGACCAGCTTAAGGAGGATGGCAACCCCTTTCTACACCTATGTATCTGAGTATATTAAAGACAAAGATCACAAACCTTCACAAGAACAAATGTAATAACTATCGATGTTTATAACTGTTCAGTGTCACTGGAAACGTGGCTGCTGAGGAGAATCTTGTTCCTAGCAGAGAGAATATATCTTGAGCTGCATCTAGTTCCTAGCAAAGAGAATATATCTTGAGCTGCATCTAGTTCGTAGCAGAGAGAATACATCTTGAGCTGCATCTAGTTCCTTGCAAAGAGAACATATCTTGAGCTGCATCTAGTTCCTTGTAAAGAGAATATATCTTGAGCTACATCTAGTTCCTAGCAGGGAGAATATATCTTGAGCCGCATCTTGTTCCTAGCAGAGAGAATATATCTTGAGGTGCATCTTGTTCCTAGCAGAGAGAATATATCTTGAGCCGCATCTAGTTCCTAGCAGAGAGAATATATCTTGAGCTGCATCTAGTTCCTAGCAGGGAGAATATATCTTGAGCCGCATCTAGTTCCTAGCAGAGAGAATATATCTTGAGGTGCATCTTGTTCCTAGCAGAGAGAATATATCTTGAGCCGCATCTAGTTCCTAGCAGGGAGAATATATATTGAGCCGCATCTTGTTCCTAGCAGAGAGAATATATATTGAGCCGCATCTAGTTCCTAGCAGAGAGAATATATCTTGAGCCGCATCTAGTTCCTAGCAGGGAGAATATATCTTGAGCCGCATCTAGTTCCTAGCAGAGAGAATATATCTTGAGCCGCAGAGGTGTTTTTGGAATAACAGTACCACAACTGATATGTTTTTCTTGCTTTCTCAATAAAAAAATCAACAGCGTCCCATATTGCTTTTTTCCACTACTAAATCATTCGATGTTAATAGAGGACATTTATGCTGTACTATAGAAATGGTTGTCATTGAATCCTGAGCAAATATATTTAGACGTAGTATACTGGTATACACTCTACTGTCAATTTTTGAAGGATCCCAATCAGAATGTGAAACAATGCTACATTCTGGCACCAACTCCCTTTAGCATGTTCGTCAATACATATGCAATATGTATTCCAAATCCTGCCGATTGAATTACACCTTTCCAGAGTAGATAAAATAAAGTACCTGTCTAATGCTGGTATCGATTTAATCGAATTTTCCTTCTTCATCCTCTCCATCTCTTGTTGCTGTTTGTGGCCCTAAAATTTAGAATCAGTTATTTAAACAATAGCTTGTGATCGAAACCAACACTAGAAACCGTGCCAGAAAAGAAATGTATGAATGTATATGTATACATATATATATATATAGAGAGAGAGAGAAATGGTTTCTACAGGACTAGACCTGTTTCATTCGAAGGAATTGATCAGGAAAGCCTTCGAATAAAACAGTTCTAGTCCTGTAGAAGCAATTCCTATATTAAATATTTACACTCTATGTATTGAGTACCTTACTTACTGTGGTTGAACCCGGGATACACTCACACACACACACATATATAACATCCTTTCTATAAAACAACACCCACAGTATACAACTTATGTCGAAGACACACTCTCATTATCTAAAGGTACAAAATAACTGAGTAGAAACATCAATTTCATATCATCCGTCATGTCATTTCCGTTAATCTTCCACAGTTTCTTTTGCCTTGATTTTTTTGTTTGTGTTTCTTTTACTTTATTTATTTTCTGTTACATATCTCCATTATGCATATATTTCTCATCACCGTCTTAAATCGTAAACGATTGCCAAAGATAAGCCAACACCATTAGTGAGATACCTGCAAGTTCTCTCACATATTTGTGTGTGTGTGTGTGTGTGTATATATATATATATATATATATATATATATATATATATATATATATATATATAGGAACGAGTGGGACCCCGACGGCTGAGCTCAAACCGTTTCGACGGCTAATTCAGTCCAGAATTAGCCGTCGAAATGGCTTGAGCTCAGCCGTCGGGGTCCGACTCGTTCCTATTACCCACTCTACTACCCTAAGTATTGAGTACTTTGGTACGTTATGGTCCATCTGGTCCCTTACCACATTTCCTTCGTTATACATATATATATATATATCTATATATATATGACATCATCAATCTCTCTCTCAATCTATCAACGAAAGTATCTACACTTTTGTTCTGTATATAATACGTTTATGCTTAAATTATATAGAATTTGTTTCACAAATATATTCGTTTCACCGAAAATGTATAGTCTGCGATTAAATCACTGAATCACACGTACGGGAACGCTAGGAATTGGTTTACAGTTATTTCATCTTCATCCAGAACCATGAAACTCACTTGCTTGATCTCTAACCATCTATATATACTACTGCAAACATTACAACCACTTCTAACACAGCTGGCTCTATCAACATTACCGTCATAATCAGCGCCACCACTACTATCACCTTCACGAACCCGAACCCATCAACACCGAATTGGCAGTATCGGTAGAGGGTGGGACATGCTTTCCAGCATAGTTACGTCCCTTTACGATCTGAGTTCAAATCCCGCCGAGGTTAACTTTGCCTTTCACCCTTACGAGGTCGATAATATAAAGTACCAGTAATGTACTGGTTAATTTTGCTGGCCTTGTGCCAAAAGTAGAAACAATTATATTTACTATAGCCACGTATAACACTGTTATTTCTATCTACATCATCATCATCATCATCATCATCATCATCATCCTAACCATCACCACTACAGCCACTACCGCCACACCTTCTTGCCACTACAACAACTACCGCATCATCATCCTAACCATCACCACTACAGCCACTACCGCCACACCTTCTTGCCACTACAACAACTACCGCATCATCATCATAACCATCACCACAGCCACTAGCACCACACCCCCGCTCTACTACAACTACCACCACATCATCATCATCATAACCATAACCATCACCACCACCATAGACACTGACATCACAGCCACTACCACCACAACTCCGCTCCACTACAACAACTACCACGTCATCATCATGACCATCACCACCACCACAGCCAGCACCATCACAGCCACTACCACCACAACTCCGCTCCACTACAACAACTACCACGTCATCATCATGACCATCACCACTACCACAGCCAGCACCATCACAGCCACTACCACCACACCTTCACTCTACTACTACAACCACGACTACCACCTCCTCCAGCTCAACCCTTACGTTCATAAATACCACTGCAACCACCGTAGCCACCTCTATCAACACCATCAATAGTACCACCACCATTAGGTTCTATCCCCCTCCCACACACCACCTATCCATCATGCCATCCAAAATTGATGTAACTTCGGACACTTGAAATTTTCAAGCGTTCGATGTTGTAATAGTGGTTG
>OZ024754.1:4414867-4424867 GCA_964016885.1 Eledone cirrhosa | reverse complement strand
TATTGTATTTTATTTTTTTTATTTCACTTATTTTATTTATTTTATTATATTCTATTATTTTTTATTTCATTTAATTTTTATTTTATTTTTATTTTTTATTTTATTTTTTATTTTATTCATTATTTTATTCATTATTTTATTTTTTATTTTATTTTTTATTTTTATGCTATTTTATTTTATTTTTTATTTTATTTTAATTTTTTATTTCATTTTATTTTTTATTTCATTTTATTTTTCATTTTATTTTATTTTTTCATTTTATTTTATTTTTTCATTCTATTTTATTCTATTTTATTTTATGTCAATTTTATATGTTTATTTATTTGTATTTATTCTCCTATTTTCACTTTCTCCAATTCCTTCTGAACATGCTAATGTCCCTTAACCGGTCTTCTTTAACCATATTCCGGTGCGACGCACAATTGAAATTTCACTTGAATAAGTTTTAGCAGTTATCCTCTGGGCACACAGCAATCTGGTGTTCTTATTCTACATGGATTCCCCCCAATGATTACGGAAATCAAGTGCCAAATTCTTGAATTTGAGACTCCTTATTTCATTATTATTATTATTGTTATTAGGTCGATGGATGGGCAGTATCCGTAGAGGGTCGGACAATATGCTTTGTGGCATTGAGTTACATCCCTTTACGTTCTGAGTTCAAATCGTGCCGAAGTAGGCTTTGCCTTTCATCCTTACGTGGTCGATAAATCTACTGGTGTTGATTTAATCGCCTTTCCTCTTCCCCCTAAAATTGTTGGCCTTGTACCTATATCAGAAACCATTATAAGAAAACATTATTATTGTTGCTGGGCAGTGAATTGGCAGTATCAGTAGAGGGTTGGACGCCATGCTTTCTAGCATAGTTACGTCCCTTTACGGTTTGTGTTCAAATCCCGTCGAGGTTAACTTTGTCTTTCATCCTTACGGGGGCGATAAAATAAAGTACCAGTAATGTACTGGGTAATTGCTGGCCTTGTGCCTAAAGTAGAAACAATTATTATTGTTGCTGTTGTTTCTGTAGGTTTATGACTGGGACACTCACTGTTGTAATCCAGTAGAAATTCTTCGTTCGTCTCGGCCACAAACACACACAATACCGAGACATTTATAAAACGCAGGAGCTGTGAAAATATATATATATGCATACCCGTAATTGTGACTTATGATGCAGGAACATATTTAATATTTTTCCCAAGTAAAATATCGTTTATCCACCTCAGAATATGTTAATATCTCCCCATGGAACTAAGCACTTACAGAACAAAAGTATAATACAGCTTTACTACATTCAAACTATAATAAAGTATACTAAACTATACTGTCGTAAACTATACAAAATATATGATATGATATATATATAAATAGGTAGGTAGATGGATAGATAGGTGGGTAGGTAGATGGATAGATAGGTGGGTAGATGGATACATAGGTGGGTAGGTAGATGGATAGGTAGGTAGATGGATAGGTAGGTAGATGGATACATAGGTGGGTAGGTAGATAGATAGGTAGGTAGATGGATACATAGGTGGGTAGGTAGATGGATAGGTAGGTAGATGGATACATAGGTGGGTAGGTAGATGGATAGGTAGGTAGATGGATACATAGGTGGGTAGGTAGATAGATAGGTAGGTAGATGGATACATAGGTGGGTAGGTAGATGGATAGGTAGGTAGATGGATACATAGGTGGGTAGGTAGATAGATAGGTAGGTAGATGGAGAGATAGATAGATATATAGATATGTGTATCCCGGGTTCAATCTGGGGTAACCGCAGTAAGTAAGGTACTCAATACATAGTAGAGCATATAATGTTAAATATTGAAATAACTTCTACAAAACTAGAACGGTTTCATTTGAAGAAAATCATCAGGAAAGCTTTCCTGATGATTTCCTTCGAATGAAACTCTTCTAGTCCTGTAGAAGCCATTTCTATATTAAACATTATATATACTATACTATACTTTACATTGAAAGACAAGCGTATACTATTTATATATTCTCTTATCTTCAGTAAATACTTACACATATTACATTGAATACTGTTCTTACTACAGCTGAATACAAAACGTTGGCGGACATCTTTGATCAGCCGATCATGATGCATGCGGGCTATATATTTCCCGCTATATTATAGCACAGCGGACATTTTTTTATCACGTTGTCGTCGCCTGAAGGCATCCCTGTCATTTGTGTTTATCAGATATTTCATAGCTATGTCCTGGAGGTGATATATTTATAGGTATAGGTGTGTTTAGTTGTGTGAGAACTGGAAATATTTGGATGTGATTGAAATATTCTTTATCTCAATCAAGCTATATAGATATGAACACAATCTATCTATCTGTCTATCTATCTATCTGTCTATCTATCTATCTGTCTATCTATCTATCTGTCTGTCTGTCTGTCTGTCTGTCTGTCTGTCTGTCTGTCTGTCTGTCTGTCTGTCTGTCTGTCTGTCTGTCTGTCTGACTGAGTGACTGTCTATCTATAAATCTATCTATCCGAATATATACATATATTTATGTATATTTATGCCTCTTTTTCACACACACACACACACACACACACACACACACACACACACACACACACACACACACACACACACACACACACACACACACACACACACACACACGCATATGTGTATATGTATGTATATCAATATGTATATATATATGTATATATATATATATATATGTATATATATATATATATATATATATAAATATGCATGTATTTATATCTATGTATGTATATATATATGTATGCTTATACATATATATATATATATATATATATATAACGCGTGTGTATGTGTGTTTATAATGTATGTGTGTAGATATATACATAGATGCTTATACATACATACATACATACATACATACATACATACATACATACATACATATATATGCAGGCATTCACTAATGTGTGGGGGAGAGGTGCATTTGAATGCACATATAAGAAATTATACGAACAGAGATAATACTAAAATTAGCATTAATAAAAATAATAATAACAACAACAACATCAACAACAACGATGATGATGATGATGACTGTGGTGGAGGCGGCGGTGGTGGTGGTGGCGGCTGATCTTAATTTCATTCCTGACACTACACAATATGAGGAGAATATAAAACAGCAGTGGAAGAATTCATTGAGAGCAGGGGTCAGAAGATATATCTGACAGAAGTATAATGTCACTTAACACCTCCACCAGAAACTAGGATGGTCACAGCTAGAAAGAGTTCGATCATAAATTCAAATTTTGATCATCAACTGAATCGATCAAGGCTGACATTGGGGATAAACAGCGATGACAATGATGTCGACAATTCGAGCCGGGGTCTCAGGATTTGCTAGAAATAGCAGCGACATGATCTTTCAATCATGCTATAACATCGGGAGAAAGGAAGTATATATTGTATCTATTGTATCACTGTTTCTCAACCGAAAGGAACATGCGTCCATCTTTCCATCTTGGGCAGGTATGGGCAGCCCTTTTTTTTCTTCTTTTTCTAGCAGTGGACCGTATAGTATATAGCTCATCATAAGGCTGGCCACTCGACGGGAAATCAAATCAAGGCAATTTTGAAATTAGGTGTGCCATTTAGAAAGCTAATCGGCCAGTTCTGCGGCTCGAAGGCCGCAGTTTTCTCAAGTCTGATCTAAGAAGACGTTCTAACGTGAATGGAATTAGTTTGAGAGAATATGGAGAGCAGAATAAAAAAGAAGGAACTACAACAAAACAACAAAAAATCTCAGTAACAGCACCAAACACTACAAGAACCATCACTTCCATCTCCAACAACGACATCAGCAACATCAAAAACAACAAGAACCTATTAAGACACAATTACAATCATCACCAACTCCAGCAGCAAAACCAACTGCAACAACAACTATAGCATTAAAACCAATACTATTCTCTAACGATGAGACCATCTATTACAACAAACAACCGAGAGAGTCTATTTGTAAGTATATGGCTTGTTAGAAATAGAACCCGAATCTCCCTCAAATCACACATACAGTGCTAGAAAAAACAATTAAATAGATAATGTGATAGACATTGAATTATCTGCAAATATGTAAGCAAAAAAAATCAAAACAAAACAGGATAGCCACAACTGGAATGCATTTGATCAAAGACAAGACGATTAGGTCACGCTTTGGAGAAAAAGAAAACCAAAAAAAACAAGCACAGCATGAGCCCCCCCCCCCCAAAAAAAAATAAAAATAAACGCAAACAACACCTCTAACTATAGTAATAGAAACTAAATAATGAAACTCACGTTCGAACAGTGGTCAAGAAAAAAAACAAAAAAAAACGTAACCCCACCAAAAAAATGTACCAAACATTAAAAGAAATCTAAGATGAATAGTAAAATACTTAAACCAAATATTTAGAAGAAAACCCTGCTAAAGTTACCACCACTATCCACCATTGAAGTGGTTGGTTCGTTCTCTACAAACAAGAGTGTAAAGAGAGGCTGGGATATAAGATTAAATGTATCTATCAACTGATGGTCGGCTAAAAACAAACAATTTATAAACGTAAATAGTAATAAAACACGATAAAAAAACAGGAGACCAAACACAAACATACACACACATCTCTCTCACCCTGTCTCTCTCCTATATATATATATATACACATATATATATATACGTATGTGTGCATATATAGGAGACCAAATACACATACATACATCTGTGACTCTCCATCTCTCTCTATATATATACATATATACATACACGTATGTATATACGTATGTGTGCATATATAGGAGACCAAATACACATACATACATCTGTGACTCTCCCTCTCTCTCTATATATATACATATATACATACACGTATGTATATACGTATGTGTGCATATATAGGAGACCAAATACACATACATACATCTGTGACTCTCCCTCTCTCTATATATATACATATACATACACGTATGTATATATGTATGTGTGCATATATGGGAGACCAAATACACATACATACATCTATGACTCTCCCTCTCTCTCTATATATATACATATACATACATGTATGTATATACGTATGTATGCATATATGGGAGACCAAATTCACATACATACATAGATACATTTCTCTCACCCTTTCACACACTCTCTCCTTCTCACTCTCTCTCTCTCTCTCTCTCTCTCTCTCTCTCTCTCTCTCTCTTATATATATATATATATATACACACACACACAAATCAGTACACACGTTCATATATAAAACAAGAAGAAGTACATTAGGATTACAGATAATGTGCATATTAACAGCGACATCTAGCGGCACGTTGTATAATTGAAGCTATCCATCAATGTTTACAGTTGTCTCTATTAAATAGCTCTGAATAATTTCAGACCAGAGTTGACACGATGGAAAAAAGCCCGGATTATACTGGGAAAATGAAAGAGAAAGTTCAGAAAAAATACCACATAACAGAGAGAGAGAGAGACAAACGTACAGATATACACTCTCGCAGACACATAGACACACATGCAGACACACACACACGCACGCAGATACACACACATAGACACACAGACACACATGCACACACAGACACACACATATAGACACATGCAGACACACACACACACGCTCACATAGACACACATGCGCACGCACACAGACACACATGCGCACGCACACAGACATACACGCACGCAGATACACACACACACACGCATACACACACACACACACCCATACACATTTCTATAGCGATAATGGAAGAAAAAACAATACTTTGAGAAGATAAGATTGAGGAACCAGTATATGTATATGTTTATATATGTATATGTATATATGTATGCATGTATATATGTGTATGTATGTATATATATATATATATATATATATTATATATATATATATATATATAATGTGTGTGTGTATGCATGTATATATATATGTGTGTGTGTGTGTGTATGCATGTATATATATATATGTGTGTGTGTGTATGCATGTATATATATGTGTATGTGTGTCTGATATGCATACGTGATAATGAGTTTAGATATTTTTCCATCTTTTTTTACGGTGTTTTTATGAGTACGTGCTTGTGTGTATAAATATGTAGATAAATATATGGATACACGTATATATATTATATATATATATATATATACATATATATGCAGGTGTATGTATATATATATATATGCAGGTGTAAGTATATATATATATATATATGTGTGTGTGTGAGTGTGTGTGTGAGTGTGTATGTATAAATATTATAACATTTGAATACTGAGAATCATCAGTACCGACACCTCTACAATCATAGCCTTACATAACAAATAAACCCTACAGAAAATATCTGACTTTTCAGAGTTGTTATATGACTATGATTGATTACTTTCCACGATCTACAACGTTTCATTACGATAAACAGTTATATGATAGAACAACTATGATAAAATAATCATATTGAATCTTGCAGCTATGATCTTAAATAGATAGAATAACCATACTTACTATCACAACAAATAAAGTCATATGATGTCTCTCTGTTTCACACAGATATTTGTTATGAATCACATAGCTATGATCTTAAATTTATAGAATAATCATATTGAGTTATACAGCTATGATCTTAAATAGATAGAATAACCATATTTACTATTACAATAAATAAAGTCATAGGACGTCTCCCTGTGTCACCTAAGATTCACACAGAAATTTATACTGAATCATACGCTCTCTTTTATATATATAGATGTTTACCCCGGGTTCAATCGGGGGTAACCACAGTAAGTAAGGTATTCGATATATAGCAGAGTATACATATTTAATATAGAAATGGCTTATACAGAACTAGAACTGTTTCATTCGGGAGAAATCATCAGCGCTTCCTGATGATTTCTCCCGAATGAAATAGTTGTAGTCCTGTAGAAGCCATTTGTATGTGTGTGTGTCTGTGTGTGTGTGTGTGTGTGTGTGTGTGTGTGTGTGTGTGTGTGTGTGTGTGTGTCACGCTGAAAACACCGGTTCTCGTCCGATCACCGAAGTTAAGCAACGTCGAGCCTAGTTAGTACTTAGATGAGTGACCGCTTGGGAAACCTCGGTGCTGTAAGCATCTCCTTATGTGGAGGTTCCTTCTACCTGGAGTTGCGACCGATAGATAGTATTAGCAATTGGAAAGACCAATGGAAACATTGTTTCCTCGCTCCAATTTGACGAAAGTCGATCGTTCCTTTTATATATATATTTCTTCTAACATCACGCATTCTTTCAATATCTTTGATTTAAGATTTCCTTTCATCGCATGCTCTTCTTCCGTTTACATAACATGTATTCTAAGCAGTTTCCATCACATATATCTTAAGCAGTTTCCATAACATGTATCTCGATACAAATGTCTCTTGCTCAAGGGGATATGCAGTGAGATCAATCCCAGAGCGTTATGATTACGAAGCGAACTTCCTTACCATAGGGCTATACTGTGCCATAATTTTAAAGTCCAAAAGGTGTCATAAAACTAGCATATAAGACAGTACTTCAATTTAAAAATATGTTTGACCAATTCACTAGGGTTGGTTGGCCTGTCTTATTTTGAAAGAGACCCAGGGGTAGACTCCGTGCAAGATGGTTAGATAACATCCATGAGCTTGGCTGGTCACGCTAGCGGATCCAGCAGGATCTGTCGGAGACGGTTGCTTCTGTCAGGACCTGCTGTAGGGAGTGTTTGAGGACTCTGCCCCTACGACCCTCTCAGGAAGGAATAAGTGGGCGAACAAGAAGAAGGTTTTGTTGTTATATAATTATTAACTGCTAAGCATTTACAAGAGATTATCCTACTAATAAATGACGGACTAAAGTGGTACGTTTTTTGTTGTGTAAGGGGCAATTGTTTGTTGAAGGCTGTTGAAACCTTGTGAAAATCACCTTGAAAAGGTTGAAGTACCGTCATATATATGTGTGGGGCGTAATGTGTAGGGAAGGGGATTTTTGTTCATGCGCAGATATGTATATAAATATATATATATATATATGTGTGTGTGTGTGTGTGTGTGTGTGTGTGTGTGTGTGTGTGTGTGCCTCTCTCTTTGTGTGTGGCTGGGTAGGTGGAAGGCAAGAAAGTCATAAACAAAATATGAATAAAAAAAACAACAACGTGACGTTATCCACTCACTTCTCTGATGATAAAGTAAAAAAAGCTACGAAGAAATTATTATGGCCTATATATATATATGTGTGTGTGTGTGTGTGTGTGTGTATGTGTGTGTGTGTGTGTGTGTGTGTGTAGGATCATTGGTATGTCGGTTTTGCGGTTGGCAGCGAATAAACTGTCTGGCGAGGGCAAAAGAATGTCTCCCCACACTTTAAAAGGATGTGACATCGTTAGGGGGGATAAGCGAGATGCTAGAAAGAATGTGAGCAACAAATTGAAATAATCAGATATATGTATGTCTGTAGAGATACTGAAGGTTTTTATGTAGTTTAGTGTCTTGTGTTTTTATCTGTATTCTATATGTATACGTGTATGTATGTATGTGTATATATATATTTATATATGCATATATTTATCTATATATGCATATATATATATATGCATATACAAATATATATGTATGCACATATGCATACATAAATGCATGCACGTGTGCATATATGTATGAATGCGTATATATGCATGTACATGCATATATATATATATATATATATACATGTATGTGTGTGTATATATGCATGTAGGTATGCTTCTTTGAGAATTGTTTTAGTAATATTTAAGCTCCTCACTTAAAAGAAGCCATGAATTATTCTGCTTTAGTCGAGACAGGACAGTTTCAAGTATTTGTATATATCTGAGTGAACAGGTCTGTCTGTGTGTGTGTGTATATATATATATATATATATATATATATATATATATATATATAGGAATGTGAAGTTGCTCTCTCGTTGTTAGTGGACGTGTCTATATAGTACATATGTATGTGTGTCAGTGTGCGTGTGATATGCGTTCATATGTGTTTGAGTATATATTTATTTTAGGAAACTCTAAAACGAAAGATATTTAGAATGTCTTGCAATACCGCATTGTACGACTAATCGATTGGATTCGAAGGGTAGACATTCATTTGCTGCGTTCCTCCAAGGAAAAACCCCATTTATTCAAGACTTTGTCGTACATAACACAATGCAAGTCAGGTAATAGTTTCAGATATAAGTCTATATGTCTATACATGAATAGTAGGTTCTATATTAGCTCATCATAGGAATTATCTTTCCCATTGAACTTGGACACTAGGTTCACATCTATTAGGCAGTTGCCCTACTCCCCAACAAGAGGGCATGGCTTTTGTTCATTGTCTTACAGAGTAAGATCCCCTGTGGTTGTAAAGGATTAATATTTCATTGGCAGCTCTTGCAATATTTTTTATTATTAAGAGTGGGGAAGGGCGGTGGATTGGCAGTATCGGTAGAGAGTCGGGCACCATGCTTTGCAGCATAGAGTTACGGCCATTTACGGTCTGAGTTTATATCCCGCCGAGGTTAACTTTGCCTTTCATCCTTACGGGGTCGATAAAATAAAGCACCAGTAACGTACTGGGGTCGATTTAATCGACTCCCCCCCCAAAAAAACTACTGGCCTTGTGCCTATACTAGAAATCCTTATTAAGAGTGGGGGGTGAATTCTGTATCTTGTGTGCGACTGGTATGACTGTCAGTGCAATCCTTTCTGCAGATAGCATTGTATATAAGTTTTGGCAACAATACCATGTCTCACGGGAAAGTAATACCTTCTAGACATTTTTGGGAGCTGCTGACGGTGATGTTAATGTCATCCACATTGTTGGAGTGCTATCTACCTTTTCCATCACTATGTAGTGTGGCTATATCTTTCTCTTATTAATCAGAAATCCCGCCGAGGTTAACTTTGCCTTTCATCCTTACAGGGTCGATAAAATAAAGTACCAGTAATGCACTGGGTAATTGCTGGCCTTGTGCCAAAAGTAGAAAC
>OZ024754.1:4402367-4404867 GCA_964016885.1 Eledone cirrhosa | reverse complement strand
TGCTTCCCAGGTAGACAAACTGATCAACCACTCCAAGTCGTTTGCCATACACATAGATGTTTGGTTCAGTGTACTGCCTACCAGGTGCAGGTTGGTACATGACGACGGTTTTCTTGAGACTGACAGTCAAACCCAGGGCAGTGCAAGCGTCAGAAAATACATTCAAAATGTGCTGCATATCACTCTCTGTGTGCGCTACAAGATCGCAATCATCTGCATACAAGAGGTCTCTTATGACCGATGTAAATACCTTTGTCTTCGCAGCAAAGCGCCTGATGTTAAATATGCTGCCTGAGGTTCGATATCGGATGTAAACACCATGCTCGCAATTCCTGAATGCAACACAGAAAACCATTGCAAAGTATATGGCAAACAGGGTCGGTGCTGGAATATCCCCCTGTTTCACTCCATTTTTTACTGAGATAGGCTCCGACATGTTACCTCCGACATCAACCCAAGCCCTCATGTCGTCATGGAAAGACCTAACTAAAGCAAGGAACTTATCAGGGCAACCAAGTTTCTGGAGAATCTTCCATAATGCATCTCTGTTGACAGTATCGAAAGCCTTTGTCAGATCGACAAAAACCTGATACAGATCCAAGCCCTGTTCAATGCACTTCTCCTGGAGCTGTCTAGCTGAGAAGATCATATCAGTAGTGCCGCGTCCAACACGAAAACCAGATTGACTTTCAGGAAGGACACAATCTGCAATGTGTGTCAGCAGACGGTCCAGAAGCACCCTACATAAAACTTTCCCCACGACAGAAAGCAATGATATACCTCTGTAGTTCCCACAATCATTCCTGTTACCCTTTCCCTTGTACAAGACCACCATTACTGCATCTCTCCAGTCCTCAGGCACGGATTCATTAGCCCATATCCTTCCAAACAGAGAGTGAAGATGTTGCAGGAGTCTCTCACCACCATATTGTAGGAGCTCAGCATGTATGCCATCCATACCTGGAGATCTTCCACTGTTCAGCTTCGAAATAGCCACTGCAACCTCCACAAGTGTCGGAGGTTCTGCGAGAGCTACTTTCACAGGACTTTCCGGAATGAGATTGAGGAAATCTTCACTGACGACAGACGGCTGATTCAAAAGATCATCAAAGTGCTCTCGCCACCTTCGTAGAATTCCCTGTGAGTCACGAAGAAGTTCTTTGCCATCCCTGCTGCGAATCGGTGTCACCAGAGAAGAAGACGGTCCATAAACCTCACGCAAGAGACTGTACAACAGCTTTGTGTTATTGCAATCAGACGCAGTTTGTATCTCACCAGCCTTCTCACTCCACCACTGATCCTTCATCTGAGAAAGACTCCGCCTAACACGTGATTTTACATCCCTGAGCTCCTCATGCAACGTATTCCTCTCCTGTGGTTTTGCCGTCAAGTAGCGTGACAGAGCACGCCTCTTATCAGCCAACAAGTCTTCTATATGTACATCATTCTCATTAAACCAGTCCTGATGTTTTCTCTGCACCAATCCCAGAACACGCCTGCCTACATCATAAACCGACTTTTTAAGGGTCGGCCAATCCTCACCAAGATCTGCAGCCTGCATCTCTTCTTCCAATGTCCTCTTCACATTTTTATCCTTAAGACGAGCAGCATTCAATCTTTTGGGCAGGGTAACACCAGGAGCCCGGATTTTACGTTTGGTGATTAGATTCACTTTTGCGCGCACCAGGCGGTGGTCCGTCCAGCACTCAGCTCCACGAAGAACACGAACACACTGCACATCCTGTCTGTCACGCATCCTGACTAGGACGTAGTCCAAAAGATGCCATTCCTTAGATGCAGGATGCATCCATGTGGTCTTGAATTTGTTCTTTTGTTGGAACATGGTGTTGGTAACACACAGATCTAGCTCCTCACACATCTGCAGCAAGAGCATACCATTGCTGTTACACTTTCCCACCCCATGCCTTCCGATTACATTCCATGTGTTAAAATCCCTACCCACTCTAGCATTAAAGTCACCAAGCACGATGACTTTGTCTGCCTGAGGGATATTTCTTAAAACACCTTTCAAGGCATGGTAAAAGGACAGTTTTTCTTCATCGACAGAATTCATAGTTGGAGCATACACACTCACCAGGGTAGCATATCTTCCCTTGTCCAGCGGAACTCTCATGGACATAAGACGCTCACTAATCCCCACTGGGAATTCTTCTAATTTATTCACCAGTACAGTCTTAACAGCAAATCCCACCCCAGCCTCTCTTCTGGTTCCTTCATCTCTTCCTTTCCAGAAGAATGTATATTCTCCACAAAATTCCGCAAGATGACCATCTCCAGCTAACCTCGTCTCAGACAAAGCCACGATGTCAAGATCGTAACGTCGAAGCTCCCTCGCAACAAGAGCGGTCCTTCGTTCAGGACGCTCCAAAGAATCCCCGTCAAGCAGCGTCCGTACGTTCCAGCAGCCAAGACTAAATGCCCTGTTTGGCTCTATTACAATGGCACGATGACGGGCGGGCCCAGGTTGTGATAACTTGGG
>OZ024754.1:4387367-4397367 GCA_964016885.1 Eledone cirrhosa | reverse complement strand
AGACTATATATATGTAATTGTGTCTCTATTATATCTGTATTTTTGACCGTTGGTCAGTCAATGGCAACATTGAGGATCGAATAAATTAAATTAAATTAACCGATATAAAAGACACAGAAGCGAAAACCAACCAAACAGTGAGTGTGTTCTGTTATTAATTCTGGCAATATTATTACATAAATATGACCCTCCCCAAGTATAATATATATATATATATATATATACCCCCCCCCCCCCCCCCCCCACCCACCCACACCCACACCCACACCCACATACACACACACACACATTTGCCTCATAACGGTATCGTGGAAACATCTGAAGCAGGGAATTGTGTCCCAAGGTTTCATGACCGGTGACATGATTTAACTTGCGTGTGTATGAGTGTGTGGACTGTGCTGTGGAAAATGCTGGTTTAGTAATTTTCATACTGTACCAGAAGTGTTGAGGACTGCGTTAGACAGCTTGACAAACTATATATTGAAGTTATTTTACTTGAGTGAGGTGGCTAACATTGCCCAACTGACATTGAATACCCGAACTCCGGTCCTAGCTGTGACATTACGCCAGCCTATATTTGCTTTCTTTCATTGATATCATGTTACACACTCTAGAAATATATGTAATGTTTAAATATATCTTTTTCCTACTATTCTGTAACCTCCGTCCAACACGTTTCTACGACTTCTTTCCTGAAACGAAACAATGTAGTTATTAATAAGAAGATTTGAAATTAATGCATGCAAGATTTCACAGCGCTAACATCAATCTTTCAGTCTGATCAAGACACACTCAGGGAATGACGAAATTAAGTTTATTGTTCAACATAGTCCCTGGAAAGAAACAATGCATATATTGATAAGAAGAGCTGAAATTAATGCATGCAAGATTTCACAGCTCTAGCATCAATCCTTCAGTCTGCCCTAGATACTCTCATGGAATGACCAAATGAGGTTTATTGTTCAACATGTTCCCTGGACAGAAACAATGCCTACATTGATAAGAAGAGTTGAAATTAATGCACAGCTCTAACATCAATCCTTCAAACAAGATTTCACAGCTCTAACATCAATCCTTCAAACAAGATTTCACAGCTCTAACATCAAACCTTCAGACGCGATTTAACAGCTCTAACATCAATCCTTCAGACAAGATTTAACAGCTCTAACATCAATCCTTCAGACAAGATTTAACAGCTCTAACATCAATCCTTCTTCATAGTCAGCCTATGAACATTTCGGCCGACCTTCGTACACAAAAATATTACTTTTGTAAGTTAAAATTCCAAGGGATGTCAAAGCTAAAGAAATAGTTCCCTAACAGTCGCGAACTTTCTATAGTGATATACACAGATTGTCTCCTTCTTAATGTCCTGTTTTATCTAAATATTACTTGCCACCCCTTTTACTCCTTAGCCATCGTGTTGTGTTGACACGCTAGAACAATCTATTACAGTTTGTTGATAACATCATATCGTTAAAACGTAATTTGGCTAATGGTAAAGGGGCTGTTGAAGACATCTGACACGCATACACACACACACACACACACACATACATATATATATATATATATATATATACATACACACACACACATATACATATACATATACATATATATATATATACATGCATATATATATATATACATGCATTTATATATATATATATATATACATGCATATATATATATATACATGCATATATATATATATATACACACATACATATATATATATGTATGTATATATATATGTGTGTGTGTGTGTATATGTATGTATATATATATATATATGTGTGTGTGTATATGTATATATATATATATATGTATGTGCGTATGCATATATAACATATATATATATATATATATATATATGATAAAACTACTTGTAGTAGCTGGGTGCTAAACTCTGCAATAGACAAGTGTTCAGTCATAGAAAGGCTAGTATTTTCCTGAAAGGTATTGAAGCTCTATCATTAAAACGCACGACAAACCTATGAGAGGCAGCCCCTTTGGAGACCAGCAAAACCTAAATAGGTGTGAGCTGTAAGAGCAACAATATGTTGTGTGCATAGGTTTGGGGCCCCCGTGTAATTAAAACACTTACAAAGCATCCAACAATAAGCAATATGATAGGATCCCAATCTGAACCCTAATTAGGTGGTTGATAAAACAACAGCGATAGGTAGTGTGGGTAGACCTGAGAATCCTATCAATAAAACAACAAGGAAACCCTTTACGAGATGCAGCCACGTAGGGCACCAGCTAAATCTAAATAGTTGTAAGCTCTAAAAAGTAGTAGTGTGGATAAGATTGTGGTCCTTGTCATTAAAATCCACAGGAAGTATCTTACAATATGTAATATGATAGAATCCCAATCAAACCTACTTCGGTGTTTGATGAAACAACAAGAATATGTAGACCCTTGCTAGGATTGAGGTCTCTATCAAACAACCACCAAAGCTCCTACGAGATGCAGCCACGTAGGACACCAGCTAAATCTAAATAGTTGAGCGCTGTAAGAAGTAGAAGCAACGTGGATACAACTAGAGCCCCTATCATTAAAATACAAACTAAAGCCCATACGATATGCAACATGGTAGAATACCAGTTAAACCTACATAAGTGTGAGTTGAAACTACAAAAATATGTATTGTGACCCTATCCTTAACATAACCAGGAAATTCTATGAAATGTATCATGTTAAGAGGCCAGTTTAACCTACATAGGTGTGAGCTTTAACAAAACAAAACAGAAAAACATTAACAAACAAGAAATAAGTGGAATTTATCCTCAGTATTAGTTAACTAGTTTCTATATAATATTTTCCATTTCTATGCACTAACATGTCGCTTTTTAATTTAGTTGTAAGTGTGTGACCATGTACTTTCCTTTGTTCAATATATAACTATCTGGATCACCTACACACATACAAATGATAATTGAGAAGGGACTATTCAAGCTATAAATTTGAAATACATATAAGGATCTAAGTAAGCTGACTAAAACATGCATAGCAAGTACATAAAACCTACAGTCTGATAAATGTGTCCGAACATGTGTGTGTGTATAGCAATAATAAATGCGAAGACTAAAATGTATATATATATATACACACATGTTAAGTATTTCCGAAGAAAAAGCAAAGGAAAAAAAGAGTGCTCTATGTATAAAACCTTTTGTTCCGATGAGCGACCTACCTTGACGTATGTTATTAATGTCTAGGGTCCCGAAACCTTTGGTAATGGAACAGTTATATATTGTGTTGTTCACTTTCTCTCTCTCTCTCTCTCTCTCTCTCTCTCTCTCTCTCTCTCTCTCTCTCTCTCTCTCTCTCTCTCTCTCTCTATATATATATATATATATTAGTAAAAAGGAAAAGAAATGCTGACAGATTTTTTCCAGTGAAAAATAGTTTAATTAGGAATAAGTATAAATAAGTAATGGTTAGTATTCAGTGTTAGTTTTAAGTTTTTTACCGGTTGCGCATTTCAAATGCTTTTCAAAAATAATTTTGAGATAGAGCGTTCGTGATTTGGTTGGTTGTTGAATGTCACGTGAATAAGCACTATCATTTTTATTGGTCGGTAGAAGTCACGTGAATGTTCAATAATAAAAGAGGTGAAATGATGTATAGTATTGTCATAACACCAACGTGTGTGTGAGTGTGTCCAGATTGTACGTACTGCAAGGGAATCCATTAGGCCCTGCCGTATGGGATACTTGTGGATAGAAATGTATGTTGGATGTATGTTGATGTAGGTATGTATGTGGACGTGTGTATGTTGTTGGTTCGTCTTAGGGAGAAGTGTTTAGACGGGGTCCGTATTCGTTAATAAAGTGAGATTCCTTGCTGATGCGCTGGGTGTGGGCGGCATTATGTTTAAATATTTGTAGAGGGGAAAGATTCTAAAGTTGGGATGATTTTGGGCGGCACAGGTATCAATGTGTTCACTCAGCGGTATTTTTCTGAATTCCCGTATTTTGATTTGGGATCTATGGACAGTCATGCGTTGGTGGAGGCTGTTCTTTTCTGGCCTATGTATTGTTCTCGACAACCTGATATATATATATATATATATATATATATATATATATATATATATATATATATATATATATATTAGTGTGTGAGAAGAGTTTTGTTCCTGGTCAGAGGTTATGTCATTTAAATATCCTAGCTATTTCTGGGTTGGGGTAAGTGAAACATTTACATCTTTACACAGACAGACACACAATAGTACACGAGCTTATTTGAAATATTATTACTGTTGTTTTGTCCCATGTCAATAGGGTTTCAGCTATGACTATCCTTTTTCTTCATTTATTTTTTCAAATAGTTTTTTTTCTTGTATGTATGTGTGTGTGTGTGTGTGGGGGGGGGGGGGGGGTATATATCCTGGTTGACGTTGGTTACATTTGTCCATCCCACATTTTTTACGGTCCACTGCAGTTTGCGGGTGCGTTGGTTTTGAGCGTTTGGTACCTGGTAGAGCCCATCCCTCTCTAGTTGATTTTCTCTCCAGTGGTAGGAACAACTTCAGTACTGTTGCTTTATTTATCGACCTCTGAAGGATGAAAACCAAATTTGATCTCGGTAAATTTTGAAATTAGAGTGTAGTCTGCTGGAACAATCTTGAAGCTTTTTCTCCGCCTTACTACACAGAAACTCACCGCCTTGCTACACAGAAACTCGCCGCCTTGCTACACAACAACTCGCCGCCTTGCTACACAGAAACTCACCGCCTTGCTACACAGAAACTCACCGCCTTGCTACACAGAAACTCGCCGCCTTGTTACACAGTGGTAGATAAAGTAACAATGACATACAATTTACTATTGTTAGATTTGTTTTCATTAGTGAATTAGTGCAGATCACGAGGTTTTTGTTTAGATATAAAGTCAGTTTTCACTGGGAACAGGCTCTTGATCAGATATCTTCTAGCAATGACAATCTCTTCATTTTATTGGGCATAGAATATATAGTACGACATTTTCTAGAGTAACCTTCTCTATTCGATGAGGGATGGTGTAATTTTCATGTGAATTTAACGTCTATTTCTAGCGATCCTAGCCACTATGGAAAGAGAGGTGCTATTGTTGTTTTATATGGTCGTGGTGGCGATGTTTGCCTTATTGTTGTTATGTAGTAGTAATAGTAGTTATTGTTCGAAGATCGAAATAAACCTATGATCGTAGGTATTCCATCCGTGCCAGTCTCGTCAATCAGACTATCCAAAGTGTTCAAGCATTATTTTATATGTTAAAGGGGCGGTCGGTTTGACTGCTTCGCTGTGTGTTGTATATTTGTTATATATCTCGGTACTCTCCTCGCTGTGGTCCACTTTGCCATTCGTCCTTTTGGAGATGATATAGAAATGACTAGCCTGTTGCAGATGCAAACCTCTCTTCTTCCACCTCTCATATCTTGGATATTCTGTGGATCAAGTGAGGGAATATCCAAACAGCTCACAGTTGCATGTGCAGCTAAACCTCATAGAGAAACCATGATAAAACCAACCAAGTCATACTCGAT
This sequence comes from Eledone cirrhosa, assembly GCA_964016885.1. NCBI lineage: Eukaryota > Metazoa > Mollusca > Cephalopoda > Octopoda > Eledonidae > Eledone > Eledone cirrhosa. The sequence continues at coordinate 4,391,828 of OZ024754.1, read as the reverse complement.
TGAGAGTTACATCATCATTATTATTATTAGGGCGGTGAATTTGCAGTATCGGTAGAGGGTCGGACGCCATGCTTTCTAGCATAGTTACGTCCCTTTACGGTCTGAGTTCAAATCCCGTCGAGGTTAACTTTGCCTTTCATCCTTACGGGGTCGATAAAATCAAGTACCAGTAATGTACTGGATAATTGCTGGCCTTGTGCCTAAAGTAGAAACTATTATTATTATTAGGGCAGTTGATTGCCGGAATTGGACAACATGCTTTGTGGCATTTTGTTACGGCCCTTTACGGTCTGAGTTCAAATCCCGCCGAGGTTAATTTTGCCTTTCATCCTCACGGGGTCGATAAAATAAAGTACCAATAACGTACTGGGGTCGATTTAATCGACTTTCCCCTCCCGCTAAATTACTGGCCTTGTGCCTATACAAGAACTCATTAGTAGTAATAGTAGCATTATTAATAGGGGGTAGTGTGTTATTTAAACTAAGATTTGACTGCAGTTTCTAACAGTTCACGTGACAGCTTGACACTTCCTCTTTGATTCATCATCGTCGTCGTTGTTGTTGTTGTTGCACTCCCTTCGGTTCCAATGACGTGTATTCCAGTGAAATTCTCGTGCAAGTGTCTGAGCATTCCATTACTTGTAACTTTGACGTAATTCCCAGGGCGAATTAGCGTGACACAGATTATGACAAAGCTGGCCATTTCAAGTAAAGATACGACAGAATTATTTTCCAGCTGAGTGGATTGGAGCAACGTGAAATATTGTCTTGCTCAAGGACACAGACTAAGACATGAAAGCCTGGTTGACTTTTAACTAAAATGAGAATTTCTTTCACCAAATACACAGCGTCCATAGAATCGTTTGTTCGTTAAGTGGAGCGTGACCAACTTTTCAGTCCTTTATGAATTGCTATAATCCACAAAGAACGTGTTAGAATGTTTTAATATAAGTACATTGTATGTGTGGTTGTGTATGTATGTGTGTGTCTGTGTGTGTCTGTGTGTGTGTGTGTCTGTGTGGCCATTTCCAGGTATTCATTTATGTGTGTTTGGGCTCTGTGTTGAATTCTGCAGCCATGCGTGAATTGGTATGTGTGTGTATGTTTGTATATATAAAAGCTTCACAGCATGTATGTATGTATAAAAGCTTCACAGCACAGGCATTGCTTTACATCTGGAGATCTCTCTGCACTTGTCGTCACATGGTACCATGGGCCCAGCACTATGTGTCAATAATTGTCAAAGGTTAGTGTTTGTACCAGAGTTTTCAAGTCGCTGGCTGGACTAAAAAGTCACACTCGTTCAGTGCATCGGTAGGGTTCTCCTACATGGATATAAAGTAGTGGCTGTACTCGAAAACGAGTTGGCAGCCACCATATATGTATGTATGTATGTACGTATGTTTTTATGTATGATTGTATGTATGTTTGTATCTTTTTTTTACATTTCTCAGAGAGAGAGAAAGACAGAAAGAGAGAGAGAAAGAGAGAGTTTAAGAGAGAGAGATACAGACAAACAGACAGACATAATTATCTAGCTGTGGTCTAAACCCCAATGAGTCTGGTTACTGTTAGAAACCGACACTACACATATATATACTGTATATATAAAATTCGTTTTTGAATTTGTTTTGCGAGAATTCTTATCTGAAACGTGGGTTGAAATGGATATTGTTATACTTTGGGAGAGTCATGCTGCCCCAATGAAACCGGAAATTTATAATAAATTAAAGTAAAAACCAACAGGTGCCTGTGTTTTTATTGGGGGCATATGACCCTCCTAAAGTATAACAATATATATATATATATATAAAATAAAGTAAAATAAAAAGTTTAAATGTTTAAAATTTAGCTTCGTTTATTACTGCTATATATATTTCGGTGACAGCCAATTTTGGCAAAGTTAAACACCTCAACAACATATGTACTCGTCTCTACCACACTAATTCGGACTGCCTGAAGAGGTCACAGCCAAAGATGGCTGTCACCGAAATATATATAGCAGTAATAAACGAAGCTAAATTTTAAACATTTGACTTTTTATTTTACTTTATTTTACATTACTCCGGAATAACCAAACCAACCTGCGCACTTCGTCGAGTGCTCCAGCCTGCATACTGAGGTGTTGGTATACAACCAACATATACTCAAAATCTATATATATATGTGTGTGTGTGTGTGTGTGTGTGTGTGTGTGTATAAAGCAAAAAGTGTGAGGAAGAGAGATGTGGGAGGGAAAGTGAGGCAGACAAAATAGGAAAAACGGAAGTGTGGACACATGAATAGTAAGCAACAGCTTTTACATTGCACTCGAGACAGTCACACCTTGACCTAGCATTGGAGAGAAGACAGATAGACAAAGAAGGAGACTGACACCATACGCAGAGGTAGAGATAGAGGTTACACACACATACACACACATATACACACACACATACAGATAGACAGACAAAGAAGGAGAGTGACACCATACGCAGAGGTAGAGATAGAGGTTACACACACATACACACACACATCCAGATAGACAAAACCACAGTAAGTTACTCAATACCTAGCAGAGTATAACTGTTTATTATCTATATATATAAGACTTAGGATGTCTGTCTGCGTGTGTGTGAGTTTGAATCCATAAAACTCGAGAAACACCCAACCGACTGCTTTCAAACGTTACACGTGTAATACTTATGTTTCAGGGAGTGTCCTGAGCAAAAACAATGTCAAATTTTCAATGTACTAGGGACCGCATTAGGCGATTTAGCGATCTCTCTCTATAATTCTTAGTCTTTCTCTTTTAGATACATACATATAATAGATACATACATATAACGTCGGGCCCTTATAATATCTGTCTGTATGTCTGACTGTCTGCATTACGTCACTTCCCTGAGGAAGTGTGTGTGTTTGTGAGTTTGAATCCCTAAAACTCGAGAAGTACCCAACCGATTTTTTCAAACTTTACATGTGTATTACTTATATTTCAGGGAGTGTTATCCACATAAACAAATTCAACCTTTTGATCCCCTAGGTGAAAAACTGCGTTTTTTTCAGGTTTTTAGGTGTTTTTTGAGTCGTTACGTCAGACTGATTTCCTTGAAATTGTAACTATGTATCAATCAGTCTCTTCTTCATACCGTGAGTAAAGAAAATCCAACTATTTTATGGCCTAGGGCCCGCATTAGGTGAAAAACTTCATTTTTTCAGCTTTTTAGGGCTTTTTTGAGGCGTTACGTCTAGCCGATTTTCCCGAAATTTCAAAGCATATTAAGCACATAAAAAAAATTCATTTTTTTTATTCACTGGGGCCCGCATTAGGTGAAAACCTACATTTTTCCTGCTTCATCGAGGAAAATCTTAAAGATTATCCAGCCATCAGAGTATTCGGTTTATTTTCTTTACACATTGTCCACGCATGCAGTTTTTCCACGATTGGGTCTGTTGGCGGCCCGCGTTCCAAAATACCTTATCCCGTGCAACGCCGGGTACCACTGCTAGTATAATATAATATGGCTGATACAGGACTAGAACTGTTTCATTCCTTCGAATGAAACAGTTCTAGTCCTGTAGAAGGCATTTCTATATTCTATATACATACATAACAGAGTGTTATAGTTTGCTTGAGGAATTGTTGATAATGGGTTTTTAAACCTGAAAATATTTTGAATTATTAAATTTGCTAATGTAAGATCCTGTTGTTGTCTTAGCAATTTTAATTTTCTTTCTAGTACATTGTTTGGTTTTCAAAATTATTTAAATTTGTTTCATATATATATATATATATATATATATATATATATATATATATATACACATAAGAGACAGAGATAGAGAGAAAGCCCAACAACTTCTACCACTGCAAGTTTCTGCTTCCCCCATTAGACTAGCCACCTCTCCATATTCACGCCCACCCTCATATTACTATCTTACAATGTTTCCCACTCACTCATTCACATATTTATATATTTACTACTTTTCTCTTTATATGTATATTTTTATCACTCTCTCTTTGTGTCTGTCTGTCTGTCTGACTGTCTCTCTCTCGCTCTTCCTCATACTATCTCAATCACTTCTAGTCTCAACATATGTCTCACTATCAACCTCCTTCTTAGACTACAAATTCATGGCGGTTGTGTGGGTGTTTATATATGAATATATACTTACACACACACACATACATAAGCACACAACGCACACATACATATATATATAAGCACACACATATATATAATGAAGAATGTGGAGGAATTTAGTAAAATAACTTTATTAAGTTGGTGTTTCGATCAAAATCTTACAAAGATTGTTACACATAAATCTGTACTGGAATGGTTTTAGGTTAAAATAAAGAGCCCAGTATTGTAGAACAAGATGGAGTTTCTGGGTTAAAACAGGAAAGGGAAACAAGACAAAGTCCAAAAGATATTGAATTAATCTATGCAGTTATAATCGGAATATTTTTGATCATAA
>OZ024754.1:4367367-4384867 GCA_964016885.1 Eledone cirrhosa | reverse complement strand
AATGTCTACTGCTTTGGTTTATCGTGAAAAATTGTATAAAGAACGAACGTAATTTTTACGGTAAAATAAACGATTTATATACAATAATAGCAAGCGATTAAAAACAAAAATTGTGGTGGAATTCAGTCAACTAATGATCATTTCTGACATTAATGTGTCTTCTATCTTTATTTAAATTGTTATTGATTTTGTGCAGTATTTGAAATTTTTCTGTATTCTGTACAAATTTGCATTATTCGTACTTTACAAAATAGAATTTGTAATACTTTAATTTCAATAATCACAGATCTAAAGCAAGATATTTTATTCTACATTTCCAATTGTATATTAAACATTCTCGTATATAAAAAAAAAACAACATAAACTTCTGTCTGTCTGTCTGTCTGTCTATATATATTTCATTCTCCCTCTCCTTCACACAAACCACACACAGATACAGAGTAAGCTACTAAGCAATTATTTGATTTGCTAAAAATAGCAGATCAAATTCACACAAATCATACTATACCCTTTTTTAAAAATAGGTCAAATTCCTAATATTGGTAAGGTACAGATTAACTGAACTGGGGGAGGAGGGTTACGGTTGGAACGTCGGTATATTCTTTGATTTTTCTGTTTAGTCATAGAAGGAAGAGCAAACGATATGAGCCTTTTAAAGGGCCTCTAAAATTTGTGAAAGTTGGCGGTGGGAGATGACGATGACGTCAGAAACCTGGTCGCAATAGAGTGGTGTTAAAACCTGTGAAGGATCATGTCTATCACTTAATATATATATATATATATATATATATATATATATATATATATATATATATATATATATATATATATATATATATATATATATATATATATATATATATATATATATATATATATATGTGGAGGCACGTAGCTTAGTGGTAAGGGTGTTGGATTTACGATCATAATGTCGTCGGTTCGATTCCTGTGTTGCGTGTTGTGTTTTTGAGCAAAACACTTCATTTCACGTTGCTCCAGTATACTCAGCTGAAAATGAGTACCACAGTAATAGCTGGGGGTTCAACCCTGCGATGGATTGGCATCCTGTCCAGGGGGGGGGGGGGGGCGATCTTGTCTTCTCAGGCGCTTCACGTCATGACACCTGGATAAGTACCGGTCAAATGAGCCTTCTGGCATAAGACAGACTTTAGACCCTTTTTTAGTATATACCTATGTATGTTTAATCACACACACACACACACATACACACACACACGTGTCTGTGTATACATTGTATTTTTTTTTTCTTACTGCATGTGTGGTTGTTATATAATGTAAGTTAGAGAACAGATTTAATTGTCAAAGATTAAAACCTCAAGTAATTTAACCAGGATAACTTGGCCTTGAAACTTGAAACTATAAAATTATGATTAAATATCACACATATATAGCCCTCTTTGGATTTTAGTCTTCAAATTTATTATTATTACTATATATATATATATATGTGTGTGTAGAAGTTATATTTAATTTGTTGGGATACAACAAGCACATATTTTTATAACTGATATAAAGCACTCAACAAATTTTTGGGAGCTTCCAACCGACATGGTCGCATTCTTTTAAGGGTATGTCAATATTTGTTTATAAAACTGATCTATATTATATTTTATCTGATGAAAGCGCACCATAATTTGCTTTGGTGTCCTTGAAATATGTATAATGAAATAAATATGGTTTTATAAATATAGTTTCCATTTGTTAATATATTGTATATATATATATATATATATATATATTATTACTATATATATATATATATATATATATATATATATATATTATTACTATATATATATATATTATTACTATATATATAATTACTATATATATATATATAATTACTATATATATATATATATATATTATTACTATATATATTATTACTATATTTAACACTAAATATTTACAAACATTTCACTCCCAAACCAACTTTTTAAATGGAAGTTGATCAATATTTTATGGTACGTCAAATTTATTTATAAAACTGCTTATATATTGTATTTTATCTGAAGAAGGCATGCCATATTTTTAATATGGTATCCCTGAAATATGTATAATGATATAAATATGGTTTTATAAATATAGTTTCCATTTGTTTAATATCGTATATTATTACTATATATATATATATATATATTATTACTATATATATATATATATATATATTATTACTATATATATATATATATCGATGTTGTTGATGATGATGATGATGGTAGTGGCGGTGGGTGTTGTTCTTATCGGTGGTGCTGTTGTTGTTCATAATGATAATTGTTTCTACTTTTGTCACAAGGCCAGCAATTACCCCAGTGCATTACTGGTACTTTATTGTATCGACCCCCGTAAGGTTGAAAGGCAAAGTTAACCTCGGCGGGATTTGAACTCAGAATGGCAAGGGCCGTAACTCTATGCGTCAAAATGTTGGTGAGGATGATGATGATGTCAGTGGTGGTGTTATTATTGGTGATGTGGTTGTTGTTGTTGTTGATGTTGGTGGTCATAATGATAGGGATGATGATGATGATGACGACGACGATGTTGATGATGATGTTGTTGTTGGTTATAATGGTGAAGCTGGTGATGGTGCTGCATGTGGCGAGGGTGGAGGGGGAGCATTTCTTTGGTGATTGTGGTGTTGGGGATGACGATAACGATAGTGTTGGCAGGGGCGAGGGAGGTGGGGTGATGCTGGTGATGCGTGTTATGGTGGTGGTATTAGTGGTGGTGGTAGTGGTGGTGGTAGTGGTGACGTTGGTAGTGGTGACGTTGGTAACATTAGTGATGATGCTGGTGGTGAATATGGTGTTGGTGGTGGTGGTGTTGGTAGCATTAACGATGTTGGTGGTGTTGGTGTTGTTCAAGATGGAAGTAGTGGTGGTGATGTTGGTGGTGGTGTTGGTGGTGGTGTTGGTGTTGTTCAAGATGGAAGTAGTGGTGGTGGTGGTGGTGGTGTTGGTGGTGGTGTTGGTGTTGTTCAAGATGGAAGTAGTGGTGGTGGTGGTGGTGTTGGTGTTGGTGTTGTTCAAGATGGAAGTAGTGGTGGTGGTGGTGGTGTTGGTGTTGTTCAAGATGGAAGTAGTGGTGGTGATGTTGGTGGTGGTGTTGGTGTTGTTCAAGATGGAAGTAGTGGTGGTAGTGGTGGTGTTGGTGGTGGTGGTGGTGTTCAAGATGGAAGTAGTGGTGGTGATGTTGGTGTTGGTGGTGGTGGTGTTGTTCAAGATGGAAGTAGTGGTGGTGATGTTGGTGGTGGTGTTGGTGTTGTTCAAGATGGAAGTAGTGGTGGTGATGTTGGTGTTGGTGGTGGTGTTGTTCAAGATGGAAGTAGTGGTGGTGGTGTTGGTGTTGTTCAAGATGGAAGTAGTGGTGGTGATGTTGGTGTTGGTGGTGGTGGTGGTGTTGTTCAAGATGGAAGTAGTGGTGGTGATGGTGTTGTTCAAGATGGAAGTAGTGGTGGTAGTGGTGATGTTGGTGTTGCTGGCGGCGGCGGTGGTGGTGGCGGCGGTAGTGGTGGTGTTGGTAGCATTAACGATGTTGGTGGTGGTGTTGGTGTTGTTCAAGATGGAAGTAGTGGTGGTAGTGGTGGTGATGGTGTTGTTCAAGATGGAAGTAGTGGTGGTAGTGGTGGTGTTGGTGTTGTTCAAGATGGAAGTAGTGGTGGTAGTGGTGATGTTGGTGTTGCTGGCGGCGGCGGTGGTGGTGGCGGCGGTAGTGGTGGTGTTCGTAGCATTAATGATGATGATGGTGGCGTTGGTGACGATGATCCTGTTGGTGGTGTTGGTGGTTAGGATCAACATGGATGTGGTGGCGGCGGCGGCGGCGGTGGTGGTGGTGGTGGTGAAGTTGACAAGAAGGACCATAAACAACAAACAATATTATCGTTGAATTAGGGTCAGGAGGAGAAGTTGTTTGTCTAAAGACCTCGCAATACATATTAACAAAGCAGCCTTTCAGGAACGGATGTGATGTAATTTGAAACCGCGCCCTGTCTAGTCATACTACCTCCTCCCACACAAATCTATGAGTTTGAAGCTTTTCAATTGGTTCACCACTTACTTGAAAAATAAAAACAACAAAAAAAAAAGATAAAGAAATCATGTTACTGTTTAGCGTATTGTTTTTGTTGTAATATTTGTTGTTGTTGCTTTGTTGTTGTGGCTGTTGGTGTTAGTGTTGTTGTTGTTGTAGTTGTAGTTGCTTTGTTGTTTTATTGCTCACTGACCGTCAACTGTAATATGTCCCCCATTTACAATGGATTGAGATTTATACACAAACATAGATATACACTTCTAGCTACATAGATACAAACATACATACATACATACATACATACATACATACATACATACATACATACATACATACATACATATATACATGCTTACATACAAACAAACATACATACATACATACTTACATACATGTATACATGCATACATACATACATACTTACATACATACATACATACATGCATACATACATGTATACATACATACATACATACATAAACATACATGCATGCATGCATACATACATACATACATACATACATACATACATACATACATACATATATATGCAATAGCTTAGCTTATATTAAAGCATGTTTAAACTAACACATCCATACATACATATGTTCTCCCCTACACACACGTACAATTACACCCACATACACGCTTACAATAAATTAGCAGCTTATACATTAAACTGTGTTGAGTTCAATACTTACACATATACATATAACTACAGCTCTGTTTCTTTCACTACACACTCACACACACGTGTGCGCGCGTATAATCACACACACGCACGCGCACACACACACACACACACACACACACACACACGCACACACGCACACACGCACACACGCACACACACACACACACACATATCGCAAACACAACACTCAGTCACTCAGAATAGCCTAGCAGCTTATGTTTTTTGTAACAATAGCAGAAAGGTGGATGAGGGAAATTTCTATGAAATTAACCCAGTATTTGAATGGTAGTTTATTTATCGACCCCCAGAAGCGAAAGAGAGAGAGAGAGAAAGTTATTTAGACATGCAGAGAGAGAGAGAGTGATGGATCAAAAAAGAGAGAGAAACCGTGAGAGAGATAAATGCAAGAGAAAGTCAGTGAGTTGAAAGAAATGATGTAAATACACAAATTTAAAGACGCACTCACACGTACACACACACACACACACACACACTCGCATTCATATATACGTGAGAGTGAGTGTGTGTGTGCGTTTGTATTGTGTATGTATGAGAGAGAGAAAGAGAGCACGAGAAGAAAAGAAGTTAAAGATCTTTGGTCTTGAGATTTGTTTGTATGATGTTTGTGTAGTTTTTTTTTGTTGACTGAGTTTGGTAAAATATAAGATAAGGAAGTTTGTTTGGAATGAATCTATGCTAAGTAAAGTTATTTTTGTGACATTTGATATGTTGATGCTTAATTGTTGTTGCTAATACATATTTAGTATAGTTTTGTTTTACTATTTGTTCTGTGGTTAGCAGGCGGCGAATTGGAAGCGATGTTGGGCATTTATTCCGACTCGATACGATTTGAGTTCAAATTCTACCGAGGTGAAATTTACCATCCATCATTTTGAGGTCAGAAAAAGGGATTACAAATCCAGGCTCTGTGGCGAGAAGTTTTGCGTTAGGTTTAGGAAAAAATTAAATGCTTTTGATAATTGATTCTACTTTAGGCACAAGGCCAGCAATTACCCAGTGCATTACTGGTACTTTATTTTATCGACCCCGTAAGGATGAAAGGCAAAGTCAACCTCGGCGGGATTTGAACTCAGATCTTAAAGGGACGTAACTATGCTGGAAAGCATGGCGTCCGACCCTCTACCGATACTGCCAATCCACCACCCTAACATGGCGTCCGACCCTCTCCCGATACTGCCAATCCACCACCCTAACATGGCGTCCGACCCTCTACCGATACTGCCAATCCACCACCCTAACATGGCGTCCGACCCTCTCCCGATACTGCCAATCTACCGCCCAAATGCTTTTGATAATGTTGTATGCTTTTATGTAATAAGGTATTGCACTGTGATAATATCCTTTCGACTCGTAATAATCATTGGTTGTGTAGCCACATAGATTGGCGGCTAGGGTGGTGGCGTTGTGGATGATTTGGGGGGTTGTGGCCGATGTTGTTGTTGTGGTCGATGCTGGTGTTGTGGCCGATGCTGGTGTTGTGGCCGATGGTGGTGTTGTGGCTGATGGTAGTGTTGTGGTCGATGCTGGTGTTGTGGTCGATGTTGGTGTTGTGGCCGATGCTGTTGTTGTGGTCGATGTTGGTGTTGTGGTCGATGGTGGTGTTGTGACCGATGCTGTTGTTGTGGCCGATGCTGTTGTTGTGGCCGATGCTGTTGTTGTGGCCGATGCTGGTGTTGTGGACGATGCTGTTGTTATCATTTATTGACCAACAGTTAAAAATATAAGTATAAATATAGTTTCTCAAAGTTTTCATCACACCTCAGTGATTATGGCAGCACTCCGCCCCCGCTCTTGGCAATATTAGGACAGCATGACCCTCCCCTAATATAACAATATTTGTTTCAACACACTATTTCATATCAAAAACCTATGATAGAAGGGTTTTAGATAAATATACGAACTGTTTTGTATCATATAGGCGTGTGGCTGATTGGTTAGAGAACTGGATTGGTTAGAGAGCTGGATTGGTTAGAGAGCTGGATTGGTTAGAGAACTGGATTGGTTAGAGAGCTGGATTGGTTAGAGAGCTGGATTGGTTAGAGAGCGGGATTGGTTAGAGAACTGGATTGGTTAGAGAGCTGGATTGGTTAGAGAACTGGATTGGTTAGAGAACTGGATTGGTTAGAGAGCTGGATTGGTTAGAGAACTGGATTGGTTAGAGAGCTGGATTGGTTAGAGAGCGGGATTGGTTAGAGAACTGGATTGGTTAGAGAGCGGGATTGGTTAGAGAACTGGATTGGTTAGAGAGCTGGATTGGTTAGAGAACTGGATTGGTTAGAGAACTGGATTGGTTAGAGAGCTGGATTGGTTAGAGAACTGGATTGGTTAGAGAGCTGGATTGGTTAGAGAACTGGATTGGTTAGAGAGCTGGATTGGTTAGAGAGCGGGATTGGTTAGAGAACTGGATTGGTTAGAGAGCTGGATTGGTTAGAGAACTGGATTGGTTAGAGAACTGGATTGGTTAGAGAGCTGGATTGGTTAAAGAGCTGGATTGGTTAGAGAACTGGATTGGTTAGAGAACTGGATTGGTTAGAGAGCTGGATTGGTTAGAGAGCTGGATTGGTTAGAGAACTGGATTGGTTAGAGAGCTGGATTGGTTAGAGAGCTGGATTGGTTAGAGAGCTGGATTGGTTAGAGAACTGGATTGGTTAGAGAGCTGGATTGGTTAGAGAGCGGGATTGGTTAGAGAGCTGGATTGGTTAGAGAACTGGATTGGTTAGAGAGCTGGATTGGTTAGAGAGCTGGATTGGTTAGAGAGCTGGATTGGTTAGAGAACTGGATTGGTTAGAGAGCTGGATTGGTTAGAGAGCGGGATTGGTTAGAGAACTGGATTGGTTAGAGAACTGGATTGGTTAGAGAGCTGGATTGGTTAGAGAACTGGATTGGTTAGAGAGCTGGATTTATAGAGAACTGGATTGGTTAGAGAGCTGGATTGGTTAGAGAGCTGGATTGGTTAGAGAACTGGATTGGTTAGAGAGCTGGATTTATAGAGAACTGGATTGGTTAGAGAGCTGGATTGGTTAGAGAGCTGGATTCACAATCGTGAGGTTGTCGGTTCAATTCCTGGACCGGGCGATGCATTATGTCCTTGAGCAAGACACTTTATTTCACGTTGTTCCTTCTACCTGGAGTTGCGACCGATAGATAGCTTTAACAATTGGAAAGACCAACGGAAACATTGCTTCCTTGGTCCGATTTGACGAAAGTCGATCGACCCCTTTCCTTTGTATCATAAACCCAGGAGCGATTTCGGGTGGTTTGGTATCGAAAGGGTTAAGGAATATTTAAATGAAATTTTCAGTACGTGAAGGGTGTATATTTAGGGGCTCTTATATTCGGTTTTAGTACATTGGTAGGATTGGTGTTGTTGTGACGTTGCAGCTGTTGTGTAGTGTATAGCTTTGATATGGCATTAGTAACATAATGGTGATGCAGTCTCGCTCGACAGTAAAAGTGTGCTTTTCTATTGTTAAAAGTGGAAAGGCTGGAGTGATTTTCAATACACCAAGCAGGACCATCTCCTAACACAATTGCAGCACCATCTGGTCATAACCGGGTGACTACCATCACCACCGTTACACATGGACGGACTTGGCAATCATCTGACTACATGCATTATGGGTAGTTATTCTAAAGCTTTTATATTTATTCATGCACTTCCTTGTTGCATTGTGTCATGAAATGTGTCATGTTGACATGTGCATCCCGTTTCTCCCTTTCTCTGCTTCTCTCTCTCTCTCTCTCTCTCTCTCTCTCTCTCTCTCTCTCTCTCTCTCTCTCTTTATATATATATATATATATATATATACATACACATACACACTTTATAAATATATACATATGCAAGCACGTGCGCGCGTACACTCGTATGTATGTATGCAAGTATGTAATTATGTGTGTGTATGTATCTGTGTGTATGTTTGTGTGCGTGTGTATCTCTAAATGTATGCATGTGTATGTATGTTTGTTTGTATGTATGTATGTGTGTGTATGTATGTATGTGTGTATGTTTGTATGTCAGGTCACCAGTTGGTGCTACTGGTAACATGTATCCCAGTACAACCTGTCTCATGGTCGGGTCGTTGGCGACTGAACTGGCAACCACACCAAGGTTTCTTCGTGAGGAGGGTGACTTTGGACATCCTGCAGGACTAAAAACAAAACCTGTCAAAGGGCAAAGGAGCTCTTAAGAGTCAATGGCCATCGAAAATCACTGGGAGAGATGACCCCTTAGCCTTTGTCAAGGCAGAATTCTAAGAGAAGGAAAACTCTGATATAACACCTGCAACCCTGATGGTATCCAATGATGTTGACTTGTTTTTCTTTTTGGTAAATATCATCTTGGTTAAGAGAGTGGGACTGGCTTTGTGCAGTGCCTTTGCTCACTATAAAAGCTTCACGGCACAGGCGTTGCTTTATATCTGGAGATCTCTCTGCACTTGTCGTCACATGGTACCATGGACCCAGTACTATGTGTCAATAATTGTCACAAGTGTAGTGTTTGTACCAGAGTTTTCAAGTCGCTGGCTGGACTAAAAAGTCACACTCGTTCAGCCCATCGGTAGGGGTTCTCCTACATGGATATAAAGTAGTGGCCGTACTCGAAAACGAGTTGGCAGCCACCACCATGTTTGTATGTATGTATGGCAGAAGCTAGGAGAGGTCCAAAACATAAACCTCATTGATAAGCAAGTTCTAATGTTCAGTTGAGTGACACAGCACTTCATCTGTTCGGGGTATCGAACCCATGGATGTATGACCCCACCATCCTCAACACAAGGCCACTGCTTTTCACACACACTCACAGATACTCCCCCTCCATATATATATATACAGGGTGTCCCCCAAAATGTATACACACTTCAACAGCATTCTAATAATTATTGGCTATACAGGTAATCAAAGTGTGTATACATTTCTTTGGACACCCTGTATAATATATAAATATACATTTATTCGTGCGTGTGTGTGTGTGTGTTTGGATGTGTGTGGGTGTGTGGCGTGTGTGTGTGTTTGTGTGTGTGTGTGTGTTTGTGTTTGGATATGTGTGTGTGTGTGTGTTTATATGTGTGTGTGTTTTTGTTTGGATGTGTGTGTGTGTTTATGTTTGTGTGTGTGTGTTTGTGTTTGGATGTGCGCGTGTGTGTGTTTATGTTTGTGTGTATGTGTTCGTGTTTGTGTGTGTATGTGTGTGTATGTGTGTGTATGTGGGTGTGCTTATTTGATCCTATTTTAATGGTGGTTCGCTTATACCGTCAGCAATTTGGAGAATGTCTAAATTATCGCGAGAGATACTATCTCTGGACGCGAACAAACGCTGTTCCGATTGATGTGTGATAATGCTGGTAGGTGTGACTTTAATTGTGCCTGAATGTTTAAGCTGTTAGTAGTCATGAGAGCTGACAATTTAATTGTTGGTGTACTTTAGCCACACATTAAGTCCATTAGATCAAAAGAAATCTTGTCGTGACCATCTCAATTTTTTTTCTTTCTTATGTATCAAATAATAGTGTTTAACATATGTGTCTATATTTGATATTTTAATTGTATGTTTGAAAAGATATTTGTTACTGCTATTTCTAGCAAATCCAGTGTTCACGTAGATTCGCCTTTACTGGCTAGTTATTGGCGTTAGCTGTGGTCAGTGCTGGATTTACCATTGTGATTAAGTGCGCTTAAGCACAGGACCCGGTTGGCCAGGGGTCCCATCTTCCAGCACACCCAAATTTTTTACGATGAATTTTTCAAATGTTTGGGGCCTCATAGCTTAACTAGCACAGGGCCTCATTTGTTCTAAATCCGGCATTGTCTGTGATCGCTGTATAATAATAATTGTTTCTACTTTTGTCACAAGACCAGCAATTACCCCCAGTGCATTACTGGTACTTTATTTTATCGACCCCGTAAGGGGATGAAAGGGCAAAGTTAACCTCGGCAGGATTTGAACTCGGACCGTAAAGGGCCGTAACTCAGCGCCGGACGCTATGCTTTGCGGCATAAACTCATATCAGATCTTATCGAGCAAACCAATAATCAAAGACTTCCAGTCGTGATTATCTTATATATATCGTCTTTATATATCACTGAATTCTTCATTTATTGTGTCCTTATAAACAAAAAACCCATTACTGTAGGATTTGAGGGATATTTAGCTGCAGTTTCTAGCAGATCGTATGATAACGTATATGTCTGTTTGTGGACCCACTCCAAATTTAATAGTCGTGTTTAATTGTCTATGTAATTATATGGAATGTCAGTGTTGTTGTTAGCAATACTTAATGGTAGTGTGGTTTAGCATATTGGTGCTTGTAATAGCTAAAGTAGTAGTAGTAGTAGTAGAAGTAGTAGTAGTAGTAGTAGTAGTAGTATTAATGTTATTATTTGTAGTATTATCACTGATATTGATGGTTGGAGTAGAGTAGTGGTAGTGATGGTGGTTGTATTACTAGTGTTGATGTTGGTGATAGTTAAAGTATGTGTAGTAGTAGTAGTAGTAGTAGTAGTAGTGATGTTGATGGTTAGAGTAGAGTAGGTGTCGAAGTGGTAGTGATGGTGATTAGCATTACTAGTGTGGGTACTGGTGATAGTTAAAGGACTAAGGTAGATATAATGGACTTTCCCGTTCCTCCAAATTGCTGGCCTTGTGCCAATGTTAGAAAATATATTATCATTATTAAAGGTGTTATTACAAATATATATTATAATATATCATGATATATTATTATTATCAAGAGTTGATGAAATAGAGTACCAGTAACACACTGGGGTCGATTTAATTGAATTACCCCCCCCCCCCCCCCTCCACCCCCCTGAAAAAAGAAATTGTTGGCCTTGCGCCAAAATCAGAAACCATGATTGGCAGTATCGGTGGAGGGTCGATGCCATGCTATACACCAGAGTTACGGCCCTTTACGGTCTGAGTTCAAATCCCGCCGAGGTTAGCTTTGCCTTTCATCCTTACGAGATCGATAACATAAAGTACCAGTAATACACTGATATAATTGCTGTCCTTGTGCCACAAGTAGAAACAATTATTATAAATAGTAATAGTAGTGGTAGTAAAATATATATCTGTTCACTGGACTGTAACATACTCTAATATTGTGTATTTAGTTTATTCATTTATGACTTTCGTTACACTTGGTTAGTTAAATACAATTGCATAGATAGTAACGTTTATCAACCACTAAGCCACTAAAACCTACTAAAGCACTAACCAACAAATCGACCAACCAATCTACGAGCCAGACAGACAGACAGACAATCTTCCAACTAACTAACTAACCAAACAACCATCAAGTATACTGACCAACCAGCCAGACAACCTTCAAACTTACTAACCAACCAGTCTAACAACGTAGCGACCAGCCAGCCAGCCAGCCAGAGAACCTTCCAACTAACCAGCCACTTAATCATACAATCTACTAATTCACCAACGAACCATTGAATCAACACACCAATCAGCCAACCGAACAACCTTTCAGACCACCAATGAACCAGCCTAAGAACCCAACAGATAACCAAGCAGCCAGCAAACCCGCCAGCCAGTCAACAAACCAACCAACCAACAAACCAGCCAGTCAACAAACCAACCAACCAACAAACCAGCCAGCCAGTCAACAAACCAACCAACAAACCAGCCATTCCGTCGATAAACCAACCAACAAACAAGCCAGCCAGTCAACAAACCAGCCAACCAACCAACCAACTAACAAACCAGCCATTCCGTCAACAAACTAACCAGCCATTCCATCGACAAACCAACCAACAAACCAGCCAGCCAGTCAACAAACCACCCAGTCAACAAACTAACCAACCAACCAACAACCCAAACAGTCAGTCAACCGACAAACCAGCCAGTCAATAAAAATAAGTAATCAACCAATCAAACATCTAGATCACAAACTAACCAATGAACAAAACAATGCTAACGAATGTAGGACATTTAATATATTCACATTAATGTCTCCTATCTTATTAAGTGTTTGAGTCACTACTAAATGCTCAAACATGTGTGTGTGTGTGTGTGTGTGTGTGTGTGTGTGTGTGTGTGTGTGTGTGTGTGTGTGTGTGTGTGTGTGTGTGTGTGTGTGTCAGCGTAAACCAGAATATTGCAACTTATTGTCTGTTAATATAGTTGTTGATGTTGGCTTGCGTTAATGGGTCTATACTTAATAGACCCCTGTATACCGGGAGACGATAGCTCAGAGGGGGTACTCTGCCTTCGTGGACAGGATGAAGCAGTCCTCAAGGGGTTTTCTTGATTGACACTAGATAGCTGACCACTTCTCCTATTGGAGACATTATCCTTGTTATTACTTTCGTTTTTGTTATATAATTTTTACCCGAGCGCATATACCTCCGCCACGAAGGTGCATTTTTACCTTGTCTTTGGAGGTGTGTAGCCTAGTGGTAAGGGTGTTGGACGTACGATCATAATGTCATGGGTTCTATTCCTGGGCTTGGTTGCTTGTTGTGGTCTTGAACAAAACACTTCATTTCACTTTGGTCCACTATATTCAACTGAACATAAGTACCAGCTATTGCTGGGGGTTTAACCTTGCGATGGAGTGCCGTCCTGTTCAGAGGGAAGTCACGTACTCTCAGTCACTTCATGCCATGAAACCAGGATAAGTACCAGCCTAACGAGCCTTCTGGTTTAAGACAGACTTTAGACATTTTTAGACCTTGTATTGGCCAAATCATCTTTATGTCCTTGAGGCAAATATAGAAATTATCATTATTTGTGTCAGTGATTGTAGTAATAGTGGTGACACTTGTAATGAATGGAAGAATGGCTGATTAGCCGGATAGATAGCTAGCTAGCCAGATAGTTTAAGAGGTTTTGTTAGGGGGCAAAAAACAACCATAACGAAGGTTACAATGAATTGAAGCAACAAAACGAGCGTGTCTTTTAGAAATATGGCTAGTTTTGCGACAGCAGTATGTATATAAATTGGTGTGGTCAGCTCACAATGGCCTCCCAATCACCCTTAATCAAAGTATTCAGTGAAGGAAATGACTGGAAAATTGTACAATGCCGTAGACAGAGAGAAAGAAAGAGAAAAAATGACCGATCCAGTTGACCGCACATTAATGCAAGGAAGCCTTCTAATTCTATACTGGGAAATCTAATAAAACTTCGACTCTATGGTCATATGATCTGACCAATAATAAACTAGGTCATGTGATCATGTGATCTAACAAGCAAATGGCCTCCAACGAAAACAAAACAAAAGTGGATGAGACAAGATAAGAGCGTAAAAAAGGGGTGGAGGTGAGAGGGAAGGGGGGGAAAGTGGGGTGATGAAAAGGCGAGAGTGTGATCACAGAACTTATTGAATGTGAAATATGTTTGGCTACATTTTGGCAAATATATGAATACAGACATATTTATTTAGTTAATGTAGACATATATACATGTATGGACACAGGCTTATAAGAAGCTCATAAATACATAACCAGATAAACACACACAAATGCACACACACACACACACACACACACACACACACACACACACACACACATATATATATATATATATATATATATACATATACACACACACATATTCACGCATATATACATGTAAGTGTATGTATATATATATATATATATATATATTCACACACGCATATATATATATATATATATATACATACATACATATACAATTATATATATATATATATATATATATATATATATATATATATACGCACACACACGTGTGCCTGTGGTTTCCTAATAAATATGAAAGAGACCGCAGACACACGTGCATGCGTGTGAGGGTGTGTGTTTGGATGTATCCGTGCTGGTGGTCTCTTAATATTTATATCAATATCCTTTGAGGTTGCCTGCCTATAGACATAAACAGATGAAGCGTCCATCTGTTCTAATGGTCAGCGCTATTCATCATATTGTTTCTATGTTGTCCAAGTCTTTATGAACTATATTTTCTGAAATGCGCAAGTATCAGCATCTATTATCCTCTATTAACTTGGCTTCTGCTACGGGAAATATGCGTGCATATATATATCTATATCTCTCTCTCTATATATATAGATATATAGGCGTACATATACATACTCACACACACATTCGGACACGCACACACACATTCGGACACGCACACACACATATACACGCACACACACACATACATACACACACACGTGGACACACACACACGTACTCGGACACATCTATATACGTACACATATCATTAGCGTTTATGTGTATATATATATATACATACTTCATAGCTAAAGGATTTCAAATGTTTATTCGTAAACATACCGTATATCATTAGATATACAAAGTACAACCCCCCCCCCCCGACACACACACACTCGCACATATATATATATATATAGAAGTGGCTTTTACATGACTAGAACAGTTTCATTCAAACAGTTCTAGTCCTGTAGAAGCCATTTCTATGTTAAACATGATGTTTATACTCTAGTAATGTTAGTCCCTTTTATTTTCCTCGGAAGAAGAGCTTTTAAACTCGAAATATCAGAACATATAAATAAATTTAGGTAAACACACACAACACCTTGTTTCATCCGACTTGCTTATCCGTCCATTTCACATTGTCGTCGCTTTCAAACTTCAAATTCTCTCTCTCTCTTCTCTCTCTCTCTCTCTCTCTCTCTATTTCTCTCTCTCTCTCCCTCTCTCTCTCTATTTCTCTCTCTCTCTTTCTCCCTCTCCCTCTCTCTCTCTATTTCTCTCTCTCTCTCTCCCTCTCTCTCTCTATTTCTCTCCCTCTCTCCCTCACTCCCCCTCTCTCTCTCTCTATATATATATATATATATACAAATATATATTAATAAGAAAGGAGTGGGGAATAATGAGAGTGAAACGAAAGGATGTGTGTGAGGTGAAAGGAAACAGTAATATGGTGGGGTTGTTTTGCTTTGGTAAGGGATTCCCAAGTTCTAGTATTTGATAAGCGTTATGATTCAATTCTTAGCCAAGTAACTCCATCCCTATTTGCCGAATTAACTTCTACTGCAGATCTATACTATCCTACATACACATGTACACATATGTACGTATGTACAGGTATATAGTATGAATACTAGCAATAGCTGGGGATTTAACCCTGTGATGGACTGGCGCCCTGTCCAGTGGGGAGGGATTGTCATGTAATGTCAGTCACATCACGCCACGGAAATCATGATAAATACCGACCGGAAGAACCTCAGGGCTCGAGACAGTCTTTAGACTTCAGAGACATGTATATATATATATATATATACTATATATATATATATATATATATATATAGAGAGAGAGAGAGACATAAATCCATACGCTTAGACGCACCGACATACACTCACACACTCAGCCTCCCACACAGAAACACACAATCACACACACACGTATGTGTAGAATTAGTTATGACTGTTTACTTCGAAGTTTCGTCGATACAGCTTTCAAAATATTGTCTGCTTTGGGAATATAATATTAAAGTACTGAGTCGCCACCGATGAAAAAAAGGAGAAACATTTTTTATTCTACAATCAATATTGAATCGCTTTTCAGTGTATCTTTAGTACACTTATGCACACAACCCTTTAACCCCCCCCCCCCTCTCTCTCTCTCTCTCTCTCTCTCTCTCCCCCCCTCTCTCTCTCTCTCTCTCTCTCTCTCGTCTTCTCTCTTCGTCTCGTCCTCGTCTCTCCTCTCTCTCTCTCTCTCTCTCTCTCTCGTCCCTCTTCACACACACACCATATTGGGTTTGTGTTAGTAACCAGCGAGTTTCTAGTAGGAAGCTTCCTTCTAATTCTAATATTACTTAATCATGAATATATGTTATATTCATGAATATATATATATATATATATATATATATATAGCAGTACAAAGGGTCGAAATTTCGGAGTCCGTAGGTAAATCCTAGTGTAGTCCATGGCCAATCCGAAAGTAATCCAAGGTAAAAGTAGGAATATACATATATATATATGGAGAGAGAGTGAGAGAGAGAGAGATAGAAAGATACTGCATGTATATATATTAAATATATATGACGGGTGTCTGGATACTCCTCGAAACCGACGTAGGATCGGTCATAACGAACGTGGGGTGCCATCTAACGGTCACTTAGAATTCTAGGCGCGATAAATCCGGCTCACCAGGTATTAACTCTTCAAACATATTTTCGACAGGGTCTTGCAATGGAAGAAGACACAAATAAATAGGTTTTATTGTCCGGAATGAAATAACAAGATAAGCCGTTTTCTATCTTAACAAGACAAGGACAAATGCCACAATCTAACCATTCGAAACAACAACCACAACAGCAATAACAAAAAGCCATTGATCCATCATTGGAAATACTCAATCTCAACTAATCTTAAATTATCAGTTGTATCTGCAATTTTATTTTCCTGTGACTGAAGCCAACTGACACTCGGTATATTGTGTGGGGTTTTTTTCCGTTTGTTTTTAGGTTTTTGTAATTTTTTCTTCCTTTTCAAGAACTTGTATATTTGTAGGGTATATATTTTTTTTCCTTTCGTTTTGTTTTTTTATGACAAATCTGTAAAATGAAGCAATCTCTCTGCCTTTACTGATGTTACTGCTGCTGCTGTTCTTCCTTGTTTTGAATGAATAGTTAAACATACTCGAAATCCGGAACAATTAAAGATAATAAAAAAAAAAAAAAAAAAAATAATAATAGAATAATAATAAAATAAACTGAATGAAATCAAGAATCAT
>OZ024754.1:4347345-4364845 GCA_964016885.1 Eledone cirrhosa | reverse complement strand
CTATGTATTGAGTACCTTACTTACTGTGGTTACCCCCGATTGAACCCGGGATAAATATATATATATATATATATATCTGTATTTATATAAGACAGGATGCTCAAATATATGCATGCCATTTACACAAAACACCAGGAAATACCCAAACAAGGAACTTATATACCCTATCACCTGAAACAGAATTACTGAATTGTATTTTATTAGATCTCATGGTATAAAGAAAATATTGAGGATACTAGTTTAAGATCGATAATTTAAAAATTCTGTAGAGAATCAAGTCAAATCGATAGTAGCAGAAAACTGAAAACATCAATAGTAAAACCTAACTGAACACAGAGTCCAGCTGTCTGTATTTTGTAAGTTATTTCTTCTAAGTACCATTGATACAGCCTAATATAACAACCAGCTTACTACTGAGCTTGAGAGGAGATTCTTTAATGATATTTGTTTTCTTTGAAAGTTGTCTATATAAAGATAGTGTAACATTAAATCATTGCAATAACTATGTCTGGCATGTCAACTTCTTACTTCTTGAGGGAGTCCCTAAACAGTCGTTTGATTTGCTAGATATAGCAATCAAATCTCCTTGAGATCACCAAATGTGTATTCTATGATAAATAAACCATCTTTGAAAAGAAGAAAAGAAAAATGCTGACGAGTTCAAGTTTTAAGTAACTTTGTACAGATGCATCTTTGGTCACGAGGTCGATAAAATAAAGCACCAGTAATACACTGGAATAATTGCTGGCCTTGTGCTAAACGTAGAAACAATTATTTAGCACCAGGTCAGCTTTGAGCAAGCAGGGATATGATCTAAATCGTTCCAGCCATGATCATCCAGTCTCACTGTTTGCTGTTTCAGGAAATGAAATAAATTATCCACTATTAAGTCAATATGGTGTAAAATGAAGTAGTTTGGCTTCTATTCTCAGTAGATTCTTCGTTGCCTCAGCTCCTCGTCCTCTATTTAGAATTAACTCATTAGAAACGAAACGAAACCTTCCTTCGATTAACATATCTGGGATAGTAATGGAATCTTTTATTAGTTAACTTTCTCAGTTAGAATAGAACATAGTTTCAATAAAGATAAACTTTAGGCAGTAGAGCTCAGTTTCATGTAAACGAACAGCAGAAGATAAATCTTTTATTAGTTAACTTTCTCAGTTAGACTAGAACATAGTTTCAATGAAGATAAACTTTAGGCAGTAGAGCTCAGTTTCATGTAAACGTACAGCAGAAGATAAATGATGAAATGTTGAAATAAAGAACACGTCAAATATGTCATCTAAAAGGGATAACAAGTTATGTGATGCCAAGCAGGCGACTTACAATTTACACTTGTGTTCTATAAAACTGGCCTTAATGTCGCAAGTAGTTTGTCTATTCGACCATCTATCGTCGTTTATATTAACATTAGTACGTATTGAGAGAACATCTTTGTTACTTTCTTTCCACATTTTCTTTAAGCTCTAGAATCTGGTATGAAACTTAATTTATACATCCAACGTCCATGTTCTTTGAACCGAACTGATCACCTTGATAGAGATTTAAAATTCTCTTTTATTCTATCTTTCTCAACTAATCTACGTGATGGTAGTGTTTGTTCATCGTCCAAGATAATTAACTAAGTCATTCATCATCAACGTTTTCCCGAAACCTCTCTAACAATTCATCCGCTTCATTTATGATTCAGCAGTCGTTGCTAATTTTCTGACATTTTTACCAATAGCTCAACAACTTTTAGTCCATCACTTGATTGTTGAAATGTCCACTCTTGTCTCGCATTATACTGCCCACTTGCCTGCCTTCAATTTCCTAGTCCCTTATTAAGGAACACCTCCTCTCTACTCTGCTACAGTCAAAATTAGTAGCTTCGCAGAATTTAACAATTACAAAAATTCAGTTTTCACTCGAATTGTCACTGATTTCAAGGTTTTTCCCTTGTCGCTGTTTAGTACTTATCGGAGTTAGTGGGCTAACTTTGAAACTGTCACATATGAAGACGGATAACTACTCATTAGTTAGACTTGACTCCCGTGCTAAATACCATCCAAGGCCTTTATCATAGTTACACAGATTCTGAGCTTCATAATGTATATGGTTCTTTGAACATCAATTAGATCGCTGTTAATAGTGAAGTCTACGTCGTACTGAGATTGAAAACATTTAGTTGACAGGTTGTTTACTCGTAACCGAGAGCTGGTACATTCGAAACAACAGCAGCGCACACACTCATATATACACATATATATATATATATATATATATATATATATATATATATATATATATATATATATTATTATTATTATGTAATAAACAACATAAGGCAATTATTCCATTTACCAGTGGTTTCTTAAAAGCAAAAGGTTTTGCTTTCAATCCTCAGAATGAAAAATCCTGGTTTATAACAACATAATAATAATAATTAAGCTCTGTTGCCTACATAGAGCACTCTTTTTTCCTGGACTTTTCCGATGGAATTACTTCACATATATATATATATATATATATATATATATATATATATAGTGGATTACTGATGGTGTTACCAATATGAACATTCGATAAAATAAAGGTATGTGTGTGTGCGTTTATTTATATATATATATATATATTGAAAACAAAGCTAGGTTTCACATTTAGGTCTTTAGTGTTTATACAGAGTTACGGTCGTAAATATGTATACTCAGTAGAGATCTTAATGTGAAACCTCGCTTTGTTTTCAGTATATACACCCTGCCTTATCATAGAGTGCAGATTTTGGTACCCGCCCCAGTAAACAGCATATCTACTGAACCAACTATTATATATATACATATATACATTTATATATACACACACACACACACACACACACACACACACATATATATATATATATATATATATATATATATATATATATATATATATATATATATATATATACACATATATATTGATCCCGAATGAAACAGTTCTCGTCATCTAAAAGCCATTTCTATATTAAATTTTCGTTTATATATATATATATATATAATTGTTTCTATTTTTGCCACAAGGCCAGCAATTACCCAGTACATTACTGGTACTTTATTTTATCAACCACGTAAGGATGAACGGCAAAGTTAACCTCGAGGGGATTTGAACTCAGATCATAAAGAGACGTAACTCTATGCTGGAAAGCTTGGCGTCCGACCCTCTACCGATACTGCCAACATACATTAGTATCAATAACCAATTATATCTCTATTCCACCCTAGGTTGATCAACATGGATTCTAACGTCCCCGAAAACAACTACAGTCTTCTAAATTCTAAAAGTATGACCTCGTCAGCACGAATCTTCACACATATGGACCCACGAAAAGTGACCTGCGCCTCGGAAGAACGTAAGTGAACTGGTTTCTACATGAATTTATATACATTCTTTTTGTTGCATATATAATGTATATATATTTACATGATTTTTATATACAGTCTATTTGCTAAGTTTGTGTATATGCTACAACATTGACTTCGCTTCTTTTAAATCTACCTATCTACCTATCTCTCTATAAATAAATATATCTCTCTATATATATATTTACTTGAATTTATAGATATTCTCTTCAGAATAAATCTTCGGAGGTATATTGTCTGGTAGGCAATTTCTTTTACCTGTTCAAAGCTAACAGGGTGTATAATGTATAAAGTTACATTCCTGTCAGGTTTGTGTTCAATCTCCACCCAAGGTGGTTGTTAATGTAATCGACTTTTCATATACTGTATCTGCCCCTTTGTATGAGCATCAGTGGTAAGAGAGGGTGGGTTAAACCAGAATACCCCTAACACTAGTAATTTCTTTTGTATTCCACATTGTGTTTATGATTGTGACATGTATGTTGATAAAATGACTTTAAAACCACCCTGCATATGCATACATACATACATATATACACACACACACATACTTACATATATACACATACATACATGCTTGTATATATACATAATTGTTATTATTATTACTATAAGGCCGATGGATTGGCAGTATCGGTAGAGGGTCGGACGCCATGCTTTGACGCGTAGAGTTACGGCCCTTGCCATTCTGAGTTCAAATCCCGCCGAGGTTAACTTTGCCTTTCATCCTTACGGGGTCGATAAAATAAAGTACCAGTCACGCACTGGGGTCGATTTAATTGACTTTTCCCTCCCCTCAAAATTGCTGGCCTTGTGTCTATATAAGAAACCATTATAGAAATGACTTCTACCGGACTAGAACTATTCCATTCGTGAAGAATACTGATGATTTCTTACGAATGAAACAGTTCTAGTCCTGTAGAAGTCGTTTCCATAATAAAATGATGATGCCTATATTCTACGGACCTATTGCCTACTTCCTTAACTGTGGTCACCTCCCGATATACATGAGGAATCCACCATATATATATGTGAGAGAGGGGGTGGGAGGGTGAGAGAGATATTAATATTTAAATATATATATATATATCATCGTCATTTTTTTTCGTTCGCGTAAAGATTTGTAGTATGTAGTACACTCAGCAAAACTAAATGGTTCTCTCTTGTCTCAATTCGATCGCGAAACACTTCATAAAATGTTTAGGGTGCGCCTTATCATGGACCCAGCAGTAGACCGAGAAAAGAGGCGGGGCGGGGGAGGGGGTGATAGAAGAGAGAGCAATGGCAAAAGAAGGACCTTGCTGATGTGTGCAAATAGGGTGGGAGAGAGATGGTGCAGAGGGAGGGAATGGCAACGAGAACATATTGAGGGAAGGGCAGATTTGGAGGGGGTGGGGAGTAGTAGAAAAGATGATGATGATATATATATATAACAGAAATTGTTATTATTATTGTGAGATGGTGCATTTCACAAAAAAGTGTCTATTTATCTCTCTATCCACGCGTCCAGAGCCTGGGTGGGTGTGTGTGCATGTGTATGTGTGTGTATCTGTGGGGGTTGGGACATAAAACAAAAAGCCAGTCAAGTACTGCCGCTAGTTTTGTCGATTACATTGACTAACCCCTTACTAATATTGCCACCCTGGGGGCTTGTTTTTATTGTTGTTGTTATTGCTATAGTAAATATTAAATGAGAAAAGAAAACTATTACTACTATTATTATTATTATTATTATTAATGATAATACTAACCGTTTTAACCCTTTTTATACCAATCTACTCCCCTGTAAAATTATGACATCCCATTTTTAAGGGTTTCTCAGATAGTTACGTCCCTTTATGGTCTGAGTTCAAATCTTGCCGAGGTTAACTTTGCCTTTCATCCTTACGGGGTCGATAAAATAAAGTACCAGTAATGTACTGAGTAATTGCTGGCCTTGTGCCAAAAGTAGAAACAATTATCATTAACATTTTAATTATAATGCAAGCAGCCTTGAACAAGTCTCGTTGAAAGTCATTTCTTTCAGCAAGCTAAGTAGACTGGAGCAACATGAAATGAAGTGTCTTGTTCAAGATCAGGAAGTATCACCTGTCCCACCATCGGGATCAAACGTATAACCATATGTTTTTTATCATAACACCTTATCCCAACTAAGCCATGCGTCTTCTCATGAATATGTCTGGTCTCTTCTCATCCTCATTGCTGAGGATCGGGGACCATGGACAATAGCACGAATGCTCACTGCATACTGCATACTGATATATGGCCACAATTCACATCAGGAAAAGAACTGACGTCTGTGAGGCCCGAATCTTTGTCCGACCTTTACCTGGAAGCTTACCATTGAGCCGAATCTCATCCAGCTTCATCACAAGGAGCAATTCGTTGGTTACTTGAAAGGTTGACACCAAAGTGACTGACTGAAGAGTCAGATCTACCGCAGTTTTGAAATCAGAGTGATTTTTCTCGAAGATATAGACTGACTGTCAACCAAGGCAAACGTGCTCATTTTTTTTTTTTTTTACACATTATTGAATGACTGTTGACTCTCTTGCGTTCCTCCGCACTTCGAGAGGTTTTGCTTTTCATTTGAAAGTGTGTCGAGAAATCATCCTTCTCACAAAGCAAACTTCGTGGATTTACCTGTTTAGTCACCGATAACCCGGCAGTGTAATTGATTGTACTTGGTTATGTTACTAGTAGCACTCAAGAGGAACCTGATATTACTTCCCAAATATCACAGCATTGAAGTACTAACATTTAGTAATCCCTCCAAATTTATTAGAAAGGCAGTAAGAAAAGGGTTAATGTTTTTTTTATTATTTTCTTTTTGTTATTCATGTTTTCAACTACCGTGAATACTTAAGTATATGTCACACCTTTTATCTTGAATAGAGACACACACACTGGCACACACAGATGTACATACACACACAGAGCTATACACTCATATATGCTCACACATTTACACACACATAAGCTGTAGTGTGTGGGAGAGAAGACTACGTTCGTATGGACATGTGATGCGCATGGAGGATGACCGCTGGGTAAAGAAGTGCCAAGAAATCCCAGTAGAAGGAAGACGCAGTAGAGGAAGACCACGAAAAACATGGGCGGAAGTGCAGAGAACTGATCCCAGATCGCTGAAGTTTACGGAGGAGATGACGAAGGACCGTGACAAATAGAGAGATGCTGTGCTGAATAGGACCCGTCCCACCCTTGCAAGCAGGGAAAAGCGGAGGTAAAATGATGATGATGACATGTATAAAGTAAAGATCCCCTTCGGTCACGAATGACCATGGGATATGCACCAAAAAAGTTTCCCTCCGAGGTACAAGTCCGGGCATGGTTATTTGTGGAAGACCAGCAGTTACCTATGCATACCAGTCTCCCCTCTCCACGCCACCAATGTTGCCCAAGGGAAAAGCAATGGCCGATACAGCTTGACATCAGTGACGTCACAACTCATGTGTACAGCTGAGTAAACTGGAGTAGTGTGAAATAAAATGTCTTGCTCAAGAACACAACGCATCACCCGATCCCAGAATCGAACTCACAACCTCACGATTGTATGCCCAACGCTCTAACTACTAAACGATGCGCACACACATATACGCAGGTATACACACACTTATATACACACACATATACTCACATATAGACACACAAATACACACATAGACAGACAGACAGAGAGAGAGAGAAGTATTTCAAGACCTACTCCTCTTGCTCATTAGTTCCATATTTGGCAGGGTTTCTATGGTTGGATGCCCTTCATAATGCCAACAATTCTACAGGTTGTACTAGCTGTGTTTTTATGGCACCGGCTCTAGAGACGTTGTCACATGCTCTTCCAGAGAGAAGCCCCCTCTCAAATACTGCATTGTCTCCGATTGCCAACACAGTAGCCTCCAGACTCCCTCCATATTTACTTTCAATATCACAGTGCATGTATCTATATATAAATTTGAGAGACTTCCGTCTGCCAGTCCGCTTGTCACACTGTGTGTGTGTAAAAGGAAGGAAGAGGATAGCGAAAAAACTATAGCAAAGCAGCGGCTGGCGTCCTCTTTGCTATGCTTTGTGGGACTGTACGTGTCTGCGTGTGTTTGTGTAAATGTATGCATGTGTGTGTGTGTGTGTGCGTGCGCGCGCGTGTGTCTGCGTTTGTGTTATTGTAGGTGTGTGCAAAATGAAGGTAGAATATGGTGAACAAACTATAGTAAAACAGTGGCTGGCGTTCCCTTTTCTACGCTGTGTGGGACTGTACGTATATGTGTGCGTGTGTTTGTATGAGTGTATGTGTGTGTGTTTGTGTGAGTGAATGTATGTGTGTTTGTGTGAATGCATGTCTGAGAGTGTGTAATTTTGTAAGTCTGCGTTTGCGTGGTTATACTTATATACCATGCTTTGACGCATAGAGTTACGGCCCTTGCCATTCTGAGTTCAAATCTCGCCGAGGTTAACTTTGCCTTTCATCCTTACGGGGTCGATAAAATAAAGTACCAGTAATGAAATGGTTAATTGCTGGCCTTGTGCCAAAAGTAGAAACAGTTATACTTATATACTCATACATATACATTTATGCACATACACACATATATACACGCATAGGCGTCAGCGTGTTGTAAAAAACCTAGTGTAGAAAAATAGAATTGTGACTTATACATAAGTGTATACGGTAATTTGTTTAAATTAACATTTTAACAGTGAAATAAGAAAAACAAAAGATGACATTTCTAAGCAATGAAAAGATGACATTTATAAATTGTATTTTATATTATTTTGGGGAAACAATTTGCAATAATAAAGAGTCCGTATTTTTTATAATTCTATTTATTGCTAATTAATATGAAGGCTCCACTCGGTCACGAATCACCATAGTTTTGCACCTAGACAGTTTCCCTTCGAGGCACAAGTCCGGTCAAGGTTTATTTTGTGGACGACCAGTAGTCGCCCATGCATACCAGTCTTCCCTTTTCACGCCACAGATGTTGTCCAAGGCAAAGGCCGATACAACTTGACACCAGTGACTCAACTCATTTCTACAGCTGAGTAAACTGGAGCAACGGGAAATAAAGTGTCTTGCGCAAGGACACAATGCATCACCCGGTCCGAGAATCGAACCAGCAACCTCTCAAATGCAAGCCCAATGCTTTAACCACTAAGCCATGTGCCTTAATATGCCAACAATATCAATATTTTATACCCATTTTTTGTTTTTTATGTTTGCTTGCATGGGTTGAACAAGTCTTCTTCCCCTCTTCTGCCTAAGTCTTACTTGGCTTATTTCTATCAGATATTCCCTCCACATGAATCTAGGTAATATATTATATCCTCAACATGGTTAAAGGATCCACTCTACACTTCACTATCTCCATTTGATGGTCAAGCTCGTTACATTGTGTGCTGGGTATATTTTACCGTGGTATCAACTTTAGAGAGGTAGTTAAGTCCCCAATATGACAACAGGGTCTTCTTGGATACTTCTGCCTAAGTATTCCATGGAATACATCTATCACAGCGTCCCTCTACCCTTTTCTTTCCATTGTGAGGTTTACCTCACTGAGATCAGCTTCCCTAACATCTGCCTAAGTCTATCACGGAATACCTCTATCATATTCCTATTTCTAAATCTCTCCAAATGTTTGATTATTTTCGAAACTATTTACAAACCATAATTAATGACTGTCATTAAAAAAATATAATTGTTAGTTGTCCTTTAAATAAGTAAATCAGAATATGTATTATAATTACAATTATTTTAGAAATAATTAAACTTTAACGACTCTATATATTATTGTGATTGTTATTACTAATTATGGGAAATGATTAAAAAGTATTTATGAAACAACAAATACATTTTTGATGGTTCAAATAATTTAATCATTTCTCTTGTTGAAATAATTCAGGAGCGCATGTATGATCATGTATAAGGGTTATCATTTCTATGTTCACTTTCCCATGTTGGCATGGGCTGGATGAGATTATTTGAGACAATTTCCCCCAGCTGGGTACCCCCTGCGTTTATGCGCACTTTCCCATGCTGGTATATATATATATATATATATATATATATATATATTTATTAAAATAACAGATTAAAGTTTAAGCAAAGAATCGCTGCTTAATTATCCTTATCGAGCCCTCTTTGGATTTTAGTCTTAAAATTTATTATTATTACTATATATATATATCATAAATCATGTCCTTAGAATTATTAGATAAAATATATATCATTTCCTCTCTCAATTAGCATAATTAACCATATAAAAAAATCAATTGTGACCGGTTGGCACATACATATCTGTGACTTTATGTATATATATATATATATATATATATATATATATATATATATATATATATATATATATATATATGTATATATGCTATCCTAGAAGGGTCTGTAACCACATAGTCGTGGGTTAGAACCATAAACCTTATGGTAGCAAAGCGAAATCAATAACCACCTAACCCTTAATCATACAGCCATACCAGTGCCTCTGAATATATTATTTCAGCAAAAATTTAGAACTCCAGTTTGGTACGTATGTATTTTTGTTACACCATCATGAAGAGGAGGACCACTCAACATCCTGATCAAGGGTTCCAATCCCTTTGATCACCCTGCAAGTAAGAGGGCCGTTTATCATATTATGTTGAAAGAAATGGGGTCCAGTAATCCCATTTTCTTTCCATTGTTGTATTGTACCGTATTTGATTGTTTGATACTATTTACATGCTTGCATCGCGTTATATCTTATTGGTTGATCATACTTACATTCTCGTATCGCGTTAAATCGAATTGGTTAATCGTACTTTCATTCTCGCATCGCGTTATACATTCTCGCATCGCGTCAATATGCCCCCCAACTCCAGTCAATTTGGCAAATTTGCCTTACCCCTCAATCTTCGATCTCTGACAAGAGATTGAAATCAGGACTCTACGACATACCAACAACAGGACCTCCAGACAGATTTGAAATCCTGAAAGCCGTTCACCAAGACACTTTTATGAGTAAGTAAACTTTTATTGACTTTAAATTTAAATAATTGTTTTTTCTTAATTGAGGCATACAAGTCCAACTGGGTATACACGTTGATCTTTAGTTTATTAGTCACCAACTAAACTAAAATGTGGTCTCTACTTTATCAGCATTCACTTTACAGAGTATACTGCGTGTATTATATAGTGGTATCAACACTAGAAAGTTTGTCATGACCTCAACATAACTAAAGATTCTGCTCTCACGCTACATTGTCCTTATTTGATCATCAACCACTTTACAGATGGTACTGGGTGTATTTTAGAAAGAGTCGCTTGCTGGGGGTTTCTTCTCTGAAGATCTTCTGTAGTTCAGGTCTCCTGAGAGTTTTATTTCACTTGCACCAGCGCTAGAGCGTCCTGCCAATTCTATATAGTCTTTCTCCTAGTTTATTGCCACTGGGGTCATCACTAGAGAGGTTATCATGTCATCTACAAGACCAAAGTGTCGTATAGTCTTTTCCCTAACATCAACCACATTGCAGCTACTGAAGGGTTTTTAGAGGGCAGTAAAGAATCGAGTTTTAGCCCCACTTTATGTCAACCCTAATTAATTTTCTAGCTTAATTTTCCTGCTCACAGTTGACTTGTACGCTCAATCTAAATTATGTAACTTCATGCCTATCTGTATGTTTGTTAATCTATTTACCATTCTCTCTCTCTACCTAGTAATCCATCTATATTCCTATCTATCTATCTACCCATTTAACTACGCAATATTCATCTTTTCCCATTTCTTAGAGGGTTCTAAACCCCACTATCAGGCTAAAATTTATTTTGTCAAAATTACGGCGAAAGCTTCTATTTCTAATTTTAAACTCACTCGCTGTTTCAAAAAATACTTACTTGTCAGATATATATATATATATATATATAAAAATCTATCTAACAATCTACTTATTTATCTAACTATATATATATACCAACCTAGTTATCTAGCTATATACCCACCTGCCTATCTATCTATCTATCAACCTATCTACATACATACAGATATATCGCGGTATAATATTTACCCACTTGTCGTTCCAGGGTAACCCTTCAACTCCCAACCAACTAGCCAGACCAATCCTTGAATCAAAAACATATATTGTAAGTTATAATATTACAATGTTATATTAAATATCTTGCTCTATCTATTATATATTAATTATATATCAATTTCTTCATCAAGCAAATATGTAATTATCAAACCTATTATTATTCAATACAGTATTTTTTTAAAATTATGTCAACATTTCTATTTTGCGAATTTAAGTCCATAGACATTACACACACACACGCGCGCGCCCACAGACAGACACAGTGTAGATGTGTCAGTGAATTACTGGTACCAATATGAACACTCGATGCATAAGCACAGTGTATCTAAGAATATACATGTTTTTATTGATTATCCTTCATATAGAAGCTATGGACTCAATCGTAACATCAGTCAACTTATTAGAATTGGCGATTTATATATATATATATATATATATATAAATCGCCAATTCGAAGGAAATGTGGTAAGGAACCAGGTGGACCATAACGCACCAAAGTACTCAATACTTAGGGTAGTAGAGTGGGTAATAGGAACGGGTAGGACCCCGACGGCTGAGCTCAAGCCGTTTCGACAGCTAATTCTGGACTAAAATGTCCAGAATTAGCCGTAGAAACGGCTTGAGCTCACCCGTCGGGGTCCTACTCGTTCCTTTATATATATATATATATATATATATATATATATATATATATATATATATATATAATTACATAATATATATGTAGCTATATATATATATATATATATATATTATATATGTAGTTGACGACCGTGAGACAGATGTACCGAAGTAGAGTTTAAATATTCATTTATCATGGCTAAATAGTGAGTTTATTACTCAGGAGTTTCAGTTAGCTTGCTGACAGGGTCATTGAATAAATCCTGTCTGATAAGTCTGCGAGCAACTTCCATGGTTGGTCTTGAGTCAAACATCTCCGAAACTCGCGGAATACGTCGATACACAATACAAACATAAATACATATAAATAAACGAAAGTTTGTTTTTCTTATATATGTGTCTGTCCATCTGTATGTGTAGGTGTGTGTGTGTTTGCGTATGTATGTAGGTATCTGGACACGTGCTGTTAAACATACATACAAATTTGCATTCAAGCAAACTGACATACTTGACACATTTACACGTCTACACACACACACACACACACATACATACAATACTACACACAGAGAAAGACTCATATACACACACGCACTCAAACACTCACACACACACGCTCTCAGACGTACAACCAACTACAATGTAGTAAACACACACAGACATACAATACTACACACAGAAAAAGACTCAAATAAACACACGCACTCAAACACACATACACACGCTCTCAGACGTACAACCAACCACAATATAGTAAACACACACACACGCACACGCACACTCACACACACACAAATATATACATAGGCGGAAACAATAACAAACTTCCTTCTACATCTTACATGGAAGAAAACACACACACACACACACAAAAACAACAATAAAAAAAACTAATATAAAAATTACAACACAACTAAAACAACAAAAACACTGAAATCAGATGAAGTGGAAACAAAAGTAAAAATAAAAAAGAATTTCCGTGGCACCAGCTGTTAGTTTATTGTTAGTGTGATTGGACTGTGACAATAGTTGTAAAGCAAGTGGCCACCATCTTGAATTGTGGATATACTCGTTTATAGGCCTAAACAAAAAAAGGCCCTCTTTAAGAGCCCTAAACATGGCCGATAGATTGGTTGCGGAAGAGATCGATATAAGTTCTTAGCAGTGAAAGGAAGAGCGTGAGGGTGGGGGGTGAGAGAGAATGAGAGAGAGAGAGCGAGTGAGAGTGTGTGAGTGAGGGAGAGAGACAGAGTGAGTGAAAGAATGAGTGAGGATGTGAGAGAGATGTCCTATTAAACATTTCGTTGTCGTTCTTGTTGTCTGTTGTTGTGATCTATTGTTGTTGTTGTTGTTATTGTGGCCTATTATTATTGTTGTTGTTGTTGTTGTGGTCTGTTGTTGTTGTTGTTGTTGTTGTTGTCGTTGTCTATTGTTGTTGTTGTTGTTGTGGTCTGTTGTTGTTGTTATTGTGGCCTATTGTTGTTGTGGCCTGTTGTTGTTGCTGTTGTTGTTGTGGTGTATTGTTGTTGTTGTTGTATTGGACGGACACTTATTGTGAAAGGATTGACTACAAACAATGGGGTGCATCGTGGCTACAATAACGACAACAACAACAACAACGACAACAACAACGACGTCAATAACAACCACAACAACAACAACTACAACAACAATAACAACCAACACAGCGTCTACAACGACAGGAAGCCGATGGTAGCAATAGTAATAACATTAACATCATCATCATCAACAGCAGTATCATCATGCTCATCATCATCATCACCACCACCACCACCACCACCATTGTCCTCGCCACCACCACCACCATCGTCGTTGTCTCTGTCGTCATGCCCACCGCCACCACCAGCATCAACACCAACATCATTATCATCATCATCATCATTATCTTCATCACTGTCCCTGCCATTATCATCGCCATTATCATCGTCATTATCATCACCATTATCATCGCCATTATCATCACCAATATCATCGCCATAATCATCGCCATTATCATCGTCATTATCATCACCATTATCATCGCCATTATCATCACCAATATCATCGCCATTATCATCACCATTATCATCGTCATTATCATCACCATTATCATCACCATTATCATCGTCATCATCATCGTCATTATCATCGCCATTATCATCGTCATTATCATCACCATTATCATCGCCATTATCATCACCAATATCATCACCATTATCATCGCCATTATCATCACCAATATCATCGCCATTATCATCACCAATATCATCACCAATATCATCACCATTATCATCGCCATTATCATCACCAATATCATCATCACCAATATCATCACCATTATCATCGTCATCATCATCGTCATTATCATCGCCATTATCATCGTCATTATCATCACCATTATCATCGTCATCATCGTCGTCATTATCATCGCCATTATCATCGTCATTATCATCACCAATATCATCGCCATTATCATCACCAATATCATCATCACCAATATCATCACCATTATCATCGCCATTATCATCACCAATATCATCGTCTTTATCATCTGTCACAGTGGTAGGGTAGTATTGCTTAGCTCATCAAATAACAGTAAACAGATTACGAAATGAAAGGATAATGAAATATGTAAACATGTTTAGGTCTATACATGTTTATGTATGTATGGGTGTAGATATATATGCGTTTATGTATATAGGTGTATATATCTGTGTTTTTATGTATATATGTGTATATATCTATGTGTTTATGTATATATGTGTATATATCTATGTGTTTATGTATATATGTGTATATATCTATGTGTTTATGTGTATAGGTGTATATATCTATGTGTTTATGTATATACGTATATATATATCTATATACGTATATATATATCTAGGTGTATATAGCTATGTGTTTATGTGTATAGGTGTAGATATCTATGTGTTTATATATGTATGGGTGTATATCTATGTGTTTATATATGTATAGGTGTAGATATATATGTGTTTATGTGTATAGGTGTAGATATGTGTTTATGTATGTGTGGGTGTATATATCTGTGTTTATGTATGTATGGGTGTATATATCTATGTGTTTATATATGTATGGGTGTAGATATCTATGTGTTTATGTAAATAGGTGTATATATCTATGTGTTTGTGTATATGGTTGTATATGTGCATGTGTGTGTTTATGGGTGTATGTGTGCATATGTGAATGTGTGTATGAGTATCTCGCTCAAAAATCGAACCCTCTGTCTGGTCCAAGAACCGAACCCTGGACCTTATAATCTTGACTCAAACACTCTAACCCACAGGCCACACACCTTCCTCACCCAAACACCACCATGTTGTTTCTCTCTCTCTGCATTTCTCTTGTTCATTAATTTTCGGATTAGTTGTTGCTTCCTTAAAGAAAGAATTTTGAAAACAAAATTATATTGAATTTTATATATCTTGATTTTTTAAAAATATAAAATCGATAAACATATAATCCTTGATGTGTATATGGGTAATGTTGGTGGTGGTGGTGATTATGGTGATGGTGATGATCGATATAGTGAGTATGGTGATGGTGATGATCGATATAGTGAGTATGGTGATGGTGATGATCGATATAGTGAGTATGGTGATGGTGATGATCGATATAGTGAGTATGGTGATGTTTGAAATGTTTGAGATAAGGAAAATGATGAGTGTGATGAAGAAGAGGAGGAAGTTATCGTTGAAATTGTTGATGAGGGGGGAATAGGGTGTTGACTTTGATGATGATGGATATTGATGATGATAACAAGGAAGATGTTATGATGTTGGTGATAGTGATGATGATGTTGTTATGTTGGTGATAGTGATGATGATGCTGTTATGTTGGTGATGGTGATGTTGATGATGTTATGTTGGTGATAGTGATGATGATGTTGTTATGTTGGTGATAGTGATGATGATGTTGTTATGTTGGTGATAGTGATGATGATGATGATGATGATGGCGATGTCGATAAAGTGTTGGAGATGATGATGTTGGTGATGATGATGATGATATTGTTATGTTGGTGATAGTGATGCTAACAGTGAGGTTGTTATGATGTTGTTGATGACGATGTTATGATGTTGGTGATGAGTGTGATGATGATATAATGTTGGGGATAGCGATGATGATGATGATGATGACGACGACGACGATGTCGATAAGGTGTGGGAGATGATGATGACATTGAAGTTACTGATATGATGTTGGTGATGATGATGATGATGATGATGATGATGATGGCGATGTCGATAAAGTGTTGGAGATGATGATGTTGGTGATGATGATGATGATGTTGGTGATGTTATGATGTTGGTAATGATGATGACAATGAAATGTTATGTTCTTGATGATGATGATGATGATGATGATAACGGTAATAATAGATTTTTTTTTCGTGGTGCTATAATTTTTAGTTATTCCGTGTGTATATTTAAAACACTTTTATTGAAAACTGAAAACAAAAACACGAAAAACTAAAAACAAAAACACGAAAAACTAAAAACAAAATGGCCTCCTACCAGCAAAATCTGTAAACAACATTCCCTCTGAAGAGCGATTTGTGAGTTACTAAACACCAGCAGTAATGTATAATACACATACATATATAATACACATATACATATATAATACACATATACATGCGTATTACACACACACACACACACACACGATAGCATATATACATACATACTTGCATAATACACACATACGTTCGTACATGTAGACATACGTTCACCAACCCCCACACACATATACAATAAACAGATAATAGATACATGCACATACACACACACCCCTTCACGCACACACACACACACACACACACATATATATATATATATATATATATATACACACACACATATATACACATTTACGCACATATACAAACACTGGTGTATGTATGTATATCCGTATCTCCGGTGCTAAAAATCGATAAATGTTGAGAACAATTTTTTTTTTTTCGAAGAATCAATCACGCCACATGAATTGTGTCGCAACAGGATGCCGACAGATTCGCCATTTTATTTTCCATCTGTTCTAAATGAAAGGGAAATTACAGGATGATTTCAATTTTCTGATGACTGCATGCATTCTCATAGACCATTCGCCCGATTCCTGTTTATTTTATCATTATTTTATTTTATATATTGTCATGTCTTCTTTTAGATTTATCTGGAGTTTTTTTTTTTTCTTTCGCTTTGGTATGTTTTATTTTTATTTTCATTTTTTTTTTTCTTAAACTTCTGTTTACGATCTCATAT
The DNA here is from genome assembly GCA_964016885.1 of Eledone cirrhosa. NCBI lineage: Eukaryota > Metazoa > Mollusca > Cephalopoda > Octopoda > Eledonidae > Eledone > Eledone cirrhosa. The sequence continues at coordinate 4,347,466 of OZ024754.1, read as the reverse complement.
CATTTAGGACTTTATTATGCGTTGATGGCCTGATGGGATGGTCAGGAGCAACGTTTCAAATAGGGCAAAGAAACACACACAAAAAGAAAAAAAATGGAAAAAAAAAATGTAATATAAATAG
>OZ024754.1:4324845-4342345 GCA_964016885.1 Eledone cirrhosa | reverse complement strand
GCCATGATAATCAGAGACACCATCACCATCACTATCATCACCATCAACATCATCACCATCATCACCATCATCACCATCATCAAGAGCATTAGTATAATTATCATCTTTGCCAGTGACTGATTTTTTTTTTTATGAAATCATCAATGGTGGAATATGATGAAGAAGGAGAAGAAATAAAGAGAATTACATATACACAACTGCAGCAACAGCAGCAGCAGCAGTTGTAGCAACAGCATCAGCAGAAGCAAGGTAACAACAATACGAGTGAGGGACAAAAACACGCCATTGGTGACAATAGGATTTGGAAGGTAAACCATTGCACAGGAACAATACGGACAGAAAAAAACTACCGCCCATCCCATAGGAACAAGAAAAGACAAAATAAATGATATAAAAGAATATAAAACTAGTAATAAATAAATAAAATATATAAACAAAATGGCGTCGTAAGCAATGAAACGCGATAGATCAGGTGAAAGTCTTTAATCATAGTGTATACTACCGCCTCTGTATGGCCTCTTGGCATATGTTTGCCCTTCTTTCTTCGGCAAAGGACAACTGAGCGGATTAGATGAATGCCAGATGAAAATACGGAAAACAATAATATATAAATAGTAAACATAGAAAAAATAATAATAATAACAAATAAAACGAAGCGAAAAGAAAACAATGAGAATAAACTCTCGAGCATGGATCGCCACACCTCTCACTGCTACCATCGAAAGGAGGAGGGTTGGTAGAGGGAGGGAAACATAAGGATGTCACTAAATGATGGTCTATTTTGTTGTTGTTGTTGTTGTTGTTTTTACATGCTGTATGTATGTATACGTTTGTTGGTCCTTCTGCTTGTTGTCAGTTTGTCAGTTTGTCCGCATGTACCCGTGTCTGTCTGTATGTATGTATGCCTGCCTGTCTGTCGGTGTGTCTGTTGGTCTTTCTCTCTATGTGTGCAGGGTGTGAGTGTATTTCTTGTCTGCTGGCTATTGCGCACTCACATTGTGTGTGTGTGTGTGTGTGTGTATTTCGATGCATGTATGTAATAAGGCCTAAGATTAATTATACACACACACACATATGTGTGTGTGTGTGTGTGCATGTATTTTGTTGCATGCAAACGTAAGATTAATTATATATATAGGTAAATGTAAAAAGGTCCTTAACCCCTAATGGAGACGTAGGGGCGCCATCCTGACACACAATATGTCTTTTGCATTTCACATCCGGCTGTTACGACAGCGCGAGAACAACCGGCGATGATGATGATAATAATAATATTAACAATCTATATTATATTAACTGTACAACATGTTTCCGCCCGTCACACACGAACACAACTATCCCAGAAGAAAGTTCTAAAATTGAACTCAAATAAAATTATGACGAAATAAACGGACGAAGGTGTGCGCATTTATTCTATATGTTTGCAAACGATTTCATTCGAGTCAGAATCACCCTTCTTAGTTAATGGTGTTCTATCTCAATATCTCTGGGCACATATATATATAGAGAGAGATATATTAGAAAGTGAGGGGTTTTTTTACAAAATGAAAAATAACCGAGGTGTCCTACACGAGTGAAAGTATAAAGAAAAAAAGATGAAATCGAAAATGCAACTGGAGTCTTATTTTTTTTTAAATATATATATTTATTTGGTTCCTTTACCGGTTTCGCAGTTCTTCTGCTTTTCAAAAGTAGAGTTGAGATGGAGGGTCTGTGAGAAAAACCACAGACCCTCCATCTCAACTCTACTTTTGAAAAGCAGAAGAACTGCGAAACCGGTAAAGGAACCAAATAAATATATATATTTTTTTTAAAAATAAGACTCCAGTTGCATTTTCGATTTCATCTTTCTCTCTCTCTCTCTCTCTCTCTATATATATATATATATTGTCTTTAAAGCGTTGAAACGTAGACAACTGATGAGGAAAACTCCCCCACCCCGTTCTTGCTTTCTTCTTATTCTCATTCCATTTTTAAGCCTATATATTGTTATATTTGGGGAGGGTCATATTGTTATAATATTGCCAGAAATAATAATAAAAGACACTCACTGTTTGGTTTGGGTTGGTTTCGCTTCTGTATCATTTATATCTCCATAGTTAATTAATCTGGTAATCAATGTTTATCATTAATTGACCAACAGTTAGAAATATACAGATATAATTGTATATATAGGTTAAGAACATTCAGTCCATAGGACGAATTAATGAAAATTAGTTACACCAGCGACATATACAGGTAAAGTTTCGTTAGATTATGCACCCCAACTCATTCAGCCTGTTATATAATCTTTATATATATATAATTGTTTCTACTTTTGGCACAAGGCCTCCAATTACCACAGTGCATTACTGGTACTTTATTTTATCGACCCCGTAAGGATGAAAGGCAAAGTTAACCTCAGCGGGATTTGAACCCAGACTGTAGAGGGGCGTAACTCTGTGCTGCAAAGCATGGCGTCCGACCCTCTACCGATACTGCCAATCCATATATAGTATAATATAATATAACGGTTTCTTATTTAGGCACCAGGCCAACAATTTAAGGGGAGGGAAAAGTCGATTAAATCGAATCCAGTGCATTACTGGTACTTTATTTTATCGACTCCGTAAGGATGAATGTCAAAGTTAACCTCAGCGACAATACGTCTTTAGGGAATTGAAAGTATATCACAGATTCGGGCTATTCCAGAAGATTAACTTTTTGCTCTAAGGTGATCAACATATAGGAATTTATTGGTACATATAGGATGGTTAAGTTATATAACAATTAAAAGAGAGATAAAGAGATAATAAAAGGTAAATATGGCAAGAGAGAGAAAGGAGGAAAGAGAGAAAGAGTGAATGTGAGGAGGGAGAGAGAGAGAGAGAGAGTAACAGACAGATAGAGATAGAATGGAGGAAGGAGAGACAATAAACGAGGGTAAAATGAGTGAAGAAAGAGAGTGTGAGAGAGAAACCGAAGGAATAAAAGGATAAACAATTGTAGGAGGGTAAGAAAGAAGGAAGAAAGACAGAGAGAGAACGAAAGATAAATAAAAGGGTAGATATTTATAGGAGAGAGAGAGAGAGAGAGAGAGAGAGAGAGAGAGAGAGGCAGATTTGCGTATATTAACATATGATATCATAAACATGGCTCAATGAATTATACGAATAGACTGCAGGCTGTTAATTCATAGCTATAAACTACCAGTCCATCACCATCATCAAATTTTATGAATGAGAAGTGTGTAATTCTGTTTTCCTTTCTTCTCTCAACCAAAACTGCTGCTGCTGCTTTTACGACTACCACCGCTACTACTACTACTAGTAATATAGTAGTTGTACCACTACTACTGCTGCTACTACTATTACTGCACCTACTACTACTACTACTACTACTACTACTACTACTACTACTACTACTACTACTACTACTACTACTACTACTACTACTATACTGCCACTACTACTACTACTAGTAGTAGTTGTACCACTACTATTACTGCAGCTACTACTACTACTACTACTACTACTACTACTACTACTACTACTATATATTTATGTATTCACCGGTGGATATTTTTATATTTTTGTTAGCTGTTAAAGATGATATTTCTGGTAATAAATCCTACTTTGTGTTCACATCATTGAAGCTTACGAGAGAAGCGTTCATGTAACGTAAATGCAAAGCAAATACGTAACCCACAAGCCTTCTAACCCACACCTTCTGCTTACCACTCAATCAATCTTTCATTCACACATTTCGCTTGCTAGAGTTATTATAAGGTGCACACTTGACCTGGTCAGTGCGGCAGCTGATTTTCCATTGAGACGAAGAATATAAAAATAGGCAGATTCTCTTTCATATCCTGGCATTTATATACTCGTTGCCAATCAGGGAGAGAAAGCGTGTAGGCTTTTGGCAGTCGCTGCAAATGTTACTGCGAAAATTGCATGCAGACGTCAGTTTCCTCAATTAGACAACATGCCTTGTCTTGTATAGTCTTGTTTTGGCTTGGCTTCTGTCAACTTTGCTTCAATGACGATGGAAGGGCAGTGTGTAAACTGTGCTTTATCGGATCTAATCTGTCATCGGTTTTGGGTACAAACTGAGCTGTCGTATACATGTATACATGTTTGTATGTATATAGATGGATAGAGGCGGAAATATCTCACGCTAATCAAATGAATATATCTTCTTCCTCCTGCCAAGTGTCGTCGTATCAGTGTGACGATAGGTGCTTGAGGGAGATGTAGAGTGAGAGGAAACGAGGATGCTAGTTAGAGAGAGGAGGAAGAGAACGTTGTGTGCCTCATAAACAATATTCTCTTTCTAACTGGCAAGATAAGCGACGTTGGGGGACAAACGAGGATGCAGCGGGTTAAATACCGAATTGTGAAATAGAAACTTGTGTGAGTAATCAAAGGAAAACATTGCCAAATGATTTCGTTATCAACATGTCTTAACTGTCCTCCTTCTGGGGCACTAAACGATTTGTCGGCAGGAACATCTCATGAGCTACACGTGTTGCAGAGAAAGCTTTAAACCTCCTTCATTATTTCTGAAATTATTTAAAAAGTTTTAATTAAATAATTGTTTCTGCTTTTGGCACAGGGCCAGCAAATAACCCAGTACATTACTGGTACTTTATTTTATCGACTCCGTAAGGATGAAAGGCAAAGTTAACCTCGGCAGGATTTGAACTCAGAGTGTAAAGGGCCATAACTCTATGCTGCAAAGTATAGTGTCCGACTCTACTGATAATGCCAATCTACCGCCCTAGCTTTAATTAAATATTACTGTTTGGAATATTTCTATCTATCTATCTATCTATCTATCGATCTATCTATCAGATAGATAGATAGATAGATAAATCTTTCTTTATTTGCCATAAGGGCGTTTCCGTCGCAGAAACCACGAAGCGTTGTCTTTCCGCTTTGTCGTTTCTGCGACAGAAACAACCTTGTGGCAAATAAAGAAAGATATCTATCTATCTATCTATCTGTTTTATCTATCTATCTGTCTATCTGTCTATCTATCTATCTATCTATCTATCTATCTATCTATCTATCTATCTATCTATTTATATATAGTTTATTATTATTAATCATTGTTAAAGATTTTATGTAAAAAACCCGCTGTCACGTCTTGTAATGTCCGATTTTTGTACACCCCTGTGGCAAATATCTATTTATCTATCATCTATCTATCTATCTATCTATATATCTATATATCTATGTAGCTATCTATCTATCACTCCATTGATCAATATACATATATGCATACATATAAATAAATAAATAAATATATATATATATATACACATATATATGTGTGTGTGTGTGTGTGTGTGTGTGTGTGTGTTTGTGTGTCTAACAAATATAACGGGCATTGCTTGAAAGGAAAAGGAAAACTGTTTAACGGACAGTTCAGTGAGGTGTGAGATGAGACAAACGAAACAACAATAAAAGCCAGAAGACGTGGTGTACCAAATATATGGACATAATACAGGAAAATATCTCTGGTGAAAATAATTACGTAAAAGGAAAGAGATGTCATGTTATGCTAAACCTTTTATCAAAACAGTAAAAGGAATAATATATATATATATATATATATATATATATGTGTGTGTGTGTGTATTTATATATATATGTGTGTGTGTGTGTATTTATATATATATGTGTGTGTGTGTGTGTGTGTGTGTGTATTTATATATATGTGTGTGTGTGTGTGTGTGTATTTATATATATGTGTGTGTGTGTGTGTGTGTATTTATATATATGTGTGTGTGTGTGTGTGTATTTATATATGTGTGTGTGCGTGTGTGTGTATTTATATATGTGTGTGTGTGTGTGTGTGTGTATTTATATATAGATGTGTGTGTGTGTGTATTTATATATATGTGTGTGTGTATTTATATATATATGTGTGTGTGTATTTATATATATATGTGTGTATATATTTATATATATATATATAAATATATATACATATATATATAATGTAAAACAAGGACTAGTGGTTAAACACCTTCATTACGCTTATTGGTTAGTGATGGATATATATGAATTAAAAGAGAAATCGATGCTTTATATGACCCATTACTAGACTATATTATATCATTGATACGCTGAAACTTCTATTTCAATTCTAGCCGTCGCTCGCCGCGTTCTAAACAATCTTATATATATATATATATATATATATATATATATATATATATAACGAAGGAGGTGTGGTAAGGAACCAGATGGACCATAACGCACCAGAGTACTCAATACTTAGGGTAGTAGAGTGGGTAATAGGAAAAAGTTTAACCACGACGGCAGAGCTCAAGCCGTTTCGACGGCTATTTGTGGCGTCCAGAAATAGCCTTCGAAACAGATCGAGCTCGCTCTGCCGTCGGGGTTAACATTTTTCCTGTATATATATATAACCCTATAAGATAGTTTCATTTATTGGCCGCATGGACCGAGATATAGGGGACAATACAAAAGACAGGACAGTGGGGGTTGACATATACAACGTGTAAACAATATAAATAACAAAAACAAAATAACAATAAAAATACAAGGAAAATTCCCCAATAACCACCCAGGTTTCACTCACGTATCCCACCAATCCTGAACTACCCGGCGCTTCGAGAGCACCCGGGAAGGGCACCCCTCTCCTCCCCAAATTCACCTTCCTACAGGCGCATGATCAGAATAGGCCCCCTCACACGGGCCATATATAACCCTATAATAATGGTTTCTAATTTAGGCACAAAGCCAGCAGTGTGAAAGGGAGGGGAAAGTCGATTAAATCCACCCCAGTATATTACTGGTGCTCTAATTTATTGACCTCGTAAGGATGAAAGGCAAAGCTAATCTCGGTAGGATTTGAACTCAGAACATAAAGGGATGTAACTCTATGCCACAGTAAATTGTCCAACGCTCTATCGGTACTACTACTACTACGTGTACTACTACAACACATACTAGTACTACTACTGCAACCACCACATGACCACTACTATTAATATTACTAATATTATAACTACTGTTACTGCTACTCCTACTACCATCATAACTACTAGTACTACTACTACTGCAACCACCACATGGTCACGACTATTAACACCAACACAACCACTACTACTATCTCTACTACTACTATTATAACTACTGTTACTATTGTAACTACTGTTACTACTACTACCAGCATAACTACTACTGCTACTACTAGTACTACTACTGCAACCACCACATAGCCACGAAGATTAAAACCACTACGTCCACTACTACTATTAATACTACTAATATCACTACTATTACTATTATAACTACTATTACTACTCCTACCACCATCGTCACAACCACACCAACTACTACCACTACTACAACAACTACTACCACCACCACCACTACTACTACTACGACTACTACTACTACTACTATCACTACTACTATTATAACTACTGTTACTAGCCCTGCTACCATCGTCACCACCACTACTACAACACCACCACACCAACTACTATTACCACTATTACTACAACAACTACTACTACTACTACTACTACTACTACTACTACTACTACTATTACTACTATTTATTTATATAAGCCACTTATCCGGTGGTGCCGTGTTGCCTGCCTGATGCCTGGATGCTTCCATTGGTTCACTACTTACATATATTGCCTAGTTTAGAGTAAGTAACAATGGTGTACTTCCAACTGGAGAACTAGATTGGAATATAATTCAATGAAGCAATCGGTTTGCCATAAATGACTGATTGTTTTAACAGCGTGCTCCATGTTAAGGAAGGACACTTGGCTTCAGAACTGTCGTCCACTACTGTGGTGATTTAATGCTTCATTAGGGACATAGCGGCCAAAATGGAGAAAAAGGGGAAGAATATAGAAAATAAAAGTAAACATTAAATAAAACGTATTAGAGAAAAAAAAAAGAAAAAAAAAGGCGTCATGCTGGACATATAGAGAAAGTAATGAAAAATAGATCATCTTATGTGAAGCTTAGTGTATAGGTGGGTAGGTGGGTGTGGGGTGGGGTATAGTGTATGGGTGGGTAGGTTGGTGTGGGGTGAGGGGTATATGAATGTGGATGAGGATCAGTGTGAGTGTGTTTGTGTGTGGTGGGGATGTATCAACGTCCATATGGACGAATAAGGGTGTGTATTGTATTTTGTGTGGTGGGGTGTATCAACGTGTATGTGTGAAGGTGTATCTATGGGTATGAGGGTGCATGTGGCTGTGTGTGTGTTTGTGTGTATGTATGTGGCGTGGTGCATCAACGTGTATGTGGACGAGTGAGGGTATGTATTTGTGTGTGGAGGTGTATCTACGTGTATGGGAGTGGGTGAGAGGTTGAGGGAGGTGTCTATGTGTGTGGGGCTGTGTATGTACATGTATGAGGGTGAGAGGAGGTGTGTGTATCTGTGTGTGGAGGGCTGTGTATCAACGTGCATGAGGGTGAATGAAGGTGTTTGTGTGTGTGTCTGTGTGTGTTTGGGGTTGTGTTTCTACGTGTATAAGGGTGAGGGAGAGGCTGAGGGGCGTGTATGAGGGATCAGTGATGGTGCATGAGTGTGGGTGAGGCTGTATAATATTTTAGTGACGGTGTGCCGTGGTGTATGACGGTGGGTGTGAAGGCACAAGGTTTTAGTACTTATAGTACTCGGTTCTAAGGACATGCGTTCTATCTCCGGTCACCCGTGTGGTGGCTGAGCAGGAAAAATTTGTAAAATTTGTTTCACGTTATCCCAGTCACATGTTGTATCACGCTGACTCTCCCCGAGAACTAGGCCTAGGATACACGTGTCTGTGAAAACCACAGTCGTTTGCATGTTAATTTCACTTCTAGGTTGTTTCGTTATTTTATAGTAATTAGATCAGTGGTCGTCGGAAGGGACAAATACACAACATGAGACTGACTGAGTAAATGTCTAAGAAGAGGTGGACTTCATTGGAAATCACATATTCACATATATGAATACATATATATATATATGTATATGCATGTATATATGTATATACATGTATATATATATTTGCATATATGTCTTTGTATATATATATATATATATATATATATATGCATATATGTCTATGTTTATATGTATATCTATGTATGTATCATATGTATATATGTATATCTATGTGTATATATATATATATATATATATATATATATATATATACACACATATATATATATGCATGTATATATATGAATATATGTAGTTATATATTTTATATATATATAGTTATATATACACGCACACACACTGACACACTGATATATATACACATATATATATATACACACACACACATATATATATATACACTCATATATATATTAGATTAGATTACATTTCGTATATTACATCATATTATATTATTATATATATTATGTGTGCTACACATGCATCAAGGATATATTAAATTGTAGGGTAGCAGGGACATGATGTTGCATTAATACATTTCTAATAAATGTCTACTATCATGTTCGTCTAAAGTTTACTGGAGTAAAACATTCACTTATATATGGAAAGTGCCTAGGTTATATCACGTTAGGTCATCCGTAGAAGTTCATTAAATAACCTCTAATAATATCATGTCAAATGGCGGTGAATTCTCAGAGTCGTTAGAGCGTCCGATAGAAGAGGAATGCCGTGCGACATTTGTCGCAACTCTCCGCATTTTAAGTTCAAATCCTACCGAGGTCAAGTCCAAATCAACCTGTCGACAAACAGGCCTCCTTTTCCTGGGGTAGAGTCTCCCACTCTCTTTAAATCTCCTACACTGTTTCTCTCTCACTCTGTTTGTCTCTGCCTTTCTCTCTCTCTATCTGTATCTCGAATTAAAGAAAGATATCTATCTGTATCTATTTGTGCAGCAGAGCCCGGATTAGTCGCAGACTGCACCAGGCTGGCACATTGTTTATGAAAGCAGGTTGATGAAAATTGAAAATACAATAGTGAAAACCAAAGTAGAGTGAGTAAAACAAAGTAAAACAGTAGTTTAGCACTCTTAACACCAGCCCAACTGTTTCTTTGAAATAAAACCACCCACCTTAAACTGTTTCTATGAAATAAAAGCGCCCGCCTATGTAAATTTAAATCTTCCAACATAATTTGTTATAAGAACCTTTTGTTAAATTATGATACAAATATTTAACTAAAACCGTATTTCGAATGGGATACAGTCTATATGGATATTTGAATTAATTAAACAAATGTTTAATTAATTTAAATATCTATATAGACTGTATCTAATTCGAAATACGGTAATGAACGGGTTACACGTTTACCTTATATTTCATGATTTTCTAGGTTAGAGCCTGTCTTTTAAAAGAAAAAAATAAATGGTGTTGTTGGTGACGAAAAGTGGTCTGTTGGGAAGAACATAGATGCGGGAAAGGTGACTTGCACAGGAAGTGTAGGGGCTGGAATTGAATATATAGATGAAAGATAACAATCGGGTCTTATAGATTTTTGGACTCGGAATTAATATGAAACTAAAAGCCCAATAATACAAGTCTAGAAATGAAAGTGGCTCTGATATTTCATTCCCATTCCTCCTCACCCTTATCCCCTTCTCCGTGTCACTTACCTTATCCTCTTCACAGTTATCAAGAATTATTAGAGTGTCTGGAGTGATGTAGCCAATTAAATCGACCCAAGTACTTGTTAGATACTTTATTTTATCACCAACTAAGAAAAGGATGAAAAGCAAAGTTGACCTCGACAGAATTTGAACACAGATCATCAACAACAACAACAGTAGTAATAAAGGAATGAAATAGATATAGCAAACACACACACACACACACACACACACACATACACATACACATATATATATATATATATATATATATAGCAACAATAAATGTATATAGAACAAACAAAAGCACCACCACCACCATCACTATCTTAGCTACCACCATCACTATCATCATCGCCATAAATACTATCATCACTATCATCACCATTATCACCATCACCTTCATTAATAACGTAACCACCACCACCACCACCGTTACCATCTCCAATACCATCATCATCAACACCAATACCATCATCACCAATATCATCATCATCATCATCACCAATACCATCATCACCAATATCATCATCATCATCATCATCATCACCAATACCATCATCACCAATATCATCAATATTACCACCACCACTTTCACCAATAACATCATCAACACCACCACCATCCCCATTAACATCACTATCACCAATACCACCAATACCACCATCATCACCATCATCATCACAACCAAGTGAGATGAGAATTGTTTCTACTATTGGCACAAGGCCAGCAATTATCCCAGTACCTTACTGGTACTTTATTTTATCGACCCCATAAGGATGAAAAGCAAAGTCAACCTCGGCGGGATTTGAACTCAGATAGTAAAGGGACGTAACTCTATGCTGGAAAGCATGGCGCCCGACCCGCTACCGATACTGCCAATCCACCGCCCTTGTGAGATGATAATGATTGCTATAAAGAGACTGAGGAACTTTAATGTCGGAGGGGGAAATAAAAACAAAAAATAAAAGACAAAAGACAAATAGATGTTTCTGGAAGTAAAGCAGAAGGTTCGATGGTAGTGGAAGAAGAAGAAGAAGAAGAAGAAGAAGAATAAGAATAAGAATAAGAAGAAGAAGAAGAAAGGAATCGTTTGGATGACGTCGTTAATATTTCAAACTAAATCATTCTAGCAGATGCCGAAAGCGTAACAACAACAACAACACTATCACCACCACTACTACTACTATCACCACCACTACTACTACTATCACCACCACTACTACTACTATCACCACCACTACTACTATCACCACCACTACTACTACTATCACCACCACCACTACTACTATCACCACCACTACTACTACTATCACCACCACTACTACTACTATCACCACCACTACTACTATCACCACTACTACTACTATCACCACCACTACTACTACTATCACCACCACTACTACTACTATCACCACCACTACTACTACTATCACCACCACTACTACTACTATCACCACCACTACTACTACTATCACCACCACTACTACTACTATCACCACCACTACTACTATCACCACCACTACTACTATCACCACCACTACTACTATCACCACCACCACCACCACCAACAACCATGGTGTTGGTGGTGGTGGTGTTGTTGTTGTTGTTGGTCTTGTTGTTGGTGGTGGTGTTGTTGTTGGTGGTGGTGGTGTTGTTGTTGTTATTGGTGGTGTTGGTGTTGTTGTTGTTGTTGGTCTTTCTGTGTCTGTCGTTGGTGGTGTTGGTGGTGCTGGTGTTGTTGATGGTGGCGGTGGTAGTGTTGGTGGCGGTACTGTTGTTAGTGGTGGTGATGGTGTTGATGGTGGTGGTGTTGTTCATGGTGGCGATGGTGGTGGTGGCGGTTGTAGTGGTGTTGATGGTGGTGGTGTTGTTCATGGTGGCGGTGGTGGTGGTGTTGATGGTGGTGGTGTTGGTGGTAGTGTTGGTGGTGGCGGTTGTAGTGGTGTTGATGGTGGTGATGGTGGTGGTGTTGTTCATGGTGGCGATGGTGGTGGTGGCGGTTGTAGTGGTGTTGATGGTGGTGGTGTTGTTCATGGTGGCGATGGTGGTGGTGGCGGTTGTAGTGGTGTTGGTGGTAGTGTTGGTGGTGGCGGTTGTAGTGGTGTTGATGGTGGTGGTGTTGTTCATGGTGGCGATGGTGGTGGTGGCGGTTGTAGTGGTGTTGATGGTGGTGGTGTTGTTCATGGTGGCGATGGTGTTGGTGGCGGTTGTAGTGGTGTTGATGGTGGTGGTGTTGTTCATGGTGGCGATGGTGGTGGTGGCGGTTGTAGTGGTGTTGATGGTGGTGGTGTTGTTCATGGTGGCGATGGTGGTGGTGGCGGTTGTAGTGGTGTTGGTGGTAGTGTTGGTGGTGGCGGTTGTAGTGGTGTTGATGGTGGTGGTGTTGTTCATGGTGGCGATGGTGGTGGTGGCGGTTGTAGTGGTGTTGATGGTGGTGTTGTTCATGGTGGCGATGGTGGCGATGGTGGTGGTGGCGGTTGTAGTGGTGTTGATGGTGGTGGTGTTGTTCATGGTGGCGATGGTGTTGGTGGTCGTGGTAGTGTTGGTGATGTGGTGACGGTGGTGTTGATGGTGGCGATGGTGGTGGTGGCGGTGGTGTTGTTCCTCTGCGATTCCTTGTCTTTTTTTCCTTGCCATCAAGTAAATTGATGTTAACAACTGCTAATATAAAACGTACATGTGGTGGTGGTGGTGGTGGCGGTGGTGGTGATGGTGGCGGTGGCGGTGGTGGTGTTAGTGATGGTGGTGGTGGTGCTGGTGGTGGCGGTGGTAGTGTTAGTGATGGTGGCGGTGGTGCTGTTGGTGATGGTGGCGGTGGTGATGTTAGTGATGATGGCGGTGGTGCTGTTGGTGGCGGTGGTGGTGTTGGTGGCGGTGTTGGTGATGGTGGCGGTGGCGGTGGTGGTGTTAGTGATGGTGGCGGTGGTGCTGTTGGTGGTGGTGGCGGTGTTGGTGGTGGTGGTGTGATGGTGGCGGTGGTGCTGTTGGTGGTGGTGGTGGTGTTGGTACTGGTGTGCGGGAACTTTCAGCTTCGCTGGATACTTATCACTCTAAGGATCACACGTAACGATTATGTATATGGTTGTATGTGTATATTTATATATATATATATATGTGTGTGTTTGTGTATATATATATATATATATATATGTGTGTGTGTGCCTGTGTGTTTTTTGTGTGTTTGTAAGTATGTGTATATGTATATATATATATATATATATATATGTGTGTGTGTATGTATATATCCAAATCACACACACACACACGCACGCAAACACCTATACATATATACACAAATATATATATATATATGTGTGTATGTATATATCCAAATCACACACACACACAAACACCTATACATATATATATACACACACACACACTCACACACACACATATATATATATATATATATGTGTGTGTGTGTGTGTATATATCCAAATCACACACACACACACACGCACGCAAACACCTATACATATATACACAAATATATATATATATATATATGTGTGTATGCATATATCCAAATCACACACACACACAAACACCTATACATATATATATACACACACACACACACACTCACACACACACATATATATATATATATATGTTTAACAAAGGGAACTGAGCTGACCATTTGACATTTAACCACCAACTGGCATCAGACTCTCCCTGCTACCGCAATAATATCCACCACAACCATCTCTGCTCTCCCATCACAGAAATCAACGAACGGCACCACGTCGCTTCTAATGACCATTCCCCCCCTCTCTCTCTCTCTCTCTCTCTCTCTGTACATCTGACTATCTGATTCTTCTCATTTTCCCCCCGGCTCTCCCACTCTCTAGCACCTTCTCTGAGTAAGCGTTGATATGAACACGCTGCACACACACATATATATATATATATACGTATATACATACATATATATATACAGACATACACATATATACATAATCTCTCTCTCTCTCTCTCTCTCTCTCTCTCTCTCTCTCTCTCTCTCTCTCTCTATATATATATATATATATATATATATATATATACTTTATATGTACCTACCTACATACTACATACATCTTTATCTATATCTATCTATACATACATATAGATACGTATATTCACACACACTCATACCTACACACACACAAATGCATATATATATATATATATATATATATATATATATATATACATACACACACATATATATATCTACTCACACATGCACACATACACATATAAATATCTACTCACACATGCATATATATATATATATATATATATATATATATATATATATATATATATATATATATATATATATATACATATATGCATGTGTGAGTAGACATATATATGTGTGTATATATATATCTATACATATACACACACACGCATGCTTCTAGGCGGCGCTGCGTGCTGTTAACAACGCTGTAATCGGCCGTATCACACAAAAAGGTGACAGGTCGTCTTTTCCCTAAGAAGCCCGTTTGACCGACCGATCAACTAAACTGCTAATGAACGTACTAAGCAACTAACTACACGAATGACTTGATGGACGGAACCATCATCCCACTGATAATTAGACTAGCCATGTCCAGTCCTTTATTTTCACTCTATTCTTATTGTTTCTTTATTCCTTCTTGCTATGGTTTTTTTTCTTTCTTGTACATTTATATTATTTTATCGTTTGTTTTTGATTTGGTGTTTTGTTTAGCATGTCCTTTTTATTGATATTATTGTTATTGCTGCTGTTGTCGTTGCTGTTATTGGTGTTGTTGTTGCTGTTGTTGTTCTTCTTTGTTTTTTTTTTTGTTTTTTTTTTGGCTAATTTTCTTGGCAGCTTTCACAAGGGATGAATTAATAATGCATGGTCGTTTCAATCCCTAATCTGCAGTCCAGTGTGGTGTAGTGTAATTTAGAGTAAATGTGATAGTTGTGGTGTTGTTGTTTGTTTGGTTGGTGGCTGTGGTGTCACCACGATTAGTTTTGGCAGTGGCAGTGGTAGTGGTAGTGTTATGACTGCGATGGTTGTAGTAGTGATAGGGTTATTGTTGTTGTTGGTGCCTGTGGTGGTACCTGTGGTAGCGTTGGTGGTGGTGGTGGTTTTGGTGGTGGTGGTGTTGTGGTGTTGGTGGTGTTGTGGTGTTGTTATTGTTGATGGTGTGATGGTTATTTTAACTTAAGGGAGCCGTCGTGAAGTATGGTGAGAATGATATAATTTTTATTCTGGTTGGTATTATTGGAGCTAGTGGCGGTGGAGATGGTGGTGGTGTTGTATGTTGGTGGTGGTGGTGGTGTTGTATGTTGGTGGTGGTGGTGGTGTTGGTGTTGTATGTTGGTGGTGATGGTGATGGGGTAGGTGTAGGTTTGGTACATATAATATACGATGACAGCAAAAGTTACTAATTTTGTTGGTGATACTAGCGGAAGATTAGTTGCGTCCATGGGAGGGCCGGCCATCTGGCTGCGGGGGTAGTTGTGGTGGGGTTGGTTGTTAGTAGTTTTAGTAAGTGTGTTGCTAGCGGCGATGTTCGTGGTGGGCATGATAGCAGATACTAATTGTGGTTGAGGTGGTGCAGTAAATTTGAGGAAGGTAAATGTGACATTGAGCCACTTCGGCAACCCAGTGGGTTGAGGCATGTGGTCCTTGATTGATGTCAATGCACACACACACACACACACACACACACACACACACACACACAGATCGTACAAACACACACATGTGGACACACACTCACTCAGATTCACACACAGAAGAGATTGTATGAACGTACACATGTAGACATACATACACACATGTAGACACACTCACACATTTACACACAAATGAGATCTTACGAATAAATATGCTCACCCATGCCAGCCCCGGCACACACACACAAAATACACGTTCACAGACACATACATAAATACATAGGACTACACACAGGCACACAAGACCAGAAACGTACAATGTGTGTGTGTGTATGTGTGTATATACATACATACATATATATGTGTGCGTGAGTCTGTGTGCGCATTTACGTTTAATGTTTGGTTGTTTCAGGCCTGACAACATAATAAGTATCGTGGTATTCAAGGCACTGCCCCAGTATGGCCACAGTTTAATGACTGACACCCTTATACCTTCAGTTTCTCTCTCTCTGTCACTATCTCTTACCCTCTCTCTCTGTCACTATCTCTTACCCTCTCTCTCTGTCTCTCTCTCTCTTATGACTCTTCTCTTTTCACTCTTCTCTTTTCACTCTTCTCCTTTTTGCCTTTCCCTTTTTTATTCCACCTTATGCTTCTTCTTCTTCTTCTTCTTCTTCTTCTTCTTCTTCTTCTTCTTCTTCTTCTTCTTCTTCTTCTTCTTCTTCTTCTTCTTCTTCTTCTTCTTCACCAGACACTTTCTACCCATCTTAAAGTCAGTAAATCTGTATATTTACTGAAACCACCCCTCACACCTACCTTCTCCCTCTCTTTCTTCCTCTATCGATTTATCATTATATCAATCGATCTGTCGCCCCATTCCCATTTCTGCCTGTTTCTTTTTGTTTTTTGTGTTTTTTTGTTTTCTAAAAGCCCTCTCACCCACCCACAAAATATTCCTTCTCCAACTACGATACAGACACAATTCATTCACTTCCGTCCCACCACCACCATCACTACCATCACCGCCATCACTACCATCACCGCCATCAACACCGCCATCACCACCACCACCATTTCCAACCAACACTACCACCACCGCCACCGCCAACACCACTTCCAACCACCATAGATCTATCATTCAATCCCGTCCCTCATCCCTCAGCTATCTGTCTCCTTCCCTAGCCCTTCTTACTCTCAGGCAGTAAACCCTACCCCCCTATGCACTCTCTCACACCGACTTCAACATACGTCCGA
>OZ024754.1:4317345-4319845 GCA_964016885.1 Eledone cirrhosa | reverse complement strand
AGAAATCGGCTGAGTCCAGATTCGAGTATGAGATGGGTTCCCGCCAAATGTAAAACTCCCATTGAATTTCAGGCCAAATCCATCCAATGGGCTTCCACAATGTTTCTGTCTACCGAATGTCACTCACAAACCTTGAGTTAACCCAAAACTATTGTAAAGACACTTACCCAAGGATGTCATGCAGTGGTATGTGGAATTGAAAACGGTATCTCATGATTGGCTAGCGAACTTCTCAACCACTGAGCCAACTCTACTTCAAACGTTGCGAGAAATAGATAACGATCTAATATATATATATATATATATATATATAGTAACAAATTGAACGGGAACAAACAGAGAGGCAGTACGAACAAAGGTTTATTAGTTTCACGCTCTTGAGAGTGGGGTGGTGGTGGGGACGACGTTTCGGGCATAAGCCCTTCTTCAGGTGAAAAGTGTGTGGGAAGAGAGTTCCAAGGGTGTGTTGGGGAGTGGTGGAGAGACATATAGAAAAAAGGAGGTGAGAGGAAACGGTACAAATGAAATTAAATATAAAAGCAGAATAAAAAATAAAGAATATATATATATATATATATATATATAGTTGATGGAAATATATATGGAAGTCTAAAAAAGTTCTTTCGTTGCACATCTGCAACATCATCAGTGGTAAATAAAAATGGCGTAGACATTACAATACATACAATACACCAGGGGAAACATGATAATAGTACCACTGATGATGTTGCTGATGATGTTGCAACGAAAGAACTTTGTTAGACTATATATATGTATTTATACAGAAGTCGATATGATCGATTAAACGCTTGAACACATTCGTTGCCCCAGCATGGCCACAGTGACATCACTGCCAGTCGAAAAAATATAGGAGTAAAATAATTGAAATTCACACACCTTCAGCAATACATACTTTGAGTGTGAGTGTGTGTGTTTGTTTGTGTGTGTGTTTATGTATGTACATGTATGTTTTTATGTATATGTATTACGGTGTGGGTGTTTGTGTGAGTGTATGTGATAGTTTATGTGTGCACATGTATGTTTGTGTGTGTACGTATATGTATTACGGCGTAGGTGTTTGTGTGAATGTGTGTGTGAGTTTGTGTGCACTATGTTTCTGTGTGTATGTGAATGTGTGTGTGTGTTTATGTATGTACATGTTTGTTTGTGTGTGTACGTATATGTATTACGGCGTAGGTGTTTGTGTGAGTGTGTGTGTGAGTTTGTGTGCACTATGTTTCTGTGTGTATGTGAATGTGTGTGTGTGTTTATGTATGTACATGTTTGTTTGTGTGTGTACGTATATGTATTACGGCGTAGGTGTTTGTGTGAGTGTGTGTGTGAGTTTGTGTGCACTATGTTTCTGTGTGTATGTGAATGTGTGTGTGTATTTATGTATGTACATGTTTGTTTGTGTGTGTACGCATATGTATTACGGCGTAGGTGTTTGCGTGAATGTGTGTGTGAGTTTATGTGTGCACATGTATGTTTCTATGTGTATGTATACAAGTGTGTGTGTATGTGTGTGTGTTTGGGTGTTTTCCGTGTCTCGGAATGTGTGACAATATGTGTATGTAAAAACATAGTATTGTGCATATGCGTGTTTGTGTATGTGTGTGAATGTCTGTGTGTATGTGTGTTGTTTGTGTGTGTGTATCTGTGTGTTTGTGTATGTGTTTGAGTGCCTGTGTGTATGTGTGTATGTGTGTGTGTGTGTGTATGTGTGTGAAGGTCTGTGTGTGTGTGTATGTGTGTGAAGGTCTTTGTGTGTATGTGCGTAAATGTATGTCTGTGTGTGTGTGTGTTGTTTGTGTGTGTGTATCTGTGTGTTTGTGTATGTGTTTGAGTGCCTGTGTGTATGTCTGTATGTGTGTGTGTGTGTGTATGTGTGTGAAGGTCTGTGTGTGTGTGTATGTGTGTGTGTGAAGGTCTGTGTGTGTATGTGTGTGAAGGTCTGTGTGAGTGTGTGTATGTGTGTGTATATGTGTGAATGTCTGTGTGTATGTGTTTGTTTTGGCTGTTCGTCTTTAAATATCTATTTCCTGCTCTTTACTTCACATTCATGTTTAATTTAAACATCTGATGTGTATATATTTGTGTGTGTGTATAAGTGGGTGTATACCTATATATCTCTATATTTGTATGTGTGTTTGTAGAGTATGTACATGTCTATATGTGTTTATATGTTTACGTGTGTGTGTGTGTTTGTATATGTAACTGCATGTGTGTTATGACATGTGTTTATGACCTTATGTTTCTGTGTGTATACGTGTATTTACTACATGTAAATGTGTGTATGTATATACATGTAAATGTGTGACTGTGTATATATATATATATATATATATATATATATGTATACATATACATACGCCTGGATACACATAATTGGGTGTATTTTAGTTTATGTCTGTGTATATATGTTTATTTGTTTGCCTGTTTAAACACACACACACACACGCACACACACATATGTGTGTGTGAATATATTTGAATATAT
>OZ024754.1:4284845-4312345 GCA_964016885.1 Eledone cirrhosa | reverse complement strand
TAGTTCTGTGGTGTATTTATAGTGACATTTGGACGGTCATTTACATTGTCCTGTTTATAACAACAACAACAGCAGCAACAATACTAATTGTTTCTATTTTGGGCACAAGACCAGCAATTTGAAGGGGAGGGGGAAAGTCGATTAAATCGACCCCAGTGCGTCACTGGTACTTTATTTTATCGACCCCGTAATGATGAAAGGCAAAGTTAACCTCGGCGGGATTTGAACTCATAACGTAATCGGTGGTATCTTATGCTACGAAGGGAGAAAAAGAGGGAATATATATATATATATATATATATATATATATATAGGACATTCTATGATAGCTTGCATTTCTTTCATATATGTATAGTATAAGTGTATATTAGGGTGGCCCTTAGCAATAGGTAATTTCCCGGAAGTTAAAGTTTTGCTGCTCCCACCCCCTAATCCTCTTTCAATCAACGAAAAAAAAACGAGATGTGCAAAATTTCAGCTCAATCGGACAATTGTAAGCGACCCTCAAACGCCTTAAAGTTGGAACATAGTATACGCAACGATTAATTTGATCAAAAGCGGTATACTGTTCCCTATCTGGACAATTTTCTTTTTTTTTTTCTTAGAGAAATTTATGTGGACACTTCCAGGCAACCCCAGCAAATTTACCAATAGTTAATTTCTAAAATTTCTTGAAATAACAGGAAAAAACTAAAGAAATATTAGGTTTTCTTAATCAAAATTTCATGGTCGATTAGGGTCCCATTGCAGTTGTCTGCTTGAGCCAAAGTTTTGCATAGAGTGGCTTTTCGTTAATTGGAACAAGATTGGGGGTTGGGATCTACACTGTAAAAAGTTAAAAAAATAAGGGCCACCCTAATATATATATTCAGGGTAGTTATCGAGGAATAACGGTCTTGTATAGAATGGCTTTTCGTTAATTGGAACAAGATTGGGGGTTGGGAGCTAAACTGTTAAAAAGTTAAAAAAATAAGGGCCGCCCTAATATATATATATTCAGGGTAGTTATCGAGGAATAACGGTCTTGTATATATATATATATATATATATATGATAATAAGGGCGCTGCGGAGTTGCAAATGGGTTACATATGAAAAAAGTTTGTCCTTCATCAGTGATCTTCCAACTATCATAGGCATTTCATCGCTTTAAAGACCATATACCTCCGGTTCGTGCAAGCAACGGCTAAAAAAAGTCGTTGGGACACGTAAATAAAGGGGACACGAGGGTAAACAAACAAAATGGTGAAGCAACAGAAAGTGAGGAAGATATATATATATATATATATGCGCATGTATATTTTTGGATAAATCTTTGAATGTTCGGCAGCATACGACAGGATCACATGACCTATATTACAATATTTTTGAGATCTATGATGTATGATTCCAGTATATCACGTGAACTATATCAACAAATATAATACTTTTTCTATAAAAAACATATCTTCCATATTTTCATTTTAATGTAACTTTATATACAATTAGAACTGAATGTCTTTAAGATATACCATGAACATTGAAATTATATAGATACATATGTACGTATATATATATATATGTGTATATATATATGTGTATATATATATATGTAAATAAATATCTCTATATATATGTAAATAAATAAATCTATATATCTATATATATATGTAAATAAATAAATCTATATATATATGTATATATATGTAGATAAATAAATATATATATGTATATAAGTATATATATATATATAAATATATATATATATATAATATGTGTATGTGTGTATGTATATGTAAATAAATATATATATATATATATGTATATGTACGCATATATATATATATATATATATATTTATAACCAACATATTTTCATATGGAGTCCTTCTATGCATATAATTATATGTTAGCATTTTAGGATAATAAGGCACAAATCGTTGCTTTCATATTGTTTAAAATGCATAAGATATATATTTTGTGTGCTTGTTTTTATCTCTTCAGGAAGTTGAAGTTGTTTTGTATATATTTACTCCTCACTACATATATATATATATATATTTATATGTATATATGTATGTATAAATAAATAAATATATATATATATATATATATATATATGTAGTGAGGAGCAAATATATACAAAACAAACTTCAACTTCCTGAAGAGATAAAAACAAGCGTGTGTGTATATAGATACTTATATGTATGTATAAATAAGTATCTATATACACACACGCTCATATATATGAGAATATATGAAATTGTAGTATATATCTCAAATATGCGCTATACATATATTTATATATCCTTACGGAATAACTAATCAAACACATATTCACGAACACACTTTTGAAAAACATATATATATTTATATATATATATGCACAAATGTATGTATACAAATATACATTCTCTCTCTCTCTATCTTATCTTTCTACATATATACATATATATATATATATATATATATATGTATATATATATATATATATATATATATATATATATATATATATATATATATATATTCTAGTTAAAAATGATATGACAGCCTATATATATATATATATATATATATGTATAGACTGTCGTATCATTTTTAACTGGAACGAAACAACGAATGAGTTGATTGCACAATTTTATATATATATACGCATGTGTGGGTGTCTGCGTATCTTTGTGCATGTAAGCTAGAGCACGTGTGTGTAAATATCTTGTTATTTTCTGTCACGTATAATATATAGGTTACGTATATCGGTAAAATTCGAAATAATTTAAAAAACTGAATAATTGTGTTTTCCAAATCCGAAACGTCACAATGTACTCCTTCCCTCATTACCAAATTTTACTCATATATTTATTATATAATATATATATAATATATATATATACTTATATCAATCTTGAACTTCACTCTCAACCCTGTAAACAATAAAGTTTGAATTGCTATAATTTGTGCATATTAATCATAATTTTCAAATATATTTCACTTCACTTTGTACTCTAACCTTCATTACCAGATTTTAGTTATATGTTTATTGCGTATACACACACACACACACGCACACACGCACACACACACACACATATATATATATATATATATATATATACGTATATATATACATATAAATATATACGTATATATATGTATGTGTGTATATATATACATATATATCCGTCAGTTGTAATCTTCACTGACAACCCAGTAAATAGAAAATTGTGGATTGCTATAATTTGACCATTTTAATAATATTTTTGGAATAAATTCATTTCACGTTGAACATATTTCGAAGCCGTATGCATATTTGAACGTTGTTTATTGTTCTGACGTGATGATTATATAAATATATAATATAAATTTAAACTAGGTAAACTGAACTGTTATATCAGAAATAAGGATTTTGTCGTTGTTTGAACGGCTACCTTATCATTACAAAACATACATAAACACACATGCATACATCTCTCTCCCCCTCTGTATATATATATATATATATATATATATATATAGTTCTTCAAAAGGACAAATAAACAATAAACGCAGGTGTCTAGTACATAGTGTTATTTAGAGAGAGAGATTCGGAGACACATATATATAACTGCATAGGGAAATATTCTCATATATATATATATATATATACACATGCATGCATAGACATAATCGGATAATTTATTTTAGAATATTTTAACGATGCCATCTCTTATTATTTCAACGTGGATATATATAGTTTTATCTGTAAATGTTAATTTTTTCTGTTGTCTGTGAAATGGTGTGTTCTCAAATTAGATTTAGATACGTTGCTTTATATTTTTGCAAATCCATTACAATTCCAGCCTGATATAGATTACTACAATATGTACATATATAACTATGGGGTTAAAAAATAATTCGTCTTGCAACTACGTGTAAAAGGAGTCCAATTTACTGTGTGACTCATTGAGAGAATTGTTATCTAGCAGCGTTTCTTGTTGACCATTGCAATATGAGTAACATTTTGTAGAATGTTATTTTGAAACGTAGTTTATGACTGTTAGTATTCTCCGGCGTAGTATTAATCCGTAGTTTGTTTTAACTGCACCAACTAACCCAGAGCTGTTTTCAGTGGAATATAATCTCTTGAGGATATGAGCATGAATTCTTAAGAGTGAGAGATTTGTAATCCATTCCTCTCATCTACCCGATAGTCTCAAGGAATATTCCAAACCCAGAATCTCAACAGGCCTAAGTGTGTAACTGTTTTATTTTTATTTAGTCATAAGTAATGTTGAAAACATCATAGATTCATATTAATTAAAAAAAGCCTACCATCTTAATTGTTTCTACTTTAGGCAGAAGGCCAGAAATTACCCAGTGCATTACTGGTACTTTATTTTATCGACCCCCGTAAGGATGAAAGGCAAAGTCAACCTCGGCGGGATTTGAACTCAGATCGTAAAGGGACGTAACTATGCTGGAGAGCATGGCGCCGGACCCTCTACCGATACTGCCAATCCAAGTCATCATTCTGTTCCAAAGACCAATAATTGTTTCTACTATTGGCACAAGGCCAGCAATTATCCCAGTGCATTTCTGGAACTTTATTTTATCGAACCCATAAGGATGAAAGGCAAAGTTACCCCCGGCAGGATTTTAACTCAGACCGTAAAGGGCCGTAACTCTGTGCTGCAAAGCATGACATCCGACCCTCTACCTATACTGCCAATACCAATAATGAAAACAATTATATAACTACATACCCTCAAATTATTGATTAATAAAGAGAAAGTTAGTTATATTATCAAATCTTTGATCCGTTTCGAAATAATATCAACATTCAGACAGGTTCTTTTCCGATATGATACTGGAAGAGGTAATAATAAGGAAAATTTGTTTCGTAAAGTTATCTACGCCATTCATGAGGGGATGTGGAATGATGATTCCATCATTGACATATATTGAATGAAGAATACGTCTTTGAGAAATATACATATTACATCAAACACTCCTTTGTCTATACTTGCTAAAAATAAGCAACATCATGTATACAACTCACACATACACGTACCGGATATGTATTCACAGCAAAAGAGAAATATCTATATATATATATATATAATGGAATACTGTTGGCTTCTTGCTACAATACTTTCTATACCTTTCATTTATATATATATATATTTTTTTTTCAATCACATATATTTTTATTTGTTTGACCCGAATTACTTGGTAGTTTTTGTGGCTGTACGGATGATTGTTTAACCATCGTCTCAGTGTGTTTGGCCTTTAACGTATGTTGTAGTTCTGGTTCATCTGAATCATTGAGCGCTTGCCACACATCTCGAAAGTTGTTTTTCGTTAATTCCTAAACCGAAATACGATTCTCGCTAATTTATATTTGTATATATATATATATATATATATATATATATATATATATATATGCGAGTGTGAATGTATGTATATATACATATATACATGTCTGTTTGTGTGTGTATATATATATGGATTATACCCCTTGATAAGTTCAGCTAGATTCCCGCCGCTCGAACAGGGGTACTATAGTTGGGGTCCTGAATCTTCATATATATATATATATATAGAGAGAGAGGGGAGCTTAGATATACGTACATACATATACATGTATTTGTGTGGGCAAACATTTTACGTACGCTTACGTACAACAATGTAGATTTTTAAAAAAATACAAGCAAAACTGTTTAATGCGCCTCCATCTTTGAAAAAAAACAACAACATAACTATAAAAGACTCGTCGCTTTAGTAAAGATGAATGTTTTTGCCACGATTCAAATCACAATGGCTGACTAAAGATTAATGGCAACAATATAAAATACATATTGTCTTATCCGGACAGAATGCCTTCGTCAAACATACTTAAGTGTCCTTTATTTATATTTATTTTATTATTATTATGATCATTATTATTGTCATCATCATCATAAATATTATTATTATTTGTTCAGGCTCGATCACAAAGCCTGAAATTGGATGGAACTCTTGATACATAGGGCAAGAGACTCTGGAGACTGATAATGTATGTGCTGGATCATTGTGGTGACATTATGGGCTTGCTAGATCTATAACAGATAATGGGCTTGAAAACAACACCAGCAACACCAATAACAACAATACAAATAATACAAATATGTATATCATTGCATATCAAGAGACATGAGGATTACAATATATATATATATATATATATATATATATATATATATATATATATATATATATATATGTGTGTGTGTGTGTGCAAAAGGTAAACAGAAATAACAACACAATCGGTACAGTATATGGAAGGAATATGTTAGGTTGGCGCCTGAAATACACACACACACACACACACACACACACACACACACACACACTTATATATATTAGTTTTCAATAGACGGCGGTGGATTGGCAGTATCGGACGCCATGCTTTGACGCATAAAGTTACGGCCCTTGCCATTCTGAGTTCAAATCACGCCGAGGTTAACTTTGCCTTTCATCCTTACAGGGTCGATAAAATAAAGTACCAGTAATGCGCTGATTTAATTGCTGGCCTTGTGCCAAAAGTAGAAATAATTATTTTTCAATAGATCTCATTTTCAAAGCGGTAGGAATAAATAGTGCGCTATGTTGCTTAAGCTAATAATAACAGTAATAATAATAATAATTGTTTCTACTTTTGGCACAAGGCCAGCAATTATCCAGTGTATTACTGGTACTTTATTTTATCGACCCCGTAAGGATGAAAGTCAAAGTTAACCTCGGCGTGATTTGAACTCAGCGAATAATAATAATAATGATTTCTGATTTAGGCACAAGGCCAACATTTTGGAAGAAGGGGAAAGTGATTTTGACGATATTGATGGGAATATAGGAGATGGTCAATGTTGGAGTGTTTTTGTTATTTTTGCTTTTGTATTTTAGAGCGAGGGAAAAATATATCATTTTAACTAAAGTTTAAATATTAACATCCTGTACGGCATAATGCCGCTTTTGCAAAGCATTTTGAAAAAGTACATAGCAAAATTATGAGTCTATTGTATTAAACAGTAAAGTCTGTACTCAAATACTGCAAATTTTCACAACAATCTGACCATTAGTAAGGTTTTTATAAACATTCTTAAAGAATTTCTGTTAAATCGTTGCTGCGTGTTAAAATATTTAATGCAGAAATAAAAAAATAAAAAAATATACAATTGTGGAAATCTCATTCAAATGTAGTTAAAATCAAATGCAAAAATAAAATTTTGAAAAGATTAATCGGAAGCGATAGAAAAAAATAATAAATTAGATGGAGGAGATAAAAAAATTAGAAATATTCGGGAAAAAAACACAAACAAGAAATAAACATATATGTTATATTAGACGAAACACAAATATAGAATAATGACCAAAAAATTGTATATATAAGCGAACTATATACCCTCGACACTAAATATGCAATGAAAAAAATAACAACGGTAATAATAATAATAATGTTCCCAACAATAACGATGATAATAATAATAATGGTGATAATAATTTTCGTGATGGAGATGATCATGGAGGTGGTGGCGGTGATGATGATGAAGATGATGGCAATAAAAAAACAAACTATGTCACATGAGCAGCTGGTAAGCGGGGGGAATATAAATATCTGTGAGTTCCTTCATCACTGCCCTACATCTATAATGTCCTTGGATACAGTTGACCCCCTATGGAAATAGAGAAAAAAAATATGGTGACAGCTACACATCTTCACTAATGACAATAACACTAATAACAATAATATCAACAATAAAATAATAATAATTTCTTTATCATATATTAAGAAATCATCGTCATTACGTTGCTGTTGTTATTGTTGTTAGAAATATATTTATTTTTTATTTTGACCCTTTTTACGCTAGGTAAATGTGTTGTTATCGTCCTCATATTGCCCCCAATGTCTTAGGCCCTTGTTGGCAGTATCGGTAGAGGGTCGAACGCCATGCTTTGCAGCATAGAATTATGGCCCTTTACGATCTGAGTTCAAATCCCGCCGAGGTTAATTTTGCCTTTCATCCTTATGGGGTCGATAAAATAAAGTACCAGTCACGCACTGGGGTCGTTTGAAACGACTTTCCCCTCCCCCCAAATTGCTGGCCTTGTGCCTATATAAGAAACCATTATTGTTTTTATTATTATTATTATTGAGTGACCCTTAGAGTCTCCCCATCTTTGGGGAATTGATATATATTTTTTTAATGTTTATTTTTCTTAGTCCCTGTTATACATTTTATTTTACACAAAAAAAAAATCCCGCACACTGTATCGTCTTCTACTGTCTTTAATGTTTCCTTAATGTGAGCCCTGTGTGGATAATAAAGACATTATTATTATTATTATGGCCTTGTGCTTAAGTCAGAAACCGTTATTACTATTATTGAAGATTTTGTTGTTGTTATGGAAACAGTAATTGTACCAAAATAAAAAAAATAAAAAACTGGACGAGCTAAATATTAACAAAAGCAGCGAATTGTTACAACGATAACAATAGAGACTAAGGAAATTATCAGTAACAACAACAACAGTCACAAATACAGCGGTAGTAAGAGTATCAGTACTAGTAACCATAGCAACAAGAATAGATACTGTGTCACTTAAAATATAATTTTATAAAAAAATAAATAAGGACAGCAACAATAACAATACATCAATGATTAAACTACAGCAGCGATGGGGCTTTAGGTGGTCGTTTGACCTACAAGAAATAGTAGCTAAACCTCAATTTAATCAAAAGATATCGTCTTATATATGAAGGCCATAAAGGAATAGATTCTGTGTCTTTTAAAATAAGATTTCATGGTGGATCCTTGGATTACAGAGAGAATCCATCAGTTTATCCAATTTTACTTGCAAGGTTTGAGTCCACCGGGGGTTTTGGTGAAGATAATGGCCCGAAATACCAGGTTGTGGGTTCGAAACCAAGACCTCATGATTACGAAGTGACCTCATTAACCACTCAGCCATGCAAACGTGCCAATCATACAGCTATGACTGTGTACCAAGTACATATATATTGAGTGTCAGTGGTAATGTTGGTGCTAGAGTTAGGTATGTTTTTTTTAATATTTTTGTAGTTTTTTTTGCTCTATGATGTGGTGATAGAAGGAAATCTTAGAGAAATGCCAGTGGGGAGGTGCCGTGGGATGGGGATGGGAATTAATGGTCTCCGGGGAGGAGGACATTAATGTTTAATATTAACTGATCATAGTGTTAGTAATGGTGAGGTGATTCAGGGTCCAGATTGGTGTTGGTGGTGGTGGTGGTGGTGGTGATCAGGCTGAGGATGGAATGGTAGTGGGGGCGTCGGTGGTGAAGATGATGATGTTGGTGGTGATGGTTTGGAGGAGGATGATGATGATGGTGTTGGTGATCATGGCAGAGGATAGGGAGTAGCGGGGACGACGGAGGTGAAGATGAAGGTGATGATGATGGCGTTGGTGGTGGTGGTTTGGGGATGATGATGGTGTCGGTGATCATGCTGAGGATGGATGGGTAGTGGGGGCGACACGGGGCAACGGTGGTTATGATGATGATGATTATGATGGTGGTGGTTTGGGGGCTAGTGATGGCGTTGGTGATCATGCAGAGAATGGAGGGGGAAGTGGGTGTGACATGGGGCGACGGTGGTGAATATGATGGTGATGATGATGTATGGTAAGACGACGGCGTAGATGAGGATGAAGGGATGATAGTCATACTGGTGATGTATGTGATGCTGATGATGATTGTTGTGTTGATGAGAAGTATGATATTGAACCTTTTATCATTGATCTAGATGTTGTTATGTTTTATTCATCTGTCCATCTCTTTTTAGCTGGTCACATCTTATTGGTCCCGTTTTTTTTCTTTACATTAGTAGAGAGATTAGTCAGAGTATATATTTTTAATGTCAGTTCGTGTTCGGTGACATGTTTTATGAGAGGTCAGTTCCATATATTGGTCAATAGTTTGGGGACCATTTCACTTTGGGGATATTTACATCTACTATAAATTCCCTCATTTATATTAATTTGTATGATGTCCCTCTTGAATAAACACGCATTTTCTCTCTCTTTATTTCTCGTACTATACATATATATATATATATTATATATATATATATATATATATATATATATACACCTAAATTTCTAAATTACTTTATCTATTATACATACACACACACGCACACACACACTAGTGTATGCAAGCAAAACGTTTTTCTACGTCAGAAATAGGCATATACAGCTATCTGAGAAAATAGATATTTCGTTTGCACCAAATTCAAATATGGTTGTTAAATTCTCCTCACAGGGATCCATCAATATAACCCAGTGTATCTCTGGAACAAAGTAAAAGTAACAGAGGATCTAAAAAAACAACAACAATAACTGAACCGATGTTTATAAAGGTAGAGTATACGCAGTGTGCAGACTACCCAGGGTATTTCTCGTCTCTTCCTTGTTAGAAGTAAGAAATAGCGTCTACACAAATGCCTTTGCAAAGAGTGATAATGGATAACAGTGACCCAGTACTTTATTCCAGAAACTTGATTTATAATATGAAAACAAAGAAGGTTTTCGTTGTAAAGAAATATTTTTAAAATGGTGCAATTTGATTTAAGAAAAATAGGCTTCAACATTTCAAGCAATTCAGTGTGAAGCAAGGATTTAACTTATAGCTGTGCCCCTACTGTGAACTGTAAACAAGATTAAATAGGGATCTGTCAGATGTCTAGGCTAGTAGATTATGTATTTTAGTCTTCTTAGTTCACCTGTAACTCACAGTCTTAAGGGCACCGCAGTGATATACAGTATTTCTTTGGCATTTTAAAACTTGGTGGAGCCCATCTCCTCTGCAGGTGAGAACACAGCCGATTTCTTCTAGAGAAGAGAGGAAGTGAAAAAGTGATATAGAGGAAGAATCGACCCCAGAACAGGAATGTTACTTTGATTATCGATCTCAAAAGGATGCCAGGAAATTTTGATACCATAGGATTTGAACTCACCGAGTCGGAATGAATAACACAAAGTATTCTATCCCATGTTTTAACCATTTTATGTTGTGTATAGAGAATGATAAATGCTGTGGTACTGTCTTCAATAAGATTTGGGACTGATGAGGAAGTATGAAGTCAGGCAGAGATTGTAAAAGAAACAAGTGTGATAGTCAAATGATTAGTAAGAGACAGAGACCCGTTGGGTTGTTGTTGCCTTTGTAATTTAATATGAACAAGCGATTAATGGGAAAATACTAAGAATATGTTGTCAAGAAGGGTCAACATGGACTTGCTAGTCCTTATGATACGTCATATTCTCAAGGTCATTACAAAGCTATGTCCCGTTGTGGACGCCATGTTAAAAGAAATATGACACAAAACCTACTACCACGATGGGCTGACAAAGCGAAGCACTAACGAGCAGGTTCCTCCAATGAAATAAAGTACCAGTCAAATACTAGGGTCAATTTAATTGACTTTCCTCCTGCCCTAATTTGCTGGGCTCGTGCCTAATATAGAAATTATTACTGCTATTACTATAGTGGGGTGAAGGCCAGAATAATGGACAAACGAAAGAAATTACTTTCTGGTATTTAATTCTTCCCTTCAGGACCTGAGTTCCAATCCATCTGAGTACAGCTTCACCTTTCATCCTTACAAGATCGATGACATTAGTATATTTCAAATATTAGGGTCAAATTATCCGACCCCACTCTCCTGTGCCCCTCGTCTAAATATGTAGCTATATGCCAACAATAGAAGAGATTATTATATCTTGTTTTTTCCTTTGTGTATTCCTATTTATGTTTTGTGTTGTTGGTCTTTGTATCTCTCTAGTAAAGATACATTTCGATGATAAATTCTTTCGTTTCGATTTAACCCCCACCCACCTTTATTTCTTCCTTAGCAGATCCCACATCCCGTATAACCTTTGTTCAAATGTTTGAACTGCAATTTTTATCATTCAATAAAACGTCCATAAAAATAGTATTCACCCCCACCTGGTCCCCACCACCCACTGTTTATTTACCAATCTACCATGAAAGATAAACCATTTCTCTTCAAAGCCTTTCCTCGTTATTCTAGGCGTGTAACTGATGCGATGTTTAAAAAGCGTTACAAATGCTAACGATTGGACAGAAGAGGAATTAAAAAAAATAGAGAGTGATAACGAAAGAAAGACAGAAAGAAAGAAATGATTCTATTTATGTATGTGTGTGCGTGCGTGTGTGAGTGTCTGTGAGCGTGTGTGTGTGAAGGAAAGTGAGATATAAAGGTGGAAGAGAAAGAGGGGTGAAAAAAAAGGAGTGCCAAAGAGAAAGAAGACATGCGGAGTAGTATTGAGGACGTATGGACGAAGAATATATGGAATAGCAAAAGAAAGAGACAGCGAAAGAAAGAAAGGAAGAGAGATCGAAGGAAAGAAATAAAGAAGACACAAAACATAACAAAAAAAACAACAAATGATACAGAAAAAAGCATGATTAAACAAGCGACTAGTTTTGGAATATTTTCTAGTTTGTCATGCCAGGCTGTCTCAATAAATCATGATTAATAGTCAATACTTAAGGCAGCAAATTGGCTGAATGGTCGTTCGAACATCGAATATAACGAATGTCTTATATTATTTGTTCCGGCTCTGCGCTCCTGGTTCAAATCTGGCCCAGGTCAACATTACTATAAATTTATTCTTCCGGCATCGATAACTAAATTACGATTCAAACATTGTGGTTTCTTCTTCTTCTTCTTCTTCTTCTATATTTTTTTTTATTCACATGTTCATAGGTTCGATTCTTGGACTAGGCAGATTGTCTTCTTGAACAAAATACTTTATTTCCCTTCGCACATTCTGCTAGTAATTACAACCGGCAGATAGTATCGGCAATGGAAAGACTCCCGAAAGCAACTCCGCACCGATTTGTCTCTCTCGATGGGCAATTTAAGCGATATACTCGAGTATAAAATAGCCAAAAGAAAAAGAAAAAAGTTAAATTCTCAAATTTGACCAATTTACTCTTAGACATACCAGTTACACACACACACACACACACACACACACACACACACACACACACACACACACACATATATATGTGTGTAACTGGTATGTCTAAGAGTAAATTGGTCAAATTTGAGAATTTAACTTTAACACACACACTATATATATATATATATATATATATATATATATATAGTGTGTGTGTGTCCCTGTCCCGAAACATGTAAAACAAAAACTTAAACAGCATTCTAATAAATATTGCCTGTACAGATAATCAAAGTGTGTATACTTTTTTTTGAGACACACTGTATATCTCTCTCTCTCTCTCTCTCTCTCTATGTCTCTCCCCCTCTCTCTCTCTTTCTCTCTCTCTTTCACTCACTCTCTCTCTCTCTCTCTCTCTCTCTCTCTCTCTCTCTCTCTCTTTGCTTGGGTGTAGGTGTGCACATATGTATTGACAATAACACCGACACCTCATTTACGTGCCGGTCCGGCCGTAATTATGCTATTAACACGTTCAATACACAGGCACGATATAAGGTTCCCACTGTCGCAGGAGTGGCACACATTGGTGGTAAGTCACTTTCATTCGACTGACCTTCGGCTAAACTATAGCAACACCAGCTAATCATCTTAATACACAGGAAACAAAACAAAAACAAAACAAACAAACAAATATTTACACCTCACACAAACGGAATCATTTAATCTGCTAGAAATAGAAGGCAAATCTGTAAACCTATTAACACCCTATGGTGTTAATAGGGAAGCTTATATTGGATAATGTGTTACTGGCTATAAAATGTCTGAATAAAAAAAAATGTAATGGTCAAGGCGTACGAAAAGTGATGTTTGTAATTAGTGGCCCATGTCATTTCAAACAGAGAAATTGCTAAAAATAAAACACACACACACACACATGTAGTTGGATATATGTACACACAAATATATGTATATATATATATATGTATATTTATATATATACATACTTTCAGGTGTTGGAACGGCAAGAGCTCAGCCGTCGGGGTGGGGTCCTGACTCGTTCATATACACATACTCTACTACCGCAAGTATCGAGTATTCTAGTGAGTAATCGCCTAACCAGTTTCATACTGAATCCATCTTTATATATATATATATATATATACAAATATAAATTAGCGAGAATCGTTTTCAGTTCAGGAATTAACGAAAATCAACGTCCGATATATATATATATATATATATATATTTAATATAGAAAGGCTTCTACAGGACTAAAACTGTTTCATTCGTGAGAAATGATTTCTCCCGAATGAAAAAGTTCTAGTCCTGTAGAAGCCTTTCTATATTAAATATTCACACTCTGCTATGTATTGAGTATCTTACTTACTGTGGTTACCTCCGATTGAACCCGGTATATATATATATATATATACATGTATATATATATATATATATATGTGTGTGTGTGTGTGTGTGTGTGTGTGTGTGTGTGTGTGTGTGTGTGTGTGTGTGTGTGTGTGTGTGTGTGTGTGAGTAAAGAAGACAATACAATAATTGTTATATAGGTTTATGTTTTTCATGTCGAAAGAAAGTCTTTATGACTTCTAAGGATGGTTTATTATTGTTCTATCTCTATTATTGGAAAACAAAGAGAAATGCTAAATGTGCAGTATTTTTGTTTATATCATCACATTATATTTTGTAGTGTTGTATTAATTTATCGATTGGGGCTATTAATGTGTTATTAATTCATTCCCTCAAATTAGGTAGAGAAAAAAAAAATTAAAGTTGAAAGAGAGAAAGAAAGGTAGAGATAATGAATATTTTTCGTTAGTTGAAACATTTATTTCTTTTAATTGTAAGATTTCATGTCTAAATATACAAATTCAACGCCTTTCCCGAAGTTATTTCCGATTAAATATTCTAATAATTATTGTTTATTTAAAAGAAAAGGCGTTGTGTTAACCGAATCACTAGTGTGTCAGATGTAGGGGATCGTATTTGTTTGTTTATGACCTGCTACCTCCTGGTTTCAAATCCCACCGAGGTCAACTTTGCCTTTCATCCTCCTGGCGTCGATAAAAGAAAGTAGCAGTCAAACGATTGAGTCGATATTATCGATTTTTACTTCCCCGGCCTCTACCAACATCGTCCCTCATTTTGAAACAATTTTTTCTTAAATTGCGGTGACTTGATGGAATCAAAGGATCTTAACTTCCTGAGTTCAAACCCACCGCGCCTTTCACATTCATGGGGTTGATAAATTAAAGCTGTGGTTCCCAAAGTGGGTTCTGCAGAACCCAAGGGTTCCGAAAAGGAGTGCCTGGGGTTCGGTGAAAAAAGGTAGAGGAGTATATTCATATTACGACCATATAACAATATTAGACTTTGAGGTTCCCCCGAAAGTTTCAGAACCAAAAAAAGGGTCCCACGTTTGAAAATATTTGAGAAACCTTGAATTAAAGTACAAATTAGCTACATAGTGGAATCGCCGAGAGTGCACGTGTCTGTGGAATGGTAGGCCATTTTCACACTAATTTCAGGAACAAGCTGTTCCTTTGATCGAACAACAGAAACATTTCTTCGCATCTTAATTATCAAATACGATATTCATGATGGAGAAAATAAAGTCATATATATGTTTAAAGGATAATTGTTTCTACTTTAGGCACAAGGCCAGCAATTATCCAGTGCATTACTGGTACTTTATTTTATCGACCCCGTAAGTTTATATATATATGTTTAAAGGATAATGATGTTGAGCTCTGGTTAACGATCACTGAGAAAATCCAGATCCAGAACTATGATCACAAACGTTTCAACCATGACTATCGTGCCTTTTTAGATGTAGATAGGACTAC
Source organism: Eledone cirrhosa (assembly GCA_964016885.1). Classification (NCBI taxonomy): domain Eukaryota; kingdom Metazoa; phylum Mollusca; class Cephalopoda; order Octopoda; family Eledonidae; genus Eledone; species Eledone cirrhosa. The sequence goes on along the minus strand of OZ024754.1, from coordinate 4,296,518 downwards.
ATTTTCTAAAGTTGCAGTTTACATATTTAAGGGGCTAATATAATTTATGGAAGATTCTCCTACTATTTCTAGCAAGTCGAGTAATCACGCAGACTCTCTCTTCTCTTTAAGTAGGATGTGGACATACTAATAGTTTTCAAGGGAACAGGAACCATGTAGCAACTGCCAGAGAAGTGAAAGAAAAAAACTCAGTTGAATGGTGTGCCAGGAGCTATCGTCACGTCTTTTCTCCATGTCTTTTTTCTGGGTCCTACACTTATATAGAAGTGCAGTTAAAAGAGCAACTAAACCTACGTTTATTTCCTACGTGCATCGCAAACAGATTGAAAAGATGATTACTCCATTACGCAATCTTTACGCTATGACGAACGTATCTTAAGGACAGGAGCAACAAAACAGGAAGTAAGGGGGACAAGTGTTCTGGAAGAAGAAGTCAAATAAACAAGGGAGCAATTAGGTCACGTGGTTGGAAGGGTTTTACGTGTAATTTCTTTAAATACACGTTCGAAAATCTAAAAGGAATAATAATAATAATAATAATAATGATAATAATAAGAAGAAGAGGTGGTGGCAGTACGAATGGTAAAAAGAATGGAAATTACAAAAATGGCTACAAGAAGGATTACTGAAAAAGGACTAGATGAAAACAAAAAAAAAACAATTACAAAAAATAACTTTAAGAAAAGATGAGAGAGAGCAAAAGATAACTAGAGAGAGAGAGGGGGATAGCTAGAGAGATAGCTAGATAGCTAGATAGATGTATCGAGAGAATAAGTGAGAGAGGGACAGGGAGAGGGTGAGAAAGAAATAGAGAAGGAGTGGGGAGTATAGGATATTTGGAAATTTGAAAAACAAGCCGTTTAATTGAAACTTCAGTCGTACGTAGAAAATATTACCGTGAGGGGAAAGCGCCATAGCATTAATGGAGAAGAATAACAACAGCAACAACAAACAATCGCCTACACATGCACATGTTTATATGTGTGTGTGTATGTATGTATGTGTGTATATATGTATATATGTATATATACATGCATATATATATATATATATATATATGTGTGTGTGTATGTATGTATGTGTATATATATGTATATACATGTATGTCTGTGTGTATATGTGTGCATGGTTGGCTGCATGGAAAGCGTCCGTAAATGGTTGGTAGAAGCCTTCAGGATAGACGAGCCAGAATAAATAGAACCATCACAAAACAGACAATCCAGTAGATAAGTTTTGTTAATGTTCGAAAATTTAGATTATAAAAGTAACAATTTACAGAAGCTAAAAGGTTTCTTTTCTAATATAAAGATAGCCATTTTTTTATATATATTAACCCTGAAAACAAACCAGATTTCTTTTTTTGTTTTGGGGTTTTAATTTTAGCTTAATTTAATCCTTATTTTTTTTTTAAATTTATTTATGGAACTAAAGTCACCGAGAAAACTAAAGTAGCTGTAAATATCCTTGTGGCAAGTTCAATTCATGAGACAAATTCCATTTCTATTTAGATATATTTCAATTCACTGATGTTTCTAATGCAGAAGCCATGAACAGCACATATTCTCATTTGTGTGTGCGAGCCTCTCGCTGTGTGTGTATGTGTGAGAGAGATTGAAGATGCTAATAATAATAATGATAACAAAGGAAAACCTGCGCTCTCATATCTCTGTAAGAAACAATTATCATAAAATGTTCTGCTGAAGTTATTTCGTGCAGTCGCAAATGTAATTTAATGTGCTAAGCAGTTTACTGGTCTAACAGCAACTGTGGAAGGCAGCGAATTGTCAGAGTTGTTAGGATTGCGGTTTAAATAAACCCGGCTAAAAGCGACCAGGGTTCAAATCCCGCCAAAGTCATCTTTGATTTTTAATTCTTTCGCGGTTGATATATAAAATACTCTTCCTGTATATATATTTTTTTATTCTCTCACTCTCACTGTTTGCCGAACTGGACAAAGATGGGTTGCATCAGAGTTATATGCCCAGAATACACCGTATATCTATCAGGAGTTAAGCTCACACGGAGGATTAGTTATAGTATCGACTTCGAAAAGACCAGCAGTAGCTATAAACCTACAAATGTCTTTCATACATGTCGTTTTATGTACATACCAAAAGCAACTTGGTACAATCTCATACATGATTGAAGAGGTCGTAGAAAAGTGTGGGCTGAGAAATCTACTTGTACGGTCATATCACGAGACGACCCTCTCGTTGATCAAACATCTGGAACAATAGCATCAACGTACATTCAACACACACAAACGCACATTGGAGAGTATAGTCATTTATATGAGCCTAAGTATTTGTATAATCTATTTCATTTTATTTTATCAACCTTCTAAATATGAAGATTAAAGTCGATTTGGGCGTTATATGAACTCTGAACGCAAACTGACATAACAAAATGTCACATGATGTTTTATTCAACGCTCCACCAATTCTGCCTCTCACTGCGTTGTATAATTCTAATTTCAGACTTTATAATAGGCAGTGTGGAATAGGAAATTATAAACTTTCAAGTGAAAGGAAACATCTATTAGCATAGAATTACAGCTGTCTAAAGTTTAAATTACACATATTTAAGTATATTTCTATTGTTTTATATTGAAGTCTAGTTAAAGCCAAAATTGAGCTTAAAATGTCTGGAGACAGAACTGCTAAGGATTCTACTGCAAATTACATTCTTATCTTGAAAGATGTAAATCTGAAAATTCTATACGCTATATTTGTAGAGTCTTGTCAGGTTTTCAATTCAAATTCAATGGAAATATATAAAGTAAAGTTCAATCACACTAGATTCGAGATCTGGGGTTTCTCCTCTTGTTTGTTATACATTTTGGGGACATAAAGTGGCCGAATTGCTTAGAAATATACTTCACAATCATTAGGTCTCAGGTTTGATTAAAGGGTTTGGAATCGTGGGCAAGTACATTTATTATTGAACCGGAGTCTTCCATGCCTTGTGATTTAATCTGGGTATACGGAGACTGTTTGGAAACCTGTATAATGAAATCTACCTGTACTTCAAAGCGCTAGATTTAGCACACCTTCTGTAACGCTTAATCCTCCTGAGAATTATGTTTAGGGTAAAAGAATGTGTTGAATATTCGGATACCTACAGGTTAATTTCAAGAGTAGGCTGTTCGTCCATGGATTGAATACATATGCTTTGAAGCATAGAGTTACGTCCCTTTATGATCTGAATTCAAATCCCGCCGAGGTTAACTTTGCCTTTCATCCTTACGGGGTCGATAAAATAAAGTACCAGTAATGTACTGGGTAATTGCTGGCCTTGTGCCTAAAATAGAAACAGTTATTTAACCCAAAAGCAGAAGCAGTACCTAATTTCGGTGCATCTCAGAGAACAAGCGTTGCACTTGTGACCAACTATTCTGTCTCTTTGTAGATCAGTGACATTGTACAATACATAATCGTTTCTACATTTGGGCCAGCAATTACTCAGTACATTACTGGTACTTTATTTTATCGACCCCGTAAGGATGAAAGGCAAAGTTAGCCTCGGTGGGATTTGAACTCAGTCTGTAAAGGGACGTAACTATGCTAGAAAGCTTGGCGTCCGACCCTCTACCGATACTGCCAATCCACAATAGATAATGTAAGATAGTATTGTGGGTGTGATTTGTGATATGATACTTACACACACATCTTGATAGATATGCGAGCTTATATGTGCAAAGACGACTAACACACAAACACACACACACACACACGCACACAGATATATCTATATATATATAACAATGTTGTTAGACGTCGGCAGGAATGCTCTTTGGTATGCCTTCTAGCTCTCAACGCCCTGGTTTCAAAGTTCGCTGAATCCAACTTTCAGGTTGATAAATAAAGTAGAAAACCATAGACGCCGGGTTTGAAGATTTAGTAAGGTGTTAACCGGGATGATTTACGCTATCTATCCTGATTTTCTGCATTCTTAGTACAAATGACACCTTTCACGTATACATGGTGACATTTTTTGCCAGGAACTGTATTCGATTGATAGAATCAGTCATGAGGCATAACTTCCTTTAACCGATCCAACGAACGTCTCATTTGATTTGTGTTTTTGAGCTTCCATCACTATCTTTAAAATATCTGAGAAGTTTTATGCACTTATTTGTAATAAAAGTTCTCTAAAAACCAAACAACCAGCAACAGCTATTCTATAAATATTGACTCGGTCTGTATATAAACGTACGCATTCTACATGGACAGGGTTACCAATGGTGAACACAAATGCATACATTCGTAGAAAGATACTTTTGCCAATTATTGGGAAACATACTCTCTGTTGAAAAAAATAAAAGAATATAAAAAGAACTTTGATTAATAAGAGAATGATATTAATTTTGTTTTATATTTTGTTCTTGCCTTTTTCATATATATAATTCTAATGGTCTTGGCACCAAGAATCGTTTATTGATTTGGTATTCATTAGCAAAAATCACAGTTGAGAAATGTAAAAATCTATACACTCAATTATTCATATGCCAGTAAATCTACTTCTGTAATCAAAGTGAAAAAAAATAAAAAAAATTTAGCGAAAGTAAAAACAAAGCGAACATAAATTAAACTGCAGATAAGACGTATGGAAATATCCGGAGGAAGAGAAAATACTATGAAATATTTTGCCAAAATCTTACAGAAAATTTTTTTTTTTCTATTTAATTATGGCTTTTTCATCATATATTTTTATGCCTTCATCTCTCTCTCTCTCTGTTTTTCTCTTTCCCCCTCTCTCGCTGTCTGTCTGTCCTTCTCTCTCCATTTCTCACTCTTACACATACGCATACACACATACACATAGATATGCATGTATGTGATTATGTATATATATATATATTTGTGTATGTCTCTATATATATATGTCTATATATACACATACACACACACATATATATATGTACATACAAAAAAAATGTGTATATAAGTATGATGTATGTATATATATATGTGTGTTGTTATGTATACATACATACGTAAATATAGTTGTGAGACCGTCTGTGAGAGATATCAAAAGCACATTTATATATATTTTACTCATCTGTTTTCCTAACCAATCTCTTTTCATGTTATTTCAAACATTATTAGAAACTATACAGACGCCATATAATTTAGGAGTGAAATCAATCATCAGTGGTTCTACGGAAGCACCACTCTTGTGTATGTGTAGCATTGTCGGCGAACCGAGTGGGTGATTACGTTTCGAATTTTGGGCTGACTATCCCAAATCATTTGTTAGAAATAAGAATATAAAGTTCATTTTTTCTTTACCAATTAAACTCTATACCTTCGTTAAGAGGCGGCTAATTGGTAGAGTCATTAAGGAGTCATCGAATAAATAATTACTACGGTGTCAAGATAACGCTTGAGTGCTTTATCATTCCTGGTTTCTCTGGTTTGATTTGGCGATCGGCTTCTTCTATACATGGGATGGGATGATCTAGTCTAGAAAGCCTTCGATTATAGACTTATTTAAACAAGGTTGATCATGACCGAAACAACAAGAAAATAACTATTTTAAATCTGAACATGTATAAGGTAAACAAACATAACATGTAGGTTGGTAGGAATGACTAGAAGCATATATCTCTTATGTAGATATAACCTTCGTTGTTTTCTGATAGTGAGAACAAGTTAATAATCATGTTAGTTTAACCCTTTCCTTACTATACTTATAATGAATAGCACAGACTAATAAAATATGAGGAGAGATTTAGTAATAAAATTAACCTCCGCATTTATTTGGAACATAACATTACAACATTTCTTCTACGGTGGAAAGTTTTTATATAGATATAATCATATTAAAGTAAACACTTTTGTATCCTAAAACTGAAACCACTGTCAGAACTTTCCGCGGCAAAGGAATTTCTAATGAAAAACCCTGCGTATGATTGTAAATTAACCTTGAAAAATAATCAAGAATTTTGAGGGATTTTGTAAAATAATTAAAGGTTTGATTTTTAAGCTGATGTTGAAATATAACATTAAGTTAAAATGTAAATAACACACTTTAAAACAAACAGCTTTGTGTGATAAACCAGGAGCAGTTTCAAGCGGTTTGGTATCAGAAGGGTTAATGAATTGTGATGAACTGAGTTTTGATAAGTCTATTAACAATGTTTAGTGTGGTGAAGCCTTTTAGTATTCCGACTGTCCTTCCACGGATTCAATAACGGTCCTGTCCATTTGCTGATATTGTCTCTTCTTTTTTTTTTTTTGCTATATACTCTGATTATTTAACTCAAACTCGACAGTGTCTCTGATCATTTCTAATATCTTATTAGCTATCTTGAGTATTTGACAGATCCATTACACGTAGCTCAAACAAGCAAGGATTATCTCGCAAAGTAAGATCATCCTCTTACATTGCAAAGATAATTAAGCTGACACCAAGAACTAAGGAATTTTCTCGCCAAAGAATTGCTCATAGATTTCTCATTACTGGACAGTTGACAGTAATATCACTAGTTATATAATTGGTGTAATATCTAACATAGGAATATAATGCAAGGATTCCCTTCTTTCTCCATTCACTAGTGAAAAGTGGGTCAAAAAGAGATTTAGGATGTGACAAGGCTATTGACAGTAGACGGTTCCTGTGTCAGCGGACAACTGGTATCATTCCTTATAACTACATTTTCAACATGGCATCGTTATCAAAGCTTCGATAAATTATGTTGACAGACATTAATTTACTTGCTTCTCTGCCACTTCCTAAGCTCTTGCTGCCTGAGAAACTCTGGTTCCTCAATTCTTGATAATAGAAAACAAAATTCAAACAAAAGCATTTCACCTCATAAAAGACCCTTCTTTTTACGGTTTAGCAGCCAATTCAATTTACGATCACTAATATAGAGAAACTTGTATATTTTCACCCTCTTTTGCTCTGCCTTAAATCTACTTAGACAATCAGTAGTGGAAAGATGGTGTCTTTTGTCCAGATAGATGACCAGTATGTGCAGCAAGGCGATAACTAATATGCTGTGTAATTACAGTCAATATTTTAATCCTTCCCACAGTTACCTCCTTTTAATTTATCTACGAAGCCACATAATAACCTCTTCTTGTAATCTGTTTAAAATTGTGATCAAGAAATTTACTTTACTGTCTTATCTTAGAAACCTTGGAACAAAATAGTCCATCAGATTATTATTTTTCTCTTATAACACCACATAAGAAATCGTTGATATAATTATATTACGATATCATTTTTTTGTAGTTTATTTAAGTTTTACAGCTAATTGATTATGTCCAGTGTGACTATTCAATAGACGTTGGTAAATAAAATTCAGTTTATTTTATATTATAATTAAATTAGTAAAGAATAAAAATGTGTACTGTTATAATTATATTGTATATAAAACCACGTAACGGACTGGTTCGTAGGAGCGCAGTTGTGACGTAGTAAACCTTGCGGAGTTCATTCCCTCTCCATATCTCAACACAGATGATTTCTTCCAGAGAAGGAGAAATAAAGAGAAGAAGAGAGAAACGGTTGGCCTCCTTCTGAAATAGTCGTTTATTTATCCACCCCGAAATGATGAAAAGCAAAATTGATCTCAGTGGATTTTGAACCCCAAATACGCAGAGAACCGGAATTAATACCACGAACTTGTCTTTAATCCTTTCGAGGTCAATAAATAAAGAATCAGTTCAATACTAATATTGATTTGCCTTCTAGCTCTGATTCTTTGTCACTTCTCCCTCTGTAAGGAATCGATTGGATTGAATCCTAAAACGTAAAGTGTTCCCTCAAGTTTTAAATGGCCAAGACAAGCCGCGTGTTAAGATGACTACAAATCTATGTCAAGTTAAAGAGACATTTTCTTTCCTTTTTATTCATTTCTCGAGAAACATCATATAATCTGTTCGTAATTTGTTTCCAAATCAAATAATACAGACTAAGAAACAAAGATAAAGTTTTGTTAAAATTGCCGCAAGATAATATGAATAATTCTTAGTCATATTATACCAGAGATGTAGGTTCCGAACAAAAGAACACCTGGTCACACACACCTAGATACGTACACACACACACGCAAAGGTGCATATATTCTTGGCGTATTAGACGACTGCCGCAGGTTCACCAAATATCGTTAATTTTCTTTATAATATCTCTGTTCATGCAGTAATAATGATATAATATGGTCGTTATTTGTTTTTCAAATCTAATATTACACACTCAGAAACGAATATAAAGTCAGTTTAAAGTAGTACTGCGCATATAAATAGACAGTAGGTTTATAGCTTAAACAGAAGGTTGAATGAGTTCGCTTCACAATAATTTGATGTCAAGTTCGATATGCTGTGTAGCACATAAAGCAAGTCCCAATGATCCCTTTTACCATAGCCTCAGGTCGACCCTTGCTTTGTGAGTGAGTCTGTTTGGAATCTCAACAGACGCATTGTACATATATTTGAAAGGGCTAGTTACTTTTCTTTACCTTCAGAGATGTGCCGTCTATTAGAAACATTATTCTGCACATAGCGGTACTTGTGAATTATCGCCCTTTCTTTTTCAAACAGACTAGACAGATCGATAGTGTTTTAGGCTTTGGTTTCACTGCCCTGCCTAACCTGAGAACGAAGAAGCTGAAGTTTAGATAAATTATGGATTTACTGTGTACCTCATATATATATATATATATATATATATATTTAAATAGAGGTGTAACACACGAGTTGTGATATATTAGTAAAAGGAAAAGAAAATGCTGACAAATTTTTCCCAGTGAAAAATTTGTCAGCATTTTCTTTTCCTTTTACTAATATATATATATATATATATATTCACATCTTCATAGTCAAACCATTCTCTTGAATCATATCCAATTTTTCATTATGTTGTTGTTGTTGTTGTTGTCGCCGTCTTCTTCTTCTCTCTCTCTCTCTCTCTCTCTCTCTCGCTCTCTCTCTCTCTCTCTCTCTCTCTCTCTCTCTCTCTCTCTCTCTCTCTCTCTCTCTCTCTCTCTCTCTATATATATATATATATATATATATATATATATATATATATAATTATGATATTATACATGCATATAAATGGGAGGGAGCTAAACATATTCAGCGTTAGATAAATAGATGTAGAGAAGTAACTAGATAATGAAGTCAAGTAGATTTCAGCATTCCTCTGTACATTGGAATTGCAATTATGGGTAGGAATCAGACTACAACACAAACAAGCTCACAAACACACACATACACATTACACACATGCTCTCACATACACACAAGTATATATATATATATATATATATATATATATATATATGCATGTTCGTATGTATGTATGCAAGTATGTATGTTTGATGGCTCGCTCCATAAGTCCATAGAAACCGGCACTAACTAAAACAAAGTCAGTAACCCGCATGCAGAATTCTATATGCTATATATATTGCACACTTTATGGAATATCTCCTCCCTATTGATATGATACAGTGATAAACTGAGAAAGGATATCTTGTGTCAATAAAGCTCACAGGTTCATAACTATGTTGATCCTTACCTGGCGCTAAAGATAGCTAAAATACTCAAATCTATTTCTCGTATAATGAGTTTGAGACAGCGCAGCCTTCTATAAGGAATACGTGTTACAAATTCTATTATATACTTTAAACGTGGTATATAACTTAAAACTTGCTTTATAATTTAAATCATGTTATATAACAAAGTATGTTATATAACAAAGTATGTTATATTATTTAAAATATGTTATATAGCGTCAATGAAGTTATACAAAGTTAAACCTTTATAAAGCTAAAACCTTATATAAATCAATTCTATAATTTAAACGTGGTATATAACTTAAATCTTGCTTTATAATTTAAATCATGTTATATGACAACGTATGTTATATTATTTATAACATGTTATATAACCTTAAAGCTTTATAAAGCTTAAAGCCTTATATAAATCAATATATCTTTATTAGTTTAAAAGATGATATAGAACTTAAAATATTTAATTTAGCTTAAAAATATATATTTTTGCCTTTTATATGACTTAATCCGAAGAATTAAGAAGGTAACCTATGACCATTTTCAGCGGCTCTAAGTCTAGAAGGAAGGATAAAAGACATTTTTAAAACCGGAAACTCACTCTAAATCCTTGCACTATAATGGGTACAACTAAAATTACTCAAGGAATAATTAGTGACATTAAAACTGGCGAAGGATTAAGTCTTTGAATTAAAAAATAGTGTAACAAGTAACTGTGCATCGATGATTTTCTACAAATCTTCCACAACCCCCGAAATTTAATAACTTAATTCATCAAATATATTATGTACCTTTAATATCAAATGTATATAGTTAAAAAAAAACCACACATATCTTGTACCTTTACAACAAATGTATAGTATACTTATATACTGTTATATACATAGAAACAAACAACAATACACAAAGACTAAACTACCAGTGCTGTTTAAAATTCTGGAAAATCGTCTAAATTAAAATACAATCTACTTTTTATAAATGGCTTTTCATTATATCAAAGTGATAAATTATATTAAATATCCAATAATGACCTATGGCTTTGGCACAGAGTCAGGGGTTGTGTGAGAATCGAAGAATGACAATTGCTATATGTCAGCATATATAGAAAACCTTTTGTTAAATGCATATGTACGTGTATATAGACATAAATATATATTTCTCTTTCTCACAATGAAGACACTCACATATGCACACACCCATATGTGTATTATATAAATGTACATAGCTAGATATGCATATATATATTTACGTATGCATATATACGTACACTCAAACATATACACGTATACACACACATATATACGTAAATACACATAAATGCTTAAATCTATATATATTTATACGTAGAAGATGTATACACATATGTACGTGCAGGCATAACACTCATGCACGCGCACAACCCCAAAACTCTCCCTCTCTCTCTCTCCCCCTCTCTCTCTCATATATTTATATATATATATATATATATATATATATATATATATATACAGATGAAGCCTATAAACGTCTTTTCCATTCGAAACTAACTGTTATATATAAATACTTAATTTCACCGAAAATTTACAGACAAATATTAAAACAAAGGTTAAAATGTGCCGACCCCTTGACAAAGGTTGTAGCAGAACAAATAGCCTTCCAGACTGAAAATTAAACAAGAACACACAACGGCCCCAACCTCAACCAGAAGAAAAACAATATCAACGAAAACAGTGGCTGGAATAAATAGAACAAAACCCTAATACGAAAATACAAAATTCAAGAAGACGAAATACATGCATGGTTATTATTAATTTTGAATTAAAACGATAAAACAATTCGGTAAATATTTTATTGTATTTGTTTGGTCAATACATCTTGAGGAATAGGCTAGATCAGTAATTTGTATTCTTGGGTATGGTTATGGTTGTGTATGTAACTGGTGTATATATATATATATATATATATAACCACAGTAAGTAAGGTATTCAATACATAGCAGAGTATAAAAGTTTTATTATAGAAGAGCTTCTATAGGACTAGAACTGTTTCATTCGTGAGAAATCATCAGGAAGCTTCCTGATGATTTCTCACGAATGAAACAGTTCTAGTCATGTAGAAGCTCTTCTATAATAAGACTTTTATACTCTATGTATTGAGTACCTTACTTACTGTGG
>OZ024754.1:4267345-4279845 GCA_964016885.1 Eledone cirrhosa | reverse complement strand
CTTCACCCCTCCCTCTCTATGTTTGTTTGTTTCTCTCTTTCTCTCTCACAATCTCTCCCTCCCTCCCTCTTCTAGCTTTCCTTCTTTTCTATTACCCCCCCCCCTCTTTTCATTGTTGCAATCTATTGTTGCGCCCGCGCCTGCTTTTAAAGCTTGACTAATCTCTCGTCTTTTCATTACCACACACACTCACACACACACCCGCTACCTCTAATACAGCCATCCAATCAACCCTATCACCACCACCCCTACCACGACACCATCTCCACCACCACTACCATCCACACCACCACTAACACACCACCTTTATAACCACTACCAACAACTTTGCCACCACCATCTCCACCACCACTACCAACAACTTTGCCACCGCTATCTCCACCACCACCACCACTACCACCACCCCTACCACGACACCACCGCCACCACCACCACACCACCGCCACCACACCACCGCCACCACCACCACACCACCAGCATCATCACCTTTATAACCACCATCAACAACAACATCACCACTAACCCCAATTCTACCACCTCTACCTTCAACGCCTCTGACAACTTCACCCCCACGAACATAACTGCGACCATCACCACCACCTTCATTACCAGAGCCCACCCCCAGAACAACAACGGCCCTCCCACCTTATCAGTATCACCCTCACCGCTGCGCCGCGAATAACTTCTCCTGCAACTACAAATACCATTGTCAGAACCACTGCATTTACAATCCCCCCCGCCGCCTACCTATCTCGTACATTATCTGCACCACCACCCCCAACAGCACCGACACCATCTCTATAACTACTAACAATATCAATACAACAACTAAAACCACCACCTCCAACAACAACAACGACAACAGCAACAGTACTACCACCGACATCGCCAACAATAAAACAAATAGGCAACCTAACTCACCACCACCCCCACCATCTCTAACAACAACAACGACGACAGCAACAGTACCACTGTCGACATCACCACCACCACCACCACCAACAACAACAACACAAATAGACGACCAAAACCACCACCATCACCAGAACTAACACCAACAATAACATCAACAACCTGTATCTTACCCATATTATCAACTCTATCACTAATCAATGATCACTGATCATCCTTTTATTAGTTTCTGCTTTATCATGTTTTATAATATGTATCTGTCAACCGCAAACCCTTAAACCTCTACAGCAGACGACATCAGAAACTAGGAACTATATATAATTGAGAACTCTTACAACCCTATCAAACAAAGTAGGAAACCTACGGTTTCACTCGCCTTCCTAGCTATAGCACACCAAATATCCTTTAAATAACACTTGACTGTCTAGTAAATGAAGGACAGATTTAAAAATTTTTGCTCCTGTTACCTACAATAGAGACGAGATGGTCATATTTGGAATGTCTTTACATTTAGGTCTGGTTGATTAGCGCTGACTTGCTAGTTATAGCACAACACTCGCCTATAGGTCTGTTTATCAGGGTTGAATTGCTAGATATAGCACACTAAGTCTTGTTTAAATAACACTCGACTGCGTAGCAAATGAAGGACAGAGTGGATAATGTTTGTTGCTGTGGCCTATATTTGAGACTTAGATGGCCACAGCTTGAATGTCGTTAATTATATGTCTCTTTGATAAGGGCTGAATTGGAGCTACGCAACAATAACACACGTCTCATAGCTGGCGTGTGTGAGTGTGAGTGTGTGGTGTTTGTGTGTGTATGTGGGGGCTGGGCTACTGCCCTCCTAAATTAGAGCAAAACAGTAGAGAAAATTCGATTGATAAAGAGATGTTTTATATTTATATTTTTATTCTTATTATCAGTATTCACGTTTTTATCTGTGTAAGATTTCGGGCCAATCAGGTCCTTTGTCTTCCCTTTAACCAAAGCGCTCTATACGCCCATTACCTCAGTCTAATATGCTGCAATATATACCCTTATCGTTTCTAATATTTCACGTCTCCTATGTCGACTCTTGCAATTATGCACCCGTATGACTTACAATCTATAAATTAAATTTCCAATTTGCAATCCACCAAGGAAAATATGAAGAAGATATGAAAGGGAGTTAAGAATGTAATATTACAGGTAGACACCCACACAATTTACTATTTTCCTTTTATTGTAAACAAAAGCTTTCTATTGTTTCTGCACACGTAATCACGTTTACCTTCTTTACTATATCACTGTCTAGTATTCTCCTCACATCTCTCTCTCCCTTTCTCTTTCTCTCTCAATGTGGAAAAATATTATATATACACACACACACACACACACACACACACACACACACACACACACACACACACACACACACACACACACACACACACACACACACACACACACACACACACACACACACACACACACACACACACACACACACACACACACACACACACACACACACACACACACACACACACACACACACACACACACACACACACACACACACACACACACACACACACACACACACACACACACACACACACACACACACACACACACACACACACACACACACACACACACACACACACACACACACACACACACACACACACACACACACACACACACACACACACACACACACACACACACACACACACACACACACACACACACACACACACACACACACACACACACACACACACACACACACACACACACACACACACACACACACACACACACACACACACACACACACACACACACACACACACACACACACACACACACACACACACACACACACACACACACACACACACACACACACACACACACACACACACACACACACACACACACACACACACACACACACACACACACACACACACACACACACACACACACACACACACACACACACACACACACACACACACACACACACACACACACACACACACACACACACACACACACACACACACACACACACACACACACACACACACACACACACACACACACACACACACACACACACACATATATAACGGTGATGAATTAGTTTTGCACAAAGATGGCGTAGGCATACAATACAACAGGAGGAAACATATAGCACTATTGACGATGTTGCAGATGTGCAATGAAAGAACTTTGTTAGACTATATATATGTGTTTGTGTCTATATTATATCTGTATTATTGACCGTTGGTCAGTCAATGTCAACATTGATGACCGAATAAATTAAATTAACCGATATAAAAGACACAGAAGCGAAAACCAACCAAACAGTGAGTGTGTTCTGTTATTAATTCAGGCAATATTTACACAAATATGACCCTCCCCAAGTATAACAATATATATATATATATATACTCATATATATATACTCATACAATGGGAGGGATTTATATGTTTTATGGATAATGATGAAGACCAAACCACTCAATGCAGATGAATAGAGTATAAAGTATTATACTTTAGACACAAGACATACCCAATGATATTACTGATATCTGCAACTACCAAACTCACAGCCTGTAGAATACATTTATCTAAGCATGGGTTAGACGGGTTGTCCCATTTGCGGCAGGTTGGGTCAGGTGACCGTGACTTGCTCATATGGAACTGTTTTTGGCTAGAGTTCTACAGCTGGACACCCTTCCTAATGCCAACCACATTTACAGTGTGGGCTAGTTGCTTTTTGTCGTGACACCTATACAACCACTTTACAGTGTATACTGTGTCTTTTTATTTATGACACCTATACGACCACTTCACAGTGAGGGCTGGGTGCTTTTTGTCCAGACACCTATACAACCACTTTACAGTGAGGGCTGGGTGCTTTTTGTCCAGACACCTATACAACCACTTTACAGTGAGGGCTGGGTGCTTTTTGTCCAGACACCTATACAACCACTTTACAGTGTATACTGTGTCTTTTTATTTATGACACCTATACGACCACTTCACAGTGAGGGCTGGGTGCTTTTTGTCCAGACACCTATACAACCACTTTACAGTGAGGGCTGGGTGCTTTTTGTCCAGACACCTATACAACCACTTTACAGTGAGGGCTGGGTGCTTTTTGTCCAGACACCTATACAACCACTTTACAGTGTGGGCTGGGTGCTTTTTGTCATGACTCCTATACGACCACTTTACAGTGTGAGCTTGGTGCATTTCGCCGTGACACCTACTCGACCACTTCACAGTGCGGGCTTGGCGCTTTTTGTCCAGACACCTATACAACCACATTACAGTGTGGGCTGGGTGCTTTTTGTCAGGACTCCTATACGGTCACTTTACAGTGTGGGCTTGGTGCTTTTTGTCGTGACACCTACTCGACCACATTACAGTGAGGGCTTGGTGCTTTTTGTCCAGACACCTATACAACCACATGATAGTGTGGGCTGGGTGCTTTTTGTCATGACTCCTATACGGTCACTTTACAGTGTGGGCTCGGTGCTTTTTTGACGTGACACCTACAGTGATTATCATATACGCTGTGGTGATATGACATCAACTTCATATCAACAACTATTATAGCGGAAAAATGGGCACCAGAGTTGAATTAGTAGTTTATCGACCTCGAAAGGAATAAAGACGAGAGTTGTCATCAGCGGGATTTGAACTCAGAGCTCAGAAACAAATATCACAACGCATTCTTTTCTATGTTTTAATGAGCCGCTCCTCCGCCGCCGCCTTTATCCATCACAACATCATTTAAAGGTGTAGAGTGTAGAGTGAGAGTATGTAGGGAGGTGGAGGGGTGGGAGTGGGGCTGGTTAGAGCATTGTGAAGGGGGAGGGGGTATTAACGTTTGGTGGTAGTGTGAGTGTTGCACTGAGGGACACGGGGTGGTAGTTGGCGTTTGTTGATGTTACTGATAATAGCCGTTGTGGGACGATGATGCTGATGTCAATGACGATAACGATGACAATGATGTCAGCAAGTGTCAATAATGTACATATATGTGTGTGTGTATATATATATATATATATATATATATATATTATTCGAGTAGCTTCAGTTGGTAAGTATATATATATATATATATATATATGTATATATATATATATGTGTGTGTGTATGTGCGTGAATGTGTGTTTGTGTATACATCTATATATATATATGTAGAGAAACTAACATATACGCTATGGTGGTATGGCATCGACTTCATCGTCATCATCGTCTTCCTCCGCCGCCTCCTCCTCCCCCCCTCCTCCTCCCCCTCCTCCTCATCATCATCATCGTCGTCTCCAACATATTCATCATCGATGTTGTTGTTGTTGTTGTTGTCGTCGTCGTCATTCAATTTCGTTGTTTGACAGAATATGTGATGTGGTGATGGGGAAGGAGATCCAGGAAAGGAAGACAATGAAAGATGGGAGACAGAGATAGAGAGACAGATAGACAGAGATAGACAGAGAGAGAGAGAGGAGAGAGAGAGAGAGAGAGAGAGAGAGAGAGAGAGAGAGAGAGAGAGAGAGAGAGAGAGAGAGAGAGACAAATAGAGGGAGAGCGATGAAAAGAGAGAATATGGGTGAGGGAATTAGTGGTGGTGTAGGTGGTAGGTAGTGAAAACTAAATAGGGGGCGTTGATGGGGGTGAATGGAACGGAGGTAAAACGGGATCTGATCATATCCGGACAGAATGAAAAAAAAAGGGAGAAAAACGGGCTGGGCTAGGCTGGGCTACAGAGAGTAAGGCTGAGCTGGGAGCCTTTATAATAGACTAAGGGGCTGTGACAAATTAATAACCCCTAGGTTTGTTTCTCTGTCTGTTTGATTGGCTCATTGATTGGTTAGTTGATTAGGTGCTTTGTAGGAGATCTGTGGCGGGGGGCGGGGTCATTTTATTAGTGGCAGTGACGTTAGTGGTGGTGGTGTTGGCGGTATCTCTGGTGGTGTTGGTGGTGGTATTGGAGGTGGTGGTATCTGTGTTAATGGTGGTGTTGGTGGTGTTATTGGCGGTGGTGGTGTCTGTAGTGGTGTTGGTGGCGGTGGTAGTGTGTCTACCTGAAGGAAATACCTTGATGCCTGCTGTCCTGTCATTAACTTTTGTCGATTTCATCTATCAAAACAGATCTGATTGTTATCAGTGTGATTAACTGAATGTGTGTGTGTGTGTGTGTGTGTGTGTGTGTGTGTGTGTATAGATATATGTGAATATGTTAATGTTTATGTGTTTGTGTAGGTGAGTAGTTTTGTGAGTGTAAGAGAATGTACAGGGATATATTTCTGAAAGAGTTGAAAAAGAGATGTATGTATGTATACATGTATATACGTGTATATATATATATATATATATATATATATATATATATTGTGTGTCTTTGTTTTTATGTTAGTTTGTCATCACACAATGACGGCGAATTAGATGAAAAAAACAAAACAAAAAAACAAAATACAAAACAAAACAAAACAGGACCCCCCCCCCCACACACACATATATATACACATAAAATCACACACAATCAGACAAGATGACACGTAGAGAGACACACACATACATCTACATACATACAAACATACACACATACACACAATAAAATGAAAAGCAGCAACAAAGGTTCAAATTGTGAATCCGGAGAGCTTGAAACTATTCATCTCAATACAACAAAATACTTCATTTCCTTCCCTGAAATAATCCCCCCCCCCCATCACACAGCTTCCACTTCTCCCCACGCCGCCACCAATTCCTTTATCCCACACCATTTATCTTCGTTTCCAATCATTTATTTTTGAAAAATTTGTTTGCTTGTTTGGTTGTTTGTTTGTTTGTTTGTTTGTTTGTTTGTTCGTTTTTTTTCTTTTCTTTTCTTTTTTTTTCTTCTACATTTTCCTGTTCCTCCACCCTGCTTCATAATCACTGCCGTCATCATCATCATCATGGTCATCATCATGATCATCATGATCATCATCATCATCATCAAACTCATCATACACAGCAACAGAAGGGGCAGCAGTAGCAACAGCAGAAAAAAAACATCATCATCACACTCACCATCATCACCATCATCATCATCATCATCATCATCATCATTTCCATCATTACGACCACCACAAACACCACCATCATCACCATCATCATCACCATCACCATTACCATTATGTAATTAGAGAGAGAAAGAGAGATAGATAATAAGAGAGAAAGATAGAAAGATAGATAGAAAGATAGATGAAAGAGAGGCTATGAAATAAAGTTAGTGAAGGAAAGATGGAGGGGGAAGGAAACAATTTGAAAGCTTTTCCTCATTCAATAGAAAAGCAGATTTAAAAGAATACACTAAATATTACAAAAATATATAAAAAAAACCTGAACCAAATACATACATATACATATATATATTTGCTACATTAATATATATATATACATATATATACCCCACTCTCAAGAGCGTGAAACTAATAAACCTTTGTTCGTACTGCCTCTCTGTTTTGTTCCCGTTCAATTTTTTACTATATATATATATACATATATATATATATACATATATATATATATACATATATATATATACATATATATATATATACATATATATACATATATATATATATATATATATATATATATATATACATATATATATATATATACATATAGTGAGAGAGAGTTTGTTGAAGATTTAATGAATCAGAGAGGGAAGAGTAGAAATGTTTAGTAAGGAAAGAAAATTAGTCATTTATTTTATAGTCTTTAGATTCCAAAACATATGAGATACTGTAGACGTCATTCATGCCCCTTGCATTAAATATCTTAAAACTAATTTAACTATTTAAAGCAGAGTTTCTAAAAGTGCTCTATACACCACGTCAACTTCACTTTCATTCCTTTTCTCAACTTATTTCATCACTTGCCCCTTTTATTGTTTATTTTTCTATGGGCAAAGAAATATATTTCAGATTGCAGCAACCTGTGTAAGTCAATTTCGTTTTGTTTAACAAATAGCGTTTGAAGTTGAGAGGGGTTGAGTTAGGGTTAGAGGGTAGAGAGGGAAGTGCTCTCTTTTGATATGCTTTATGAAATATAGGTGAGGGTGGCGTGATTGACAAGTTTGAATAGGCCTACATGCAAACAATGTTTAAGCCATGATCATGTCCTGGCTTCTCAGTAGCTGTGTTAGAAGGCCAGACGCTAGCATTTCGGGATTTTTACGCATCATCAGTGACACTTACTCACTCGTGACTGAGACAAGAATTGGCTATAAAACATCTACATGAATATAAAAATAAACATATCGTATATGGTTTCATATTCACCTCAATTTGTGCTTCAGCTTGCGCTATATGAAAATGAGTATGATGACTTGATGTTTCATACATACCAAGTAAAGAGGTGGAGCTTATAGTTGCCTCAGGACCGAGGGAATAATGTCAACGATGATAGACGAAACTTCTGAAACGCCAGCATCTGGCGTGCTCACGTGGCTACCGAGATAGGTGTGACACGATCACAGCTTAAAACACTCATAGTGAGACTTAGATATGTTTGTAATACATAAACATATCGTAAATATTTTCATATACACCTCGTTAGTAATGCCACTGATGTTATATGACGGGTTGAACTTCTGTCAGAAAATAAATAAAGTATGCTGCTAAAGAACACAACACTGTCCACAGTCTAGGAGTTGTAGACACAACCTTATAATTGTGGGCCCAACACCCTCACCATGAAGCCACGTGCCTTGTGATGGACACACACAGAGAAACACACTCACACACCTATACACACACACACACACACATACATATATATATATATATATATATAAATTTGAGTATGTGTTGGTTCGTTACCGACACTTCAGTTTGCAGGCTAGATCACCTACACACACACACACACACACACACACACACACACACACACACACACACACACACACACACATATATAGGTGTGTACATATATATAATTGCTATATCCAATCCTTTTGATTCCATCCTATCATGTGGTTCTTTACTCTTGCTAATACATCTAAGACAGTCACTAGGAAGAACACACTATAATCAACGTCAACACTCAAGTTCCACTGCCTCTAACAACTCACAGGGGAAATTAATTAGGGACAACCGCTTTTTTTTATCAGTAAGTATTGGTCTTTCGCGTCCCTCGAGTGACAATGACCTATCCCGACTACTACTACTACTGCTGCTGTTGCTACTACTACTACTGCTACTGCTACTACTGCTGCTGCTGCTGCTGCTCTGCTACTACTACTACTACTACTACTACTACTACTACTACTACTACTACTACTACTACTGGTGCTGCTACTACTACTACTACTACTGGTGCTGCTACTACTACTACTACTACTACTACTGCTGCTACTACTACTACTACTGCTGCTGCTGCTGCTACTACTACTGCTGTTACTAAGTTTAGGAATAATGTTACTAAGTTTAGGAATACTACTATTACTAAGTTTAGGAACAATGGTGATGATGATGGTGATGATGATGGTGATTGTGATACTGTTGCTAACGAGGATGAGAGTGTTGCTGCAGTGATGAGTGATGGTGATTGTGATGGTGATGGTGATAGGGGTTGTGTTGGTGGTGGCGATGGCGGTGTAATTGCTGGGGTTAATGATGATAATGAAGGGTGTAGTGTTGGTGGTGTTGTTGGTGGTGGTGGTGATGATGATGTTTGTGGCGACAACAATATTGATGATGAGGATGATGATGTTGATGATGATGAATGGTGTGGAGATGGTGGTGGTGGTGGTGTTGGTCATATTATTTGTGGTTATTGCTGCGGTGGTAGCAATGATAATGATGATGATGATGATGATGACGACGTGTATGATACTAACACTAATACCAATACTGATACTGATGGTGATGGTGATGCTGATAGTGATACTGTTGGGGGCGGGGGTCGTTATGGTATATTGCTGATGGCGGTGGTAGCGTGATGATGACAAAATAACAACAAAAAAACAACAACAACAACAACAACACAAAAACAACAACAACAACAACAAAAAACAAAACCCCAAACAGCGAAAACAACAACAAACCAAAACAATTATGATAACAAATAAATAAATAATTGGATGTTATTTTGAGCAAGAGTGAACTAAGTACAATACCAAAAGAGTATCATAGATTGACTGTGTTACATGTCCATAAAGAATTGGGCGGGAAAAAAGCCGTAAAATTATTTCTTTTTTTTTGTTTGTTATAGTTGTTATATATTTCTATTATTATTGTTTTAGTTGTTATATATATATTTATATTTTTGTATTATTTTTAGTTTTAATATATATATATATATATATATATATATATATATATACTTTTTTTTTTAGTTATATATATATTTATATCCTTTTAAGTTGTTATATATATATATATATATATTATTATTATTTTTTTTATAGTTGTTATATATATATATATATATTTATATATATATATTTATATTTATATTATTTTTAGTTGTAAATATATTCGTATTATTATTATTTGTTATATTTTATTTTCGGCAATATTTGTGGTAATTGTATCAATATATATGATTGGTTGGTCATTAAATGAAAAATAAAGACCAACAACAAAGTTGATGTTTTTCATTATTTTCTTTATGTTGCTGTTGGTGTTTTTTGCTGGGGATGAGAGGGCGATGATGTTGCTGTTATTTATGTTATATTTCTGGTGTTGTTGTTGTTGTTGTTGTTGTTACTTCTGCTGAAGTTGATGATGATGATGTGATACTGCTAATTATGATGTTTATGTTCATGATAGTGATGATGCTAATGAAGTTGATGAGGATTCTTGTGATGGTGTTGATGATGTTGTTAGTGAGGATGATGATGATGTTGCTGGTGTTATATGCTGTTGTTGTTGATAACGATGATGATGATGGTGGTGCTGATGGTAATGGTGATGATAATGATGATAATGATCATCATCATCATCGCAATGATGTTGATGACTATCAGTATACTCGTTATCATAATTGTTTCTACTTTTGGCACAAGGCCAGCAATTATGCCAGTGTATTACTGGTACTTTATTTTATCGACCCCGTAAGGATGAAAGGCAAAGTTAACTTCGGCGGGATTTGAACGCAGTCCCTAATGGCGTTGATTAAGTTGTTGTTGTTGCTGCAGCTGTTGTTGATATTATTTGGTCATTGCTACTTTCGTTTTTGTTGTTGTTGTTGGAGTCATGGTCATCGTCGTTGTAGTTGTTGTTGCTGCTGTTGTTGTTGTCATCGACACGGCTGCTGCAGAGAATACATTGTCAGAAATTACCAAAGTTCAACTACGTACATACCAGAGATCTAAGAATGGAGCCATGCAGTTTGTTTTGACTCAAACCAAACCAGACCAAACCATGCCAAACCAAAGATGGTGGTCGGAAGATAATAAATATAGGTTTTCGCGTTTTTCATTTTTTTTTTCTTTCTCATTATATTTTCGCAGCAGGAGAAAGTTTTTAGGAAGATCATAACACAACAAATAATTGTCCGGCCACCAAAGATTGGTAAAACTGTGTGGAGTGAGTGAGTGCGCGTGTGTGTGTGTGTGTGCGTGTGTGTGTGTGTGTGTGTATGTGTTTATTTGTGTGTGAAGCTAGTTCAATTTGGTCAAGCATTTATTATGAACTATATATGAGTTTTATTCTTAACGTCCTGAATCACACGAAACCGCATTAGCAAGACATTAAAAAGCAGAAAAGTGCACTACGACTGCATCACATGAACTATTCAAATGTTCATTTCCATTTTGCTGCAAATTGTTACAACGATCTGTCCACTAATAAAGATATTCAAACCATTTGAATTTGAAAACATTATAACACAAAACAATAGTTTGGTTATCCAAGACTAGATTTTGTAGCGTTTCCTAGATATAGTTGTGGTGTTGTGAATTAATACAAAAATAGTATTTTATTCGTCTCTCGAAAATTTAATATGGACTTTATTCTATCGACCATGGGAAAATGAAAGACAAAATTGGTTTCGAGGGGATTTGAAATAAAAACGTAAATACAAGAAGAAAAACCACAAAGACATTTTATGCGTCGCTCTACTGATTCCACCAATCCCCGAACCTCAGAAAAATATGAACTATATTATAACGATCATAGAAAAAAATGAAAGAGAAATCTGGCCTCGGTGGGATTTGAAATCAGAACGGAAAAGGCCGTTATAAATACCACAATGGGATTTCATTCCACGCTCTAACAATTCTGTCACACCTCGAAAATTTAATATTGACCATATCTGATCAATTATGGAGAAATAATAGACAATATCGGCCTCGGCGGGATTTCAACACAAAACCTAAACTAGTAGAACTAATACCACAATGGCATATTCTCCAATGCCCTACCAATTCTTCCCGCCCCTCATCGCCGAAACATATAATATGGACTATATATGAAGTTAGTAGAATGTTTTTGAGATCATAACAAAACACACGATAGTCCGGTCATCGAAGATATGATTTTTTATGTTGTCCTAGATGTGGTTGGGGTTGGTGTGAGAGGCTA
>OZ024754.1:4232345-4252345 GCA_964016885.1 Eledone cirrhosa | reverse complement strand
AGTATGTGTGTATGTGTAGAAGAGTGTGTATGTGTGTGGTGGATGAGTATGTGTGTATGTGTAGAAGAGTGTGTATGTGTGTGGTGGATGAGTATGTGTGTATGTGTAGAAGAGTGTGTATGTGTGTGGTGGATGAGTATGTGTGTATGTGTAGAAGAGTGTGTGTGTGTGTGGTGGATGAGTATGTGTGTATGTGTAGAAGAGTGTGTGTGTGTGTGGTGGATGTTCTGGAAGAGAGACAGTAGAGCCGAAAAAAAGACAAATAGTTGGAGCTAATGGAATGGAAAGACTTGAATTGAGAGAAGAATTTCTTGAAAGAAATCTCCAGAATTCTTGGTTGATGTAAATAAACAGAACTGAGACGGAAGTGGGTTTTGTCCCTGGAATATAATGTAGAACACTGGAACGATTGTTACAGTGGTGGTGGTAGTAGTGGTGGTGGTGGTGGTGGTGGTGGTAGAGATGGTTCTGGTAGTAGTGGTGGTGGTGATGGTAGAGATGGTTCTGGTAGTGGTGGTGGTGCTGGTAGTGGTGGTGTTAGTGGTGGTGGTAGTGCAGGTGGTGCTGGTAGAGGTGGTGCTGGTAGAGGTGGTGGTAGAGGTGGTTCTGGTAGTGGTGGCGGTGCTGGTAGTGGTGGTGGTGGTGGTGGTGCTGGTAGTGGTGGTGTTAGTGGTGGTGGTAGTGCAGGTGGTGCTGGTAGAGGTGGTTCTGGTAGGGGTGGTGGTGGTGGTGCTGGTGTGCTGGTAGTGGTGGTGTTAGTGGTGGTGGTAGTGCAGGTGGTGCTGGTAGAGGTAGTGGTAGAGGTGGTTCTGGTAGTGGTGTTGGTGGTGGTGCTGGTAGTGGTGGTGCTGGTAGTGGTGGTGGTAGAGGTGGTGCTGGTTGTGGTAATAATAGTGATGACGTGATTTGTGGTGATATGTGGTGCTATGGTGCGTTTTTTTCTGCAGTGGTGATAGGTATGTGTTCTGTTGGTGGAGATGGTAATGTGCTGTTGTAGTTATAGTAATGCTGTGATATGTGGTGGTGGTGCTGATGGTTGTAAGATTGGTGTGTGGGTATCTTGTGGAGGGTAGGTAATGTAAAAAAAGGTGCTTTGACAGTTTTACAGAGGTGAACCTAAATTCTGGTATCAACACTTGCAGAAATGCATTGACCAAGATGGAGTATATGTTGAAAAATAAACATCATAACTTAAACCATTTCTCTAACTGTCTTTTTCCCACGAACCTTTTGAAGCACCCTCGTATATATATATATATATATATAGAGAGAGAGAGATAGAGAGGAAAAAGTATGACCCCCCGACGGCAGAGCTCAAGCCGTTTCGACAGTTATTTCTGGTCCAGAAATAGCCGTCGAAATGGCTTGAGCTCTGCCGTCGGGGTCATACTTTTTCCTATTTCCCACTCTACTACCCAAAGTATTGAGTACTCTGGTGCGTTATGGTCCTTCTGGTTCCTTACCACAATTCCTTTGTTATATATATATATATATACTAACACTTTGTAATGCACTCTTCGTTCTTGTTTTTGATTTCTGTTTTAACTATAAATATATATATATATATATTTATATATATATATATATATATATATATATATATATATATATATATATATATAAGGAAAAGAAATTGAAAATGCAACTGGAATCTTTTAGTATTGAAATAAATATTCTTAAAAGCCTCAAGTTGCATATTCAATTTCTTTTACCTATCCATTAACCCGTATGGGACATCTCTTTAGAAATAAAACCCTAATTTTCTTATATATATATATATATATATATATATATATATATATATATATATATTGTTATATATAGCTTTATTTGTTTCAACACACGACTTCATATCAAAAACCTTGGAATACATACATATATATATATATATATATATATATATATATATATATATAGATATATATATATATATATATATATATATATATATATATATATATATATATATATATATATATGCGTATTTGAATGGGTGAGTGGGTATTTGTATGTATATGTGTGTCAGTATAAGTGTGTATGTTTACATATGTGTTTTATTTTAAATGGTGTACGAGGGTGTGGGAGGTGGTGTAAAAAGAAAATGTATTGATGACGTAAATACATTTGAAACCCTTTTGTAAATGTAGGTACACGTCTATATACTCTATATGTGTTTGTATTTATGTGTGAGTGTGTATCTGTATGCACATTTCAATACAACCCCCCACCCACGTCATATATATATATATATATATATATATATATATATATATATATATATATATATATATATATATATACACACATATATACACACGTCTGTGTTGTTATGCTCTATAACCTCTCTAGAAAGCTCCTTTAATTACCGTTTGTTCCGTTATCCCTACTCTTTCCAGTACCCTCCCTTTACAATTATTCTATTCTTCCAAACCTGGCATTCTATAGTCTCAGTTCTGTTTTAATGGGTTTGACATCGTTTAAATAACGATCATTATCATCATCATCATCATCATCATCCCTACCATTAACACCATTACCACTGTCATCACCATCACCCCCACTCAAGCCATCCCAACCACAAAGCCATGATCATCACAGGCATTATAACTATCATAACTACTACTACTACTACTGCTGCTTCTACTACTACTACTACTACTACTACTACTACTACTACTACTACTACTACTACTACTACTACTACCACCACCACCACCATTACCACTACTACTACTACGCCACTTCTATCATCATCGTCAATACAGATGTTCTCTTTTTTCAATATTCAAAAGTTTTATAATATTTTAGCAATTCTGATCAAAGTTAATCCAACCATGACCATGCCGTTTTATTTGTATTATTCTTTTTAGAGATATTTTGTATCGAAGACTCCATTGCCTAATATGGTCATCCACCCACTTTAACCAGTTCCTGTTTAGTCGGAAGAATATTTTCTCTTCTATTTCTAACATATCTTGTGGCTATTTAGAAGTTCCCTTCATATTTGGTCATATATATATATATATATATATATATATATATATATATATATATATATATATATATATAGGGAGTGTAACTTGGAGTTACTGTAGGTTCACCCAGGTGAGCACTCGATGTTTAGGTTCACTTCTGTGTCGAGGTGTAGAGCTATACAGAGTGTATTATATTGAAAAGATAACAAGGACGATTGGTTACTCCTTCATTACATTTATTGGTTCGTGACGGGCGTTTCGCCACTGATCAGCTCAAGGTTCGATCTGTATCGATCTAACCCGACTCTGTAATCCGCAGCTCGACGGACCCCTTAAAATGCTAGTAGAAAATCTAGTAGATATATATATCAGATACAAGGTGGGCCATAACCCACCCGAGTACTCGATATTTGGGCTATTAGAGTGAGAAATATGAAAACATTCAGGACTCCGACGGCTCAGCTCCGGTTGTTTCAACAGCTAGATCCGAGCGTTTGGATCTAGCTGTCGAAACGGCCGGAGCCCAGCCTTAAGGGTCCTGAATCATTATATATATGTGTGTGTGTGTATGTGTGTGTGTGTATATATATATATATGTGTGTGTGTGTGTGTGTGTGTGTATGTGTGTGTGTGTATATATATATATGTGTGTGTGTGTGTGTGTGTGTGTATATATATATATGTGTGTGTGTGTGTGTATATATATATATGTGTGTGTGTGTGTTTTCAGTAAAAAATGTTCTTTTGGTAAAAAATAACAGGAGTAAGCAGGAGAAAGCTCTCTACATTCGTAGTTTGTAGTTACAACGGAGATTTAGTATAAGAATAACATTAAGAATGGTGCTGTGAATAAACGCTTTATGTAATCACAGCATCTTTCTTAAAGTTATTCTCATATATATACATATATATATATATGTGTGTGTGTGTATGTATATATATATATATATGTGTGTGTATGTATATAAAACATTTCATTAATTCAGGTTTTTTTACAGCCTTTCATTCCCCGCCATCTTTTTAATCCTTCTGTCAATATGTATCCTCCACCGTCTACTCTTTTCAGCCTAATACAATATCTACCCCTCTCCCTACCCCATCACATATACAACATTCTATATAACCCCTTCCTTCCTATTGAACAAAAAAAACAAAACAAACAAAACACCTACCCCCACCCCACACAAAAAAACAACAACAACAAAAACCCTCCACCACCCTCTTCATCCTCTCCACCCACCCTATTACACACATTTCTACTATGTTACCACATTCACTCCACCCTATTAACTACCCACACCAACACCATTTGTCCTCCTCCACTCCCTCCTACTCCTCCCCCTTTATCTTCCTCCCCGCGCCGCCGCCTTTTTTATGACTACGATAAACGTTTTGTAAATTTCTATATGAAAAATCAGTAAAAAAAAGCCCCCCCCCCCCCCCATTCCTCTTCACCCCCCTCCTCCTCCTGCACCTCTCAATTTATCTCCTCCTCCTACTCCGCTTTATCATTATCATCTCTCTATCAATTATTACCCTTTCTCCTCCCCCTCTCTCGCTATTCTATTCTCACTCTCTCAATTTCTACATTCCTTCCTTCTTTATCAAATCCATCGTTTCATTCATCGTTTATTTTCTATATATACTTTCTTTCTTTCTTTCGTTCTTTATTTCTTTCTTACTCTCTTTCTTTCTTTCTTTATTTAATTCCTTTCTTTCTTTCTTTCGTTCTTTATTTCTTTCTTACTCTCTTTCTTTCTTTCTTTCTTTCTTTCTTTCTTTCTTTCTTTCTTTCTTTCTTTCTCACCCTCTTCGTTTCTGTCATACATGTTTTAAGGCCATCTTATTTCTTTCTCTCATTCTCTTTATTTATTTCACTCCATCCTCTTTCCTTTTCTTCTATTACCCTTCTAATGTTTTACTAGGTTCAGCCATTATCCCACGGCCATGCTGGGGCACATAGAAATAATTCTATCTAACATTGGCAACATTTGGGAGAAGGGGGAAATAAATAGTAACCAATTCCCAAAATTCGACAGTATTTATCGCAAAAGCTTTTGTACGATGCTCCAACGGTGCTGCTGATTCTCCAGCCTTATGTGGTACACGTGGATATTGATAGTAATTGTAGGGAGGTACAAGAACTCAATGTTTATAAAGTACTCAATATTATAAACAGAGTTAAATAAAATAAATAACGAATGAAGATTCCATTCTTCACTGTTTTATGTACCTCTGTTTAGTATTCTAGCTATGAATCGTGTTTCACCGCGAAGAAGATGAGGTACTACCTCACGTTATTTAATGCTTTGACGCATAGAGTTACGGCCCTTGCCATTCTGAGCTCAAATCCCGCCGAGGTTAACTTTGCCTTTCATCCTTACGGGGTCGATAAAATAAAGTACCAGTAATGTACTGGATAATGGTTGACCTTCTGCCAAAAGTAGAAACTGTTATTTAATACCTGATCTGTCCATGGGGTCAATAAAATAAAGAAAGTCAAGAACTGGGGTCAATTTAATCAACTTTCCACCTCCCACCAAATTGTTGGTCTTGAGTCTAAATAAGAAAGGGAGGTAGATTGGCAGTATCGTTAGAGCGTTGGACACCATTCTTCGCGGCATACAGTTACGACCCTTTAGGTTCTGAGTTTAAATCCCACAGAGTTTTAGCTTTGTCTTTCACCCTTACGTGGTCGATAAAAAAAAGCACCAGTAATGTACTGGGGTCAATTTAAGCGACTTTCCTCTCTCCCCAAATTTCTGACCATGTGCCTATAGTAGAAATAATCATTATTATTATTAATATTCGATGTCAATTGTAACCTCATCATTCTGGTGTCAAGAAAATAAAGTTTAAGTCAAATATAGAATTTACATAATTGGCTTTTCTCTTACCACACCAAACAACAACAACAACAACAACAGACGCTAGTGTTATAATAATATGGTTATTGATGGGACTATCTATATTTCTTCTGAATTATTCGTTAGTTTTCTCCTTTGCGTTAAGTCTTTGAGCAGGGTTCATTATTTTTAGAGGTTCAGGCACCATGCTTTCCGGCATAGAGTTACGTCCCTTTACGGTTTGAGTTCAAATCTCCCCGATGTTAACTTTGCCTTTCATCCTTAGGGGGTCGATAGAATAAAGTACCAGTAATGTACTGGGATGATTGCTAGCCTTGTGCCAAACGTAGAAACAATTATTTTACGGTGTTCCAGTCCCCTTAGCTGCACCTGTAATTAATTCACAGGGCTAGCCTTGACTCACACTGATTCATAATAAATCTTACTAAGGACTATCTTAAGGGTACACGGGACTATGGAATGCTCAGCCACTTTAAGATAATTTCATATTTCCGTTGATCAAACATTTTGAACACTCGTCGTCGGAACCGATGGTGTTCCAACAACAACGTTGTCGACGAAGAGCTTTTTTTGTAATGTGTGTCTTTTTTTTAAAAAACATTTAATCTAATATTTGTTTTTTCCATATATTATTTTACTTTAGTTTTGAAAATGTTGGTATGTTGGTTTTTAAAATTTGATATGATTAAATATTCAAATGTGGTTGACTGAATACGTTGCCATTGTTGTTCTTGTCTCATTTTAACAACGATTATTACCTCCTCCTTTTCATCATCTTTTTCATCGCTCTCCTCTTCCTTCTTCCTTCTCTTCCTTCTTCATTCTCTTTCTCCT
Source organism: Eledone cirrhosa (assembly GCA_964016885.1). NCBI lineage: Eukaryota > Metazoa > Mollusca > Cephalopoda > Octopoda > Eledonidae > Eledone > Eledone cirrhosa. The sequence continues at coordinate 4,245,669 of OZ024754.1, read as the reverse complement.
CGATCTCCTCTTCCTCCTTCTCCTCCTTCTCTTGTCTCATTATGTCTTCTTTTTACTTTACTTCATCAATCCATTTTGTTTATTTTTTTCTTTCCATCTCACACTCCTTAAACTTCTCTTTCTCCATATCCCTCACCCAAACACCAGCCCCTTCTTTTTGTTCTTTCTTTGTTTTTCAACATCGCTTTCCCCACCCCCCTCTCTCTAGCCCTCTCTCTCGCTCTCTCTCTCTCTCGCTCTCTCTCTCTAGCTCTCTCTTTCGCTCTCTCTCTCTCACTCTCTCGCGCGCGGTCTCTCTCGCGCGGTCTCTCTCTCTCTCTATCCCTCTCTCACTAGCTCTCTCTCTCATATCATATCGCCATCTCAGTCTTACTAATTTCCCAATTTCACCACACAACACCACACCATACACTCTCTCCTCTATTACCCCTCCCCCCCACACACTCTATCTCACTCACACCCCACCATATTATTTACACTCTCCTCTCACTCTCACTACCCTACCCTACACAATTTCCTTCTCTATAACCTCCATCCCTGTTTCATCCCCTCCGCCACATACACAACACCACACCACTATCTCTCCCCACTCTCATTCCCACCACCACCTCCCTTCCATTCATTACTCCACCTCATTCTCATCCTCCTCCTCCACTTCTCTTACCCCTCCTCCACCACTTCTCTTACCCCCTCCTCCATCACCTCCTTCACCACCACCTCCACCTCCTCCAACATTCCTCCTTCCCACTTTTACTAAACTTTAATCAATTATTCACTCCTTATCCCCTTTATCCAGTCCTATCCCACGTCAGCCATATTTTCATTATCACCCCCCCCTTTTTTTACTCTATCCTTTTGAAACAATCCACCATCTTCTTGTATATTGCTGTTGCTGTTGTTGTTGTTGTTGTTGTTTTAACTCAACCCCCTCCACCATCTTCCGATTGATAATTGTGATAACGCAGATGATAGTACCGATAAGAAGAAAAAGAACAACAACAACAGCAACAATAATATTCACCAATTTGATATATTTTTTTGTCGTTTCATTGCTGTAATTATTTACGGTCCTTTAGGTTCTAAGTTCAAATCCTGCCGAGGTCAACTTTGTCTTTCATCCTTACAGCGTCGATAAAATCATGTACCAGTCAAGTACTGGGCTTAATTTAATTGGATTTCCGTATTTACAAATTGTTGGCCTTGTGCCATGTTAAATGAAAAGAATTATTAGTATCAGTATTGTTAATCATATGCACTCTTATTGCCAATTAAATAAATCATTATTATTAATATTAGGGCGGTGGATTGGCAGTATTGGTAGAGGGTCGGACGCTATGCTTTGACGCATAGAGTTACGGCCGTTTCCATTCTGAGTTCAAATCCCGCCGAGGTTAACTTTGCCTTTCATCCTTACGGGGTCGATAGAATAAAGTACCAGTAATGCACTGGGATAATTGCTGGCCTTGTGCCAAAAGTAGAAACAATTATTATTAATATTTTCAACGAATCAACGTCGACCAATGGGGTGGTCTGTTCTGGGGAAGTTTCAGGCCTGGGACTATGGATCATTTTCAAGAAAACTCTGGTCTTGCACGGCTCTTGTCGGGGTATTTCTGGTTTGAGACAAACACGATAAGCCCTGAAGTACTATCTTAGAATCGCGCTGGACGTCGAAAGCGTTCAGCAAACAATTTGTCCCAGCTGAAGTGTGGAGATTCCTAGGATAGTTCCTATCGAGCGTCGGCCGCATCCAATTAATGGCATAGTCTATCGTGGAGATCTCACCACCACCTTCATTTGACCTGAAAAGGCACGTAATGTTTTCTCTTCATTTTTTTTACTATGGAGAAATACGTGTGAGAAAGAATTAAAGACAAATACGTCCCACAAATACTCATCAAGCTTTCCAAGCTTTACTTTGAAAGGAAGGTGAAGCTAGGACGCGCTGCTCTCCAGAAAATTTGGAGAAAGTTTGGTGAAAGTTCTGAATATGACACATGTTATGAAACTACTTTGAGCATGCACCTGTAGACCGTGAGTGAATAATTAAGGTAGGTCATATGTACTTGGTGGCTAGGTGCTTGAGGTTTCGACACTAGTAAGTTGTTCTTTGTTTTTTGGTATTACATTATACACGACCATATTTAACCCATGGTCACCGTGTGCCTATATCTTGTCATTTTGCCAAGCAAACCATCTTTGTACTCTTGGCTTAAATATAGAAATTATTATTATTATCATCATATGGGTTATGGATTGGCAGAATCGTTCTAAAATCGGACAAAAGGCTTTGCGATATTTCGTTCGGCGTTTTACGTTCTGAGTTCACATTCCACAGAGTTTGACTCTACTTTTCACACTTTCGGAGTCGATATAATAAAATAGCAGTCAAGTCCTGGAGTTAAATATAATCGACTTTATTCTCCCATCGAAATTGCTGGCCTTGGTTTTAAATTAGAAATCATTAGTAGTAGTAGTCGTAGTAGTAGTAGAAGGAGGAGTAGTAGTGGCAGCAGTTTTATTAGTAGCCATTGTAACTGCCATTTGTATATCTTAATATCGCATTGATGCATCTTAATCTAGATTCCCCCCATCTCTCCCTCTCTCTTCCTCTCGAATTCTCTCTCTCCTTAATTTTTCTTTCTTTTTCTTTCTCTGGCTCCCTATTTTTAACTCCCTTCATCCCCTCATCCTAATACAATCAGATACAACTCACCAACCTTTACCCCCTCACCCGCATCGCAATGAATACATTAAAAGAAAAACACTTTTTTAACGCCATTACAAAAAAAAGAAGAAAAAACACCATGAAAAATACATAACCAGAGAAAAACAATAACACAAGAGGCCCCCTCCTCTACACCCTTTTCTTCTTCGTTCTTTAGTTTTTTTTGTATTTCCTTCTCTCCTTTTATCCCTCCTAACCCCGAGTAGTCATTCTTTAAGGCTTTTGACATTGAATTTCTTTATTCATTTTTATAAAATCACTCAACAACAACAACAACAACTACTACAATTACATCAGCAGAGATAGCAACAACAACAGCAGAAACAGGAATAGCAGTGGCAACAGCAGCCACAACATCAGCAGCAACAGTAGCAGCAACAGTAGCAGCAACAGTAGCAGCAACAGCAGCAACAGCAGCAAATTGGATTAAAATATAGCAGCAAATCAACAAAATTAACAATAACTAGAGCAACATCAACAACAATATCTACAGCTCTGTCATCATCATCATCATCATCATCATCAGCTACTACTGCACTGCACTACTCCATCAACAATAACAGCAACACTAACGTCAACAACATATTCTGCAGCACCAACTACATAAAACATACAATCTACAGTACCTACATCATCATCACCTAGTACAACAACAACAATAACAACAACAATACCAACAGTAATAGATACGATAATCTCTTAACAAATAAAACCAACACCAACGGTATTACCCCGGTAGAGGGTCAGACGCCATGCTTTGACGCATAGAGTTACGGCCCTTGCCATTCTGAGTTCAAATCCCGCCGAGGTTAACTTAACGGGGTCGATAAAATAAAGTACCAGTAATGCACTGGGTAATTACTGGCCTTGTGCCAAAAATGGAAACAATTATTAACATCAACAGGAAGGTGGTTTGGCAGTATCGGTAGAGCGTCAGACGCCATGCTTTGCAGCATAGTTATGGCGCTTTGCGTTCTGAGTTCAAATTTGCCTTTCCTCCTTACGGGGTCGATAAAATAAAGTACCAGTGATGCACTGGGATAATTGCTGGCCTTGTGCCAAAAGTAGAAACTCTAGCCAATGGATTGGCAGTATCGGTAGAGGGTCGGACGCCACCAATACCATCATCGCCCTCATTAAGAACAAGACCACTTGCTTCATAACCACCACAATTTCTACAGTGCCAGCACAACCACCACCACCACCACCACTACCACCACCACCACCACCACTACTACCACCACCACCACCACCACCACCACCACCACCACCACCACCATCTTCATCATCATCATCATCATCTTCTTCATCAACAACATGGCCAACAGTCTCAACCACAATTTCTACACCACCACCACCACCATCATCATCTTCATCAACAACATGGCCAACAGTCTCAACCACAATTTCTACACCACCACCACCACCACCACCATCATCATCTTCATCAACAACATGACCAACAGTCTCAACCACAATTTCTACACCACCACCACCACCACCACCACCATCATCATCATCAACAACATGACCAACAGTCTCAACCACAATTTCTACAGCACCAACAAAACCACCACCACCATCATCATCAACATCATCAATATCACCAGCTTCAACAAGAACACAACCAACATCAGCTCCACCATATCTATAACACCACCATAACTATAATCATCATCATCATCATCATCATCATCAGCAGCAGCAGCAGCAGCAGTAAGAAGAACAGTGAATTAACTGAAATGAATTAAACAACACACCACCACCAACACCAGATTCAACGGCAATAAGGATAACAATAAAAATAATCACAGATACTACTACTACTCCTACTACTACTACTACTACTGCTGCTGCTGCTACTACTACTGCTGCTGCTGCTGCTGCTACTACTACTACTACTACTGCTGCTGCTGCTACTACTACTACTACTGCTACTGCTGCTGCTACAACTACTACTACCACTATTGCTACTACTACTACTACTACTATTACTGCTGCTGCTACAACTACTACTACTACTGCTACTGCTGCTGCTACAACTACTACTACTACTACTACTACTACTACTACTACTACTACTATTACTACTACTACTACTGCTTCCATAACAACAACATCATCACCTACAAAACTTAAAATCACTGAAGCAACAACAACGATAATAACATCAATAATAAAGACAACAACCATATCACATGAATAACGTCAACATTTTCCACAAAATAGAAAGTATGATGAAACTACAACACTAACAACAACAGCAATGACAACGACTATAACAACAACAACAGCAACAATAACGTCTATAACAGTAATAACAACAACTATAACAGTAATAATAACAATAACAACAACAACTATAACGGCGACAATAACAGTAATAGCAGCAACAATAACAACAACTATAACAACAATAATAACAACAATAACAACGACTATAACAGTAACAACAACAACAACAACAACAACAATAATAACAACGACTATAACAGTAACAACAACAACAACAATAATAACAACAATAACAACGACTATAACAGTAACAACAACAGCAATAAGAAAGTCTATAACAGTAAGAAGTACAATAAGGACAATAAATTGAGATCTAACATGAATTAAGACGAAGAAAACAATATCTACAACAACAATAACAACAATAACAAAATCAACAGTTTTAACCCCCAAAAATGAAATGTAAAAAGAACATAAACGACAATGATATCAATAACATAAACACCATATCCACCTGCAACAATAATATCAACAACAGCATCCTCAACAACAACAACAACAACAGCTGATACAGAAGCAATAACAGCAACAGTAACGACAATAATAGCAACAACAACAAAAGCAGAAAAAGACAACAGCTATAACGACAACAGCAGTAAGAAGAAGAACAATTAGACGATAACAATAAGAGCAACTTCAACAGAAACAACAACAACAACAACAACAACAAAACCAATAGCAACACTACGAACAATTATAACAACAACAACACCAATTGCAGCACAAACAACACCAATAACAACAACAACAGCATTGACAATAATGGCTGCAACTAAAGAAACAATAGCAAAGTAAACAATTATAACAACAACAACAGCAGAGGCATCAACACCCACAAAAAACAACAACAACAACAAGAAGAACAACAGAAACAGCAGCAACATTAACTATAACAACAACAACAACAACAACGTCAACAAAAACAACAACAACAGAAACAACATCAACATTGACTATAACAACAAAAACAACAACAACAGCAGCAGCAACGTCAACAACAACAACAGCAACAACAACAGAAACAACAACAACAGCAATGAAATTAATAACAAAAAGCCAAACAAGAACAAACTATGTTAAAGATTTCAAGTGAAGCGTTGTTAAATTTCATAGCAAATTAAAATTGTTCATTGATAGTGATTAATACCAACAAGGAAAGTAGCGTTGTTCATTTTATTGTTGCAAATGTCAACGAAATAATAAATACACACATACAAAAAAAAAATAGAAGAAAAATGAATACGGATAATTAAAAATAAAAATAAAAATTAAAATAAAAATAAAAATAAAAAAAATTACCCCCATTCACCTCCCAGCTCCTTAAAAATAAGAATAAAAAAAAATACGGTAAAATAAAAATAAAAATGAAAGATTAAAAAATATAAAACAACATGGAAAAATATAAAAAAAATATATGTATAAAAAAAATTAAATAGGGAGAAAAACAAAATAAACGACAAAAAAATAAAACAGATAATGAAAAACTAAATACGGAAAAATAAAATATTAAAATAAAGGGAAACATTAAAATAAATTTAAATAAATACATAAATTAAAAAAATATTTAGTTAAAAGAGAAAAAAAATATTTTTAAAAATCGTACACACACACTCATATACATACAAACACGTACACACATATACACACACACATACACAGAAGAAATGGGAGAAGAAGGGAGGAGTAGTGACTGATTTTGTTTGAGTTTATTTTTTTCTCTCGCTCTCTCTCTCTCTATTTTTTTACTGCTGGTTGTAACTTTTAATTTATTCTATTTTTATTACATATTATTTGAATGTTTATATTTTTTTATTTCGTTTATATTTTATTTATGTTATTTTTTACCCTGAAAGTTGAAATTGAAGTACCACCCCCGTTGCAAGTAAAACCAAAAAATGTAGTGAAAATAGTAGAAAAAATACTAATTTAAAAAAGTATATATATAAAATATAAAAAATTCTACCCCCCTTTTAAAAATTTTGATAAAATATTATTAAAATTTGATGTAGTTTAAGTAATATGTTCATTAGCGCGACTAACAATTAAGGACATTTTAGAAAGAAAACAAATAATAATAAAATAAATAAATTAATTAACATAAAATTGTAAATAAACATATAAATGAAATGAAATAACATGAAATGATAACATGATACTTTTTCATACGCGGGACAACAGAGTATTTATTTTGACGTAGTAGAATCGGTTACATATGTTTAACGGGATGAATGCTCAGTAAAATAGTATGGCGGTGATAGGCGCCATATTGCTTTAAGGAAAAATGCTTGTGTGAAATACTGCTGCCTGCCGACGAATGTTTTAAATACTCCAATTTTTAATTATGAATCATGTTATATGGGACAAGATTGAACATTTTTAGGATTGTTTTTTTATTCTTAATTTATTTTTTTCTTTTGAGTTTCAATTACGCAGTTGTGATATTTGTACAAATATTCTTCCATCCATCCACCTAACCATTAATCCAGCACCATCACCACTACTACCGTCATCACCTCTACTCCAACACCAACATCACTAACATACACTGTGAAGAGTTATTTCTTTAAAAAATCATTCCGAAATCTGGATGAACTGCTTCTTAGACAGTTTCCATGTTAAGTGGTGGAGAGATAAATCGTTTCCCCTCTGATTAGTATAAAAGTCAATCACTGATGAAAACGCAATAAATAAATAACTAAAATAGGTGAGACTGTCATTGTTGACTTAGCCTGTTTTAGCCATGAGCATACTGTTTGTTCACTCTATATTAGTCAATGCATATGTTGTTTTTAGACTTATTTAAGACGGTAACGATGTGTTATTTAAGAATAGAAGGAACTGCTTCTTTTCTACATGGTACACAGATCGAGAAGAATCTCAATCTGTGACTCCTGTAGCAAAGTTAAGAAGAGCGATGGACAGTAACAAAAAACACAGGAAAACAATTACACATCTGGATAACAAACTGTCAGCCATATTTCTTACGAAAGACATTCCTTAATCTTTATAAGCGCCTTGATTTTAGTCGATCATTTCCATCCCAGTGATTATTCCTTCAAGTGTGATACATATATTTTCAATCCTATTTCGTCAAATCGATATTTAAAATTTTTACCATCTCGAGTCAAGTTTTACTCTCCTAGAGGCCTCGCGACAACTAAGTTCTTTAGTTGCTCCTGTGACCTCAGTATGTGACCTCCGCTTCCAGATGCACCTCATATACATCAGAAAATACTGTTGTCACCAGGTTTAAGAGATCAGCAAGGCATTCTTTCCATCACGCAAGTGTGCACTTCTATGAAGAGAGGAGAACACTCGTCGCGTTTCTCTTAGTTGTCGGTTGGTCTGCCAGAATACTTTATTTGCAGATCTGAATTCGGATTCCGGCTTTACACCAAAATCTACCCAAGTCTTACTTTGGACATGCTTACTACCTCTGCCGCGACCTTTCGGGCCAGCTTGTACCGCAAGTGCAAGAAAGAGGGCTTATTTCGAACCTGAGATTTGTAAGGCGTATTCTCTGCTCGGAGGGGGTCTTTGATGAGGTAATGGCACCAAGGGGTCTTTCAGACTCATGGGGCAACACCAAGCCGCTTTCGCCCGCAGCATTTAACAGCTGAAACAGAATCCATTGGACCACGCGTCTTTTTTATTTCGTATACCGGAAAAAAATGTCGGAATTATAGAATTACGCAAGAGATGGTTCCACTGGATTTATTTGATGTGACATATTACTAAGAGACTAAGACACACGTATTTGTACATTTTATATTTACAACACACTTCATAGAGCCAATGATGACAGGAGCTGGAATCCATTTACATTCTCCTCCTCAAACTGCTACTACTACTACTACTACTACTACTACTACTACTACTACTACTACTAATAATAATAATAATAATAACAGTAATGAGGATTTGCAATATTTGTCACAAGAGTATCGGATGAAGGGTAAATAAAGAAGACAAGTTACATGAATAACAACAACAATAATGATATTTTGAATAACAATCAGAATACAACGGAGAAAACAAAGAAAAGAGAAAGTTGATAAAGCCCAAAAGGGAGTCTGAAGAGGAAGGTGAAGAGGAAGGTGAAGAGGAAGAGAAAAACGAGATACAAATGGAATAAAAGAGAAAAAAAAGATAAGAAGAGGAAAAGAAAAAGAAGAAGATATGTGAGGATGAAGAAGAAGAAGAGGGAAGACAAGATGGTGGACGCTGGATATAAGGAGATTGCCGTTAGTGCAATGTATGTTATGTATAGAGCGCTAATATATTTCATTAGTCACACATAACATTTCAAAGAGAACGTTTAATGGTAGTTATCGGACATAAAACATGGCAACTATTGACATAAGAAGGTCACGAAGAGTATGACGTGATATGTCCGTGAAAGAGCGAGAAAAGAGATGAATATAGGAGGAGAAGGGTGTGGAGGGGAGCGAGAGGAAGAGGGGAGAGAGAGAGGAAGAGAACAGAGAAGGAGAGAGCAGAGTGAGAGATATATAGAGAGAGATAGTGAGTTTGTGTGTGTGTGTGTATGATATGTAGAGGTGGGGTGAGAAAGGAAGTGGGGGAGTGAGAGCGAGCAGAGAGAGAGATAGATAGATAGAGATAGATAGTGTGTGTGTGTGTGTGAGACAGTTAGAGTTTGGATGAGACAGGAAGAGGGGGAGTGAGAGCGAGCAGAGTGAGAGAGAGTGTATGACAGTCGGAGGTGGGATGAGAAAGGAAAAGGGGGAGTGAGAGCGAGCAGGGAGAGATAGATTGATAGATAGACAGAGAGCGAGCAATAGAGAGAGAGAGAGAAAGAGAGTGTGTGTGAGAGAGAGAGGGAGAGAGAGAGAGTGTGTGTGTGAGAGAGAGAGTGTGTGTGTGTGAGAGAGAGAGAGTGTGTGTGTGTGTATGTGTGTGTGTGAGAAAGGTGGAAGTAAACGTATAACTCCTCCTTCTTTTCCTCTGAACTACCTGAAATCTGATGTTCGACAAACGAGTGTTAAGCTTTCCTCTACCTCTCCCACCCCTTTTTCCCCTCCATGGTGGTCATCGATATACGGAAATATCATCTCCCTGAGACAGACGAGGCATTTATTATTAGTATTTATTATTTGTTTTATTTTTGTTTTTATTTTTATTGTCTGTCAATTAACATCAATTTCCGCTGATGTCTCCCTGTCAACTCACCGTGCTATCATCACCTAATACTTGACGTAATTCCATAAAATATTGGCTTTTGTGTCCTTTAGGAACTAAACTCTCCCCATACAACCCACCCACCCACTTTACTAATAGTGGAATCAACCATTGCATCTTTATTGTTCAGCCATTTCGTCATTTCTACGCTATTTACCAGCCGTGGCTCCCACCCCTGTCATTATCTCAACTTTTCACTCGCATACTGTACACGACATCCTGGTATTCAATCTGGCTGATATAACTTTATTATTATCTCATCGTAATTATGTAAACATTAGAATCCAGAGAGAGATAAAGCACAGGAAAAAGTCACAGAAGAAATAGTCACATTTTATTTAATTACCATATAAAAGGTAATTTACCTAAAACTGTGGAAACATATCCATCTCTAATGATATAAGAGAAACAGAATTAGTTTCGCTCTAACATAGCTGATACGTAAATGTATTCCTCAGTTTTATATCGAATAATAATGAGTTCTAGTATAGCCACAAGGCCTGTAATTTGGGGGGAGGGGAAAGTCGATTAAATCGACCCCCAGTGCATTACTGATACTTTATTTTGTCGACCCTGTAAGGATGAAAGGCAAAGTTAACCTCGGTGGGATTTGAACTCAGACTGTAAAGGACCGTAACTCTATGCTGCAAGGAATGGTGTCCGACTCTCTACCGATACTGCCAATCCAGTGCCCTTTGTTATATCAAATAATAATAATATTCGATTTGTTTACAAGCAAACAGCCTCATTGCGTTATGTGTTTTAGACGACTATCGCATCCATTTCTTCTAGTAGTGACAGATAGAAATAATCACTGTTACACTCACAATATAGTGTGTGCGTAGCTTTGTAGAGACTGTAGTCGAAGGTACTCTCCCGAAAGTACCGAACAGTGGGACCCTGTGGAGGTATGTGGTTGGGAAATGAACTCATTAAACGTACTGTCATGCCTGCCCCTGATATTAGTAATAATAACATAGATGATCACATGAAATAATGTTGTAGTCGTCACTGTTATCGATCTTGCTATTGATTCTCTTCCTATTACAGCCCCTCCTTAGTAATTTTCAAAATATGATTGTAATAAACGATATGATAGAAAGAGAAACTTAAATTGTACGAATTAATAATAGTTTATTTATTATCGTTATTTTTATTGCTGTCGTTGTTTTTCTAGCTGTAATAAAAGGTGTTTTAATGATAAAATATCAACAGCTTGTGTTGACAAAGAAACAGTATATACGTGATTGGAATGACAAACTCAGATTCTGGAAGATTCTACACTTAAAACGTTGTTTCATGGTATAGTACTTTCTCCTTTGCTGTTGAAGAAATAATTGTTATGGACTACAAGAGATTTCCCATTCAAATTAAAGAGTATAGCGAAAAACACACACACACACACTCCTGTGATATTGGTGGACGTAAAAACGAGTACATACATATAGCTAATTAAGCATACGTTATCGAAAAATCCTATAAATGAGGGAACTGTGGTTTGCTGATGGCATTCTAAAAAATAATTAGCTGGACATGTAAAGTGCAGTTGCTACGATTTCGGACGTTAAGAATGCGACTTGAATTGCACTTTAGACAACAACCCACCCGAAACTTTACCTTGTACTATGATACAAAGCTCTTTGTAGGGATGAACATAACTTCAATAAATGATAAAATACACAACTTGGATTCTTTTATTTCCTCTCAAAATCGAAAAAACATTCATAACTTTTGAACCAGAATTGCAAAACTACCAAACTATAGTTCATTCTACTTGTCAAAGCTGTATTTATCTCCCAATAGCATTAAACCACTGTGTTAAAAAAAGAACGGCTTCAACGCTGTCGCGGACTGTAAATAAAGTGAAATCACATTCGCTATACAATATGTATTGATACATATTTTGTCTTGGGCATATGACCAATTGTGATATTTACTTCATCGGCACCCGCTGTGTTTGTGTATGTGTGATTGGATGAGGGCAGACTTGAACAACGTTTTAGAATACAGAGTTTAGTGATGATGATGATGATAGTTGCGTCGGGGTCATTACAAACGGATACATAAATTGATAAAATGTGTATTTTAAAGTTGCTATATCAGCATTTATTTTTACTATGAGCATGTATATAAGTTGCTATATCAGCATATATATTTACTATGAGCATGTATATGTACAAGTTAATGTGTATCTTTCTGTATAAGAATGTGTACGTGGGGTATTTTTTGTAAGTGTGTATCCAAACGTGTACTTAAATCTGTCTGCTTATATGTGTTGAAATGCTCGGGTGTGGGTGTTTGAGCATACCTTAACTAACTTTTTCAGACCACAATCATTGTTGATGGCAGTGCTGATTGGGTGTGTGGGTCATTGACAAATGAATACATGCATTAATACGTCTTTGTAACATGTTTTTTTAATACCAATGTATGCATATATGTTCACATTAATCTCTTTCTCTCACTCTCTATCAATCTCACGGAAAAATCAGTTGTGTTCAGACTTGGTGAGGGATGGGATCCTCCAGGTTTAAAATGCTCAAGGCACGCCACATACCAAGACGGTGCCCCTTCGACATCATCACATCGGAAGGGCCGTTACCATTTTTTTTTCTTAAGAAGTTATGTGCACTTAGACAAAGCGGAATTTAGAGTAGTGTTCAAATACACAAAGAAGCATCATATATCCGTTTGAACTTCAGATTTGAGGGTTGATAAGTCCAATACTATATAATCCTGTGTGATATTTCTCTTTTTTAATATTTCTATTCTTTTAATATATATATATATATATATATATATATATATATATATATATATATATATGTGTGTGTGTGTCATATTTATATTATATTGTTTTTGTGTGTGGGTCTGTCGTATCGTTATATATTTCACATTTGTTCCTATTTGGTTAGAATAATTTATAGCTATTTTTGTAGTTGTTGTTATGAAGTTGTTCACAGAGAAATAAATGGTTTATGTTCTCCCATGGACGTGTTCGTGTTATTGTTGTTGTCAAACATACTTAGATAAAAGAAGTCGACAAAATAATCAAACTTATTTTTCCTTTTTTTGTTTTGTATCCGTGTCGCTACAACTAGA
>OZ024754.1:4224845-4227345 GCA_964016885.1 Eledone cirrhosa | reverse complement strand
TATATATATATATATACATATATACCATTATTCGTAATACAAAAAGACCTTTCAAATGGAAAACTGCACACACACACACACACACACACACACACACACACACACACACACACACACACACACACACACACACACACACACACACACACACACACACACACACACACACACACACACACATATATATATATGACACGTCGTCGGTAGTAAAGTGCTGTATCTATATAACCACTTTCTCTTGTCACGCTCTCGAGAATCTGATAAAATTATCGTCAAGAACTGAATATCGAGATCCATAAACTAGCTCTACAGATAGTGTCACTTTGCCATTTAAACGAACTGACACGTCTCGCTTTCATATATATTTCCATTTCATGTACACCCAGAATTGACACTCGTTTAGGAATATACTTTATCTTATCACTCTTCTCAGTTGTGGCACACATCTGATATATTTGTTAATTAGGCATAATGTGATTTTCGTTCAGTGTGTTTGTGTTGTGTAGTGTTGGATGTATTATATAATACTGATAGTTTCTGTTTTGCGAGTTTTCTTTTTCTGAAAACAGATGAAAAAACGCATGTTTATATATATATATTAATAAAAGGTCGGAGGTCATATTCAGTTGATTCATGTTTATTTAAAACTCCGTTATACATATTTCACTGAGGACTGTCAGTTATGATAGCCTGAGCACTTCAGACAGCAAAACCCAAAATAAACATTGAAAGTTCCCAATAAACCTTTAAATTTAGAAAAAATTCCAATAATTTTCCCGAAAAAGATTTTCTTTTCATGATACAGGGCCGGCCGAACGCGCAGTGTTGTTTCTTCGACGGCCATGCCCAGTATATATATATACATATATATATATATATATATATATATATATATATATATATATATACATACATACATACATATATATATATATATACATACATCTATATATATATATATATATATATATATATATGTGTGTGTGTATGTGTGTGTATATAATACTGCATATAGAGTGGCTTGGCTTATACAAATGTATTCAATACACATCTTTCCTTCGTACGAATATATCAACACACATGCACGAAGAAACACACTCGATTGCTCGCACTTATTAACAAAACATTTACTGTTGTTTCTATTTGGAATGCTCTGTATCCCATATTACTGTCGCTTTGATGTTTCTTTCGTTATTTTTTTTACTTAGGCATTTTCAACCCTGTTCTATGACACTTATAGGCAAAAGCATTCCTCTTTTCACCACTCTGTCTTGATTCCTGTCATAAATTATCATAGAATACATTATCCAATGTCTGCTTTCATTGTCTCAAAACTCGTGGTGCCATTCTAAATTCTTGAAACGAGACAGAGAAAAATGTCACAGAAATAGGTCACATTTTAATCAAATTATATTAAATAGGTACTTTATTAAAGCCATGGGAACTATAATGATATAAGAAAGAACAAAAACATTGAAAACTCAGAAATTTCGGTCTCAAACCTCTTCTTTTGTGGCTAAAATTTCAACTTTGTTCTGTTCTTGGATAGAGATGGCCTTCATCAATACTTAAATAACCAATATGTGCCATGTAGCACGATGACACCCCTGCGATTCTTATGTTTGCCATTATTCCAGCATTAGACTTCTTCTTGGCTAGGGTTAGGGCCTTCAATATTTCCTCATCTGCCCCCCACATCTCAGTGCTAGATTTTTGCCTTCAAACAGGTTTAAGAAAGTTGTTGATATTGTTGAACCCACTCTCTGATATATAACGGCCAGCTGAGTTGTTCACACTTATATAAAAGTATGATGGAATATTTTAATATAAGAAAATGTTCTTAAATAATGCTCTAAGCATCAGCTTACTAATGAGAAAATTAGATATGTTATCAAATTTCTCCATATTAAATAATGTAAACATCAGCTTAATGATAAAAAACTTAGATATTTTATCGAATTCCTCCAATTAGTTTTATTGTTGTTACACTAAATTGACAGTGTATTGAATTAGAAATACACATTGGCAATGTACTACTTGAGAAATATGGTAACAAACATGTTAAGAATTGTTATATAAACATTTGGTCTGTAGATACTTGTATATCAGTGTTTGGGGAATGAAGGATTGAACAAACACTATGAACTGTTTGAGTTTTCAAGAATTAAATATTGAGGAAGATGGAAAATGTCGGTCAAATGAGAGGTTAAATAGATGAAAGGAAACTTTGCTAAACATTTAGTTGTGCAAAGAATGTACAACTGCATTTAGGAAAGAAATATAGTTTAAGGGTTTATACCATTGAAGAAAAAGACCTCTTCCATCTTCTTAATGATCAGTTTCGACCGATTTATTACAGAGATATATTGTCGAGTGATGTTGGTGGGTGACAACGTCCAGGTTTACATAAAATACTTTACTATATTTTCACAATGACAGCACGCTTCTTGGCAAACTATTTCAGAATGTTGACTTTCCGGCTATTCAAGAAGTTAAGTGA
>OZ024754.1:4204845-4214845 GCA_964016885.1 Eledone cirrhosa | reverse complement strand
ATTGATGGTGGAGGAACTCAACTAGAAAATATCACTTTAAAAAGCATTCTTCATTCTTTGTCAATCTCAATGAAATTAGCACAAAAGGAAATTGAATATATAAAAAAAAAAACAAAAAAAAAAAAAACATTCATTTGAAACGAGGTTTTATTTTAGAAAATTAGTTCGGAGAGTATTATTTTGATTTTTAGCAGAAGAATATGTCTTATAGATTTGGAGGTATGGTTATATGGTGAAGAATTTTACATCGTAACTACGTGATCGGGTTCATATCCAATGTGCCGCACCTTATTTGAGTATTTTAAAGATTAGTTTCGTGAGTGAAATTTGGTAGCTGGAAACTTTATTGAAGATTTTGGATCAACATTCGTTGTTCTTGGTTCGGTGAATTCATCCCATATACTAGCGGAATTCTGAAGGTGGGTGGCGGGTTCAAAGCTATTCTAAATCATGAAGCCAGTTCACCAGTTTGAACATAAATATCTGCCTTTATCCCCCCTTCCAGTCTTGATCGAAGAGTACGACAAATATTATGGGTGCTGCCTGTACGTGAAAACACACACACACACAAACACACACACACACATATATATATATATACACACGAACATCGTTGACACCAATTCGTGTACGAGAACGACCACTTCTTTGGAAAAGAATAAACGGACATTGTTGAAATTTGTAATTGATGTAACCACAGCTGATATCAGCTTAGATAGCTCATCAAACTGTGCAAGTTAGATTGGCTTGGCATGCCTTGCAGTGTCGTATTACCACAACAGATTCCACATGCAAAATCAAGTTGTATGGGGTACTCAAAGATGTTATTTCCTTTAGTATGACGTCTGATATGGCTTAGTAGACCAAACGCGAAATGCATACATCCCTCACATATATTTCGCTGCTCCTTTTACTTCTGAAAATGCTTTCCGCTTCTGTTCAAAGGACTTAACACAGGTAGCAATCAGATTTTTTTTCCCTTCAAGGTCTCTAATAAAAGGATAACTGGAGATATCTCTACATATAAATGTTTCTTAACTCTACAGTTATACGTTGTTTGATAGCATAAATATATATCATAAACTTATCACGATTATAACAACTGAGATTTGAAACTAGTTTATAGTTTAACGTAACGAGAATCTAAACCTTCTACAGTGAATACATAATTTTAAAGAATGGAGTCTGTAAAATAGATTTCTAAATGAGATTTGTTAATCAGTTTATAATATTAACATTCATTAAAATAACTTGGTATGTTGTTAATTGAGTTAGAAGGACGATAATGAGAGATTTTCTTTATTTGTTCATTATTCTGTGATGTTTAAATTACGTGATAATTGAAACTTATTTAAAATATTACTGCGACAAATGAGGCATCGCATCAAATAAGTTTATTGTTAGATAAATGTTAACCTTTCTTCGAACAAATTTAAATATTGATAATTGCTATTAAACTTTTGATTTACATAAAATCTTTTGTAAAAAAAATATAGATATCCTATCAATAATAAAAGAATTTGATTTATTTTGTTTTTTTAAAAAATCACTTTGGTAATTAAATTTGAAAAGACCTTGTCATTTATTTGATAATAAAGAGAAATCTATTTGAAAATAGAATGAATAATGATTACTTGAATATCATAGAATTTTAACAGCGAATAGCTGTAGCTTAGTAGAGAACGAAAGGTGTCACATGTTTGGAATTAATGATTGAATTAAAGGATATTCTGGAAAGTTCACGTAGATCAAGAATAATAGGGAACACATCTATGTTTCCAACAGAGAACGGAAATAAATTGAATTCTTGTTAATTCCGATGAATCTCGTTTCTCTTAAACGCCAATCTTCCTACGTACTTAATTTGTATATAAACATCTTGAAAGTGATTATAACTACACAATTACACACTTACACAATCACTGACACACAAAGACGCAGACACATATACACACTTTATATATATATATTTAGAAAACCACTAATTTATATTTATACACACAAACACACACATATATATGCACATATATCCGTACAACGTACAAGCATTCACAAACGTAAAACATTGAACACAAGCGTACACAACAAAGCTTACACAACAAAGTTTACACAACAAAGCTTACCCAGGTATTCGATTATGAATAATATATGCATATATCTATATATACAAACATACAAACAAAGGTTACACATATGCTCACATATACAATATATTCATTCTGATTCATATATTGGTTCTTCTCTCTCATAATCTAGATACATACTCAAAAACTCCCCCACACACACGCATAGTTCAGTTTGTCTGAAGTCTTGTTAGATTTATTTGTGAATGCCACATAATTACGATTATTTTTTCTTTTTTAGAACAAAACTGAAATGGAATACTTTGAGCAGCAGTTAAACTTTTCTAAATCATCCGGGTAGCAGTCATCGCTTCCTTTCATCTTTTGTCACCATAGCTCACATTGTATCATGCTATTTCTTCGGCACGTTTGTGCTGCCGAACATTCTCGAAGCAGATAGTTTTTAGAGAAGTATCAGAGCATCGTGTAAGATTTGTGGTTATTCGTGGCAATTTTTTACCAGGGTGATTTCAAGTAATTTCATCGCTACTCTTAGTAGATGTTTGCGTATGATAGATATTGTTTTATGTTTTAACTCGAAATATCACATTATGTAAAATGATTGTCCGATGTTTTATATAAAATATAATCTGCATGGCAATGTTCTAGAGATATATGCGTATACGTACATACATACATACACATATGTATTTACATATATACATGTTTATATATATATATATATATATATATATATATATATATATATACGTGTATCTGTATGTATGTGAAAGTATGTATGTATATATGTGTATATGTAAATATATATGTATAAGTATATATATATATATACATATATATATACATATACATATATATTTACATATACACATATATATATACATATACACATATATATATACATATACACGTATATATATATATATATATATATATACGTGTATCTGTGTGTATGTGTTTGGTGTCTGTATCAGTGTTGACTTGTGAATGTGAATGTGAACGTGTATATATATATATATATATATATATATATATATATATATATACATATACTTAGAGGGAGAGACAGAGAAAGAAGTGTGTACGAAACAGAATGTGAAGAGGCGGAGAAAGAGAGACTAACTTCATATAAATACATAAAGTGCAACTTGTAAATGTCTTGCAATTTGTGAATGTACCGTTGACATATTTCCTGTCAGATAACATTTGTTCAAATTATAAGCCAGAGCATCCATCTTGACTCTGATTTTTCGTCTTCCATTATATATTGCATTGTTTTTCAGAATGGACAATATATATTTTTTTCCTTTATAACATTTTATTCTAAAATGTTATAATGTTATTCTGGTTGTGTTGTAACAGAAGAACTCATGGACGAAGCATAACGCCAATAATGTTTACTTTAAAGTTAAGCAATTTTATAACAAATATATTAAATCAAATTATATTTTGTTACTAACCTATGCATTCTCTTAAAGGTTTAATGATAAATGGCTGTAATATTCCTTAGAATGTCACCAGTGTTATTAACATCTTTGTTTGTATTCGCCTGTTATTAAAAGACAGGAAGCGTGGCTTCGGTATTTCGAAATGTTTTGTAATATCATAAGATACATACTAGGCGTTAAATGGTCAATTGGTGTAAACTGCTTTTACTTGTCTTCTTCATTTAAAGCAGCAAATTGGTAGAGTCTTTAGACCGTTGTTTTTAATAGAATACATCTTTTTTCTCTGGCTTTTCTGCCATCTGAGTTCCAATGAGACTGAGGCCGATATTTTTACATGTCTAGGACCGATTCATATGCGGAAACTTTAAAGTCTTTTCTGGGATGCCTTTTCTAGATAGCAATAGAGGACAGTTTCAGACGGGCTACAAACAAATGGATTTAGATGCTAAGGGAAATAAGCTGTTGATGATAACAGGTCAAGTCAACCGATAGTATAATTTTGATATACTTTGATAGGTTTCGGCCAGTATTGGCCCAGGCCATGTCTAACTTAAGATCGCTCTTTCCTTGCATTTTCAATATCAAAGACCTTTCTCTTTTAAATTAATTTTGCTTTGGACACTGCTACAACTACTACCACCAGAGATTCTTATTCGGCGGTAATAATAATAATAATGATAATAATAATAATAATAGTGATTTCTACTATAGGCACAAGGCCAGTCATTTGAGGGGAGGGGAAAGTCGATTAAATCGACCCCAGTGCGTGACTGGTACTTTATTTTATCGACTCCGTAAGGATGAAAGGCAAAGTTAACCTCGGCGGGATTTGAACTCAGATCATAAAGGGAGGTAACTCTATGCTTAAAAGCTTGGCGTCCGACCCTCTACCGATACTGCCAATAATAACAAAGCAAAACGAAAAGGTGATTTCTTTTTATAATTAGAGAAACTTTGAACTTAGCTCTTCCACCATAGGCTGGAGGCCGCTGGCGTAGAAGATGGCTCCATGCTGTGTACCATTAACAATCACTGCAATAGAATATACAATAAATTGGGTAGTTTACAGTAATGAGGTGAAACGTTTGCACGCAACAAAATAAATCTATTTAAAAAACTTACATCGTAAATATTCCTCTTGTATTCTACTATTTCAATTTGCAATGAGATTTGGATTTTTCGTTGGGATTTTTTTTTTGGAGTGTATGATACTTTAAAAGTTAACGTAGGTATTTATCTGTTTTAAATAAACTTGTCTGTGTACACATAGCCTCGCAAACACACACACACACACACACATACACATACACAGACACACATGCACATATATATATAAATATGTGTGTGTGTGTGTGTGTTGTGCAGCGTACAGCTTGTAGTTTTTTAAATATGTATGTATATATACATACATACACTCATATATATCTATATTTAGATACATACTTATTTATATGTGTGTGCAGCGTGCATATGTGTCAGTGTGTATAAACAAACACACACACACACAAATATATATATATATATATATATATATATATATATATATATATATATATATATATATATATATATGTATATGCGTGTACATATGAAAGTATATATGTAAACACTAGCATATATCTTATAGTTTTTTTCTAAAGTACAAATATTTAACACATTCTTGGTAGTACTAGAAAAACACATTAATCCTACATGTGTGTAATATAGACAAACAGAAGAAGAAAAAATAGAATAGATTTTAGAAACTGAACGGCATATTTTATAGCTATCCTGTCAGTTAAAATATATTCTCAACAAATCAACTCATTGTGTTATAGCATTTAAAAGGCGTAAGTACAATGGAATAAAATGTTCTTTGCTTGATTAAAATTCTTTCCTTCCATCTCATAAAATAAAAATTACATCAATGTGTAGGACGGTTGTTTGTTTTTGCTGCTGTTGTTGTTGTTTAATTTAAACATATACTTGAATATTTTATTAACTTTTCACTCGATTCTTAAATATTTCTTGTCTTCAAGTCTTGTTTCTGCTATTCTTCAGGCCATTTAATTTCCTATCAGAGAAATATATTCTCTAGAGTCATAAATAATTTTTAGCTGTCAGTTCGATGGAGAATTTTGACCGAAATAAATTTTTAAGAATCTGATATATTTCAAAGTATTTAACGGGCAAAATTGTGTAAGAATCACATCTATCCTGTCATTGCGACTTACTTAGACTTGACACACATACAGGCACACACAAACACACACACACGAAAGCACACACACACACACATACACACACACGGATGCACACAAAATCAGAGTTATACACATATACACCAATGGTTACACACAGACAGAGACACACAGGTATATATATATTTATATATATATATATATATATATATATATATATATATAACAGATTATTCACATTTATTACTATATATATATATATATATATATATATAGTAATAGTAATAAATGTATATATATATATATATATATATATATATATATATATAGTAATAGTAATAGTAATAAATGTATATATATATATATAGTAATAGTAATAAATGTATATATATATATATATATATATATATATATATATATATATATAATATGTGTGTTTGCATTTGAACGTATAATTT
This sequence comes from Eledone cirrhosa, assembly GCA_964016885.1. Taxonomy (NCBI): domain Eukaryota; kingdom Metazoa; phylum Mollusca; class Cephalopoda; order Octopoda; family Eledonidae; genus Eledone; species Eledone cirrhosa. Next base: position 4,208,675 of record OZ024754.1, on the reverse strand, counting down.
TTCATACATATATATGTATGTAGATATATGCTTGTAAATATATATATATATATATATATATATATTAATAATTACACGCTTATACCCACAAGATGCGACAGAGTATACTACTGTCATTTCAAAGTATCTTAAGAAAACACCTTTACAGCAACACCTTCTCCAGTAAGTTTACAGAACATATATACGTAACTTAAACAGAATTCATATTATTAAATAGTCCTTGTTTCAAGACGATGACTGATAAGAAATATTACAGTGGAACATTTTGCATAGTGCAACATGCTGCACAGTGCTTACACATGCGGTAGGTCATCCCATATAAAACATTCACATTTTCATAAACATTCCTGGGTCGTAAGAACACTGTGTATGCAACGTATCTTGGATACATACGGACTGGCTGAGACCATTACTTTTCTGGATATAATAGAACTGATATACATTTTGTTTAACTGAAATATATATAATTTCCTTATGAGGTTTAACAAAACTGAAAGATGTCCGATAAGTTTAAGCATTACATATTTTTTTTTACTGAAATTCGGATCAAGAGGTTATAATAGTACATTTATTTTAGTAGAACGTCAATATGACGTTATTAGAAAAGAAACGTTGATAGCGGGGCAATTTGGTCATGATATTTAGAATATTTCTAGAAATTAGCAAAAAATTAGAGAGAAAAAGTTAGAAGATTGTTTTGCTTGTTTAGTTATATATATTTTTTAAAACATGGAACAATTAATTACATGCGTGTCTTCTGAGATTTACCTTATTGTTTGTTTCATAAAAGACATGTCTATATATATATATATAATATATATATATATACATATATATATATATTGATAACATATAAATAAATAAGTATATATATATATAATGTATATATATATAATGTATGTATATATATATATATATATATATATATATATATATATATATATATATATACATACATTTCGTATATATATGTGTATATATACATACATTTATATATATATATACATACATTTATATATATATATATACATACATTATATATATATATATACATACATTTATATATATATATACATACATTATATATAAACTATCAAAATTATATGAGTTGGTATGTATAATTTTGTATAATTTTGTACATTATATATATATATATACATACATTTTATATATATATATATATATATATATATATATATATATATATATATATATTTATAACATATAAATAAATATATATATATATACATACATTATATATATATATATATATATATATATATATATATATATATATATATATTTATAACATATAAATAAATATATATATATATATACATACATTATATATATATATATATATATATATATATATATATATATATATATATATATATATACACACATACATATGGAAAACACAAAGGACACCTGAAATGCTTTTGTTTGAAGGACACGTATATATATTTAATTAGAAAAAATTAATTGGCATAAGTAAAGTTTTAAGGTAGTTGAAGAAACGAATATACTGAAATCTGTTTAATTAAACACTTTTTTCTGGCTAACACGATTTGACTTTGTTGTTGTTGTTGTCATTATAGTGTGCGTCAGGTTGTCCTTAAAGGGATCATCATAACAAATCCAAAAGTATATATATATATATACATATATATACATACATATATATATATATACATATATATATACATATATACATATATACATATATATATATATATATATATATATATATATATATATATATATATATATATACATACATATATAAGAACGTATATCAGCACACGTATACATACACACGAACACACACACATATACATATTTATACTTATACTCCACTCATATATATATATATGTATATATATATATATATGTGTATATATATATATATATATATATATATATATATATATATATATATATATATATATATATATAACATAAATGTATGCATGCTTACGTATATAATATATGAATACATTTATAAGGTAAATATATACATACATATATATACATACATACGTACAGTCACTCATGCGACACGATCGTCGTTTAAAGTTGGTGAATTTAATTCATGATCCCGGAAGTGGATGTTGAACAATCGTGATTTTAAGATAACAAAGAATTTCAGCGACCGGAAAGACTTAAATAAATACGGCAGTAAATGGAAGCTTTCCCCCATTTAAGTTAGACATTATTCACCCACAGTGTGTAGACGTGACATGGACTTCGAAACCAAAGTCATATGCCTTGTAGCATCGTTTCTATTTCACAAATTCTACTGTTGTGTTTTTCTTGTTAGTTTTTTTGTTTGTTCGTTATTTCCATAAATGACCTATTTTAAAAATCTGAAAACCATTAAAACTATCTTTGAACTGCCTCTTAGATAATGGTGTGTCTTGATGATATATACTTCACTCTTTAATGGCAGATTTTTCATGTATGTATATGTATGTGTTTATATATATATATATGTCACATGTATATACATACATATATATGTATGTACATATGTATATACAAACACACACATATATATATATATATGTGTGTATGTATGTATATATCTGTATGTTTGTCTATATATATATATATGTATATAAAGGCAGGTTATTATTATATCTCTCTCACTCTTTCTCCTCTCTCTCTTTATGTATATATATATATATATGTGTGTGTGTGTGTGCGTAATGCCAGACATATATTGCCTGAAAGTTATCAGTACATGTAAAATTATATAATTTAAAAGTGTCAAACCTTTTTTTGGCCATTAGCTCATCTCTGGTTCATGTACCATTCAGAGACTGAGAGCACAGAACCCTTAGCTTTCTCACAATATTAAATTATGTTGGTGCTGTTGACATTATTTTAACACAGTAGATTGGACAAATTAAAATGGAGTGACTTATACAATGACACAAGGTACAGCCTGGTGGAATAACCGAAAACACACCTTTATGATCATAAGTCCAGCACATTAACGCCTAGCTCACGCATATATCCTTACATCTAAGTAGAATATAGATTCTACTTTTAACACATCTATATCGCTATCTTCTTTTGTGAATGAATTTATAAAGGCAGACCTTCCTAAATTCATTTTTTGGCGACGTAGGTCTTCCAAGCGTGTCAAACGACTAAATTCTCACCTTTGACTTTTGGGGTTGGATCGATATGTTGACGATATTGGCGAGTGTTCACATTGAATATATTTTACCTCAGATGTTTGTTTCAGGTTTTTATTATGTTGTTGTTACAGCGTTGGACAATATACTTTGGAGTATTTGTTCCGATTCTTTGCATCCTAGTTTCAAACCTTGACGATGTCACCATTGCCTTTCATTAGTACCAGGGCCATAAAATATAAAACAGGAGTCAAGTACTACTATTGATACCATCACCTCTCCGCCAATAAAAAAAATGCTATCATTGTACCGAAATTAAAAGCAGTGACAATATGTTGTATATATTAATCGATTCTCACATAAGTGCAAATACAGAAATTTGGTTAGTTATCAGTAATCTTTGCTACTTTTTGTTGTTTCTTTCGTCCTAATATTTCGAGATTTAAAGTTCCCTTAGTCAAAGTATAGAGAACTCTCAGAAGAAGAAGAAGAAAAAAGAAAAAAGAAAAAAGAAAAAAGAAAAAAGAAAAAAGAAAAAAGAAGATTCTATTTAATTTTTGTCTCTGGAAGTAGCTTCCAAAAATTTAATTTTATCATGATGTCACTGTTATAATATGCATTGTAATTGATAGAGATGTTAGACCGTTTGATTAATTGCTTTTGTATTTATTTGTACCAGTTTCA
>OZ024754.1:4192345-4197345 GCA_964016885.1 Eledone cirrhosa | reverse complement strand
TTGTATATTATATGTTCTACATCTATATGGTCGGCCATGAATGCGCTGCGCCGCCGAGAAGTGTAAAGGAATTCAAGTAATACATACACACAAACACACGCACACACACATATATATGCATATATATATATATATATATATATATATATATATATAGAGAGAGAGAGAGAGAGAGAGAGGGGGCGTGGGAGAATCGTATACATATACAAATATAGATATACAACCTTATATATATGTGAGTTTGTGTGTTTGCATGCATCTATTAATATATATATATATATATATATATATATATATATATATATATATATATATATATATATATATATATATATATACATATATATATATATATATATATATATATATATATATATATATACATATATATATATATATATATATATATATATATATATATATATATATATATATATATATATATATATATATATATCATACAGAGCATATGCATGTAAGAGAGGTAAAGAAAGAGAGGAAGAAATAAATGAAAAAAAAATGGCTGAAAATGTTAATAATACATATTTTGATCCCAGCATCTCTTTACTATTGTCAGATAAGATAATACTTTTTTTCTTTCTTTTTACCTTCATGCCAAAAGGTTTTTTTAAATATATTCAATTTGATTCTGTTTTCATTTAAAGAAAAACCGATAGTTCTTTATTATTTCTTCTTTTAATCTTTGTTTGGCAAGAAGTCTTTTATGCATTGGGGAAAATAAATCAGCCCTGTAAATATATGTATGGAATCACAGATATTGGTAAACTCACAGTGGTATCTGTCTATGGGTTGCGTGCAAACGAACTTTAGTTGAATTCATTTTTATATTTATTTATTTGAGATGATGAAAGGGGGCTAAAAGCTATGTTGAAATATGTTTGTATACATCTTAATTTCGTAGAGGATATTATTATATTATTTACAAGAAGAGAGGAATGGGTGAATAAATGTATACCAGTTAAACATGCATACATACACGTACAAAGAGAGCATTTACATGCTCGTGCAGACATACAAATAGATAGAGACACATATATGTGAGCGTGTGTAAGTATGTATGTGTACGCCTGTTTGTTTAGACATATATACACAACGACCAACAAGGAAACACACAACGACACCTGCTAAAAGAAGCATACACTGACTTACACACTTACGTAAACACAGGACATACACCACCACACACACACACATACATACTCACACACATACTCACATACACATTCACAGACACATACACACTCTCAGGCACATACATTCTCACACAGATATGCATTCATAGACATATACACTCTCACAAACAGATAGGCATTCACAGATACATACACACTCACAAGCACATACATTCTCACATAAACATTCACAGACAGATATGCAATCACATACACATAGACATTCACAGACAGATATATACTCACATACACACTCATGGACACATACACACTCACAGACACATACATACTCACATACACATTCACAGACAGATATGCATTCACAGACACATACAAACTCACACACACAAACACAATATAGAGAAGTGATATCTAAACCATCAAAAGCTACATAATCACATACAAGTAATATATATTGAAACGTCTTTATATATGCATGTATTAATGTTTAAATAAGTATGATCTTATGTTTACAATTATACAGAAAGTTGTAAGAAACAGCAGCAGCAAAAGATACAATATGAATTGGTATGAGACGTGTTGTTTTCCTTCTTCTTGCTCATAAATACCAAAGATAATATATAAATAATTTTTATATTTTACACCTGATATTAATGTGAAATGAAAGTGCGAAATGTATTTTGTATCACTTTTGAGAATATTCGTTGTTCTCTTTCTGATTAGAAATATCGGCTAAATCTGTGATTCCCTCTAGAGACATGAGTAAAGTATGACAATAGAATGAGAGAGAGAGGGAGGCGGGAGAAAGTGAATGAGACTGAGATATGATGAGGAAGAGAAAGAAGGGGAATTAGAGAGGAAGAGAGTGAAGAGTAAGAGAAAAAAAGAGAGAAAAGTCAGAGAAGAATCAAGACTATTATTAGACAATGCTATACCTGTGATGTGTGTGTCAGTGGTTTCATGTTTAAAGGTAAAATTCGCAACCTCGTACACACACACAAAATCTGAAGCGCATAAACAAAGAATAGACCAAAACCAACTTTAAACCCCCCAAAGATGATTACTTTATAAAAAAAACTTACCCACCATATTGGTAAAGAGAGGATAAATTTCCTTAGGACACGAGAGTCCTAAATATCTAGATTCTGATTTATGAGAAGTGGGAAGAAGTGAGTGAGAGAGACAAGAAACAACGCTCGTACTGGACTGGTAGATACATTAGTTATCGATGTCGGAAGTTGGAAGGCAAATGAGATCTCAACGGGATTTGAAATCACAGTGCAGATAGACTGAACCAATGCATCATGATATTCTAACCGACGTTGTAAGGATTCTCCTAAGTCAACGAAACATTAAAGGCGAAATAACTTGAAACATGCACCTGTCTTCGAACGGATTCAGGAACAAGCTTCCTGCAGAAAGTGGAGCACTAAAAGTCAAGGGGTTGTAGAAGGTTAGTTGGAAGGCATGGAGTGTTAATGGAGGTGAATTGGTTAAGATTACACATTAATAGATGCTCGTAAAACTGTCAACTCAACTTTAGTTATTCAATAAATACTTAAATGAAATAAACAAACATATTAAAATTTAATTTTGTATGTATAATCTTTCATGAAATTTGCAGTGCGTAAGAGGGGGAGTATTAATGAAACATATTTTATAAAAGAAGTTAATGTCCAAGAAAGTTTAGAGTTACGTCCCTTTACGGTCTGAGTTCAAATCCCGCCGAGGTTAACTTTGCCTTTCATCCTTACGGGGTCGATAAAATAAAGTACCAGTAATGTACTGGGTAATTGATGGCCTTGTGCCAAAAGTAGAAACAATTAAAATTATTTATTATGGAAGTTACATGTTTGCAATACCGTTGCATATATGTTAGATCTTATCATGTAGAAAATTATTATAAAACTTAGGAATAACATTTTCGTTATGAAATGTATTTATATTTGAACACTGCAAATGTTTTATTTTATTTTCTTGAGAAATTTCTAAGCTTAACACTTTTTAAACAGAACATGCATTGGTAATGAGATAAAATATGAACTATTTTGCAATTTTCAAGATTTAGCTTAAATAAAAATTAACATACGAAAGATATTGAACTAATGAATACGGTCTGCAACAATGAGTTTGGTTCTGGAATATCTCTAGAAACTTCTTTTACAATGCAGTAAATACTTTTATTTTTATTTTTCTATTTTCGTTTTTGATGTAGCACATCCAGACACATTCACACACACATAGAAACACATGCACACACACATTAATACATACACACACGCACACGCACACACACACATACAAACATAGAAACACATGCACACACACATTAATACACACACACACACACACACACACACACATCCATATATATATATAAATATATATACATATGTAATATATATATATATATATATATATATATATATATATATATATATATATATATATATATATATGTAAATATATATATATATATATATATATATATATATATATATATATATATATATATATATATAGAGAGAGAGAGAGAGAGAGAGGTGCGAATCATCACGAATAGAATTACATCATTATTTGTAAAAGATATAGTAATTATCTAAATGATTAAATCTTGACATGAGATAAAGTTTAGACAAATCTTGTATTTAATGTGATTTAAATTGAATATAAATAAAATGTAATGTGGAAATGTGATATTTGCAGGCCTTTTTCACTATTATTCATTTTCTTAATCCTGATATCACAGATCTATTGGATTAAGACAAATAAGAGGCTGAGATGCAACAACAATAAAACAGAACTATATAGCACCTACATACATACATGCATACATGATGGTTGCCCCCTCGTTATCGAGTATGTCCATTGCACGATATAACATTATTAATAATTATCAATTAATGCCATCGTGCAATGCTGGTACGGGAATAATTTTTTTTTAAATGAAGAAAGACTGTGCACTGAGCCAATCCCACTCTCTGAGCGACAGTAGCTATATCCCGAAAAGAAGAAAATATCAACATCATCGGTAACTACTGAGCCGCAGGTTTTATGTCGGAGTTATTCCAGTTGCCTATACATATATACATACATATATACATACATACATACATACATACATACATACATACATACATACATACATACATACATACATACATACATACATACATACATACATACATACATACTCCGCAAATCCAAGTTCAGTCATACTTTGGTCCAACCCGCTTGGACCAAAGTATGACTGAACTTGGATTTGCGGACAAAAAGCGCAGCTCCCTAATTCATAGTCTACAAATGGCTGCGATAGCTGGCACCTTCAAAATTTGCAAAACATTCTTGCGATTCAAGGGACGACAATTTCTTTTCTTTTACAACCTTGCCACCAGGAAGGTGGCCGGTCAAAAAAAATATACTCGAAATTAAAAGAAAGAGAAAACATACATACATATATACATACATACATACATACATACATGATGGCTGCAACTTGATTTTGAGTAATGCCATTGCTGACGTGGCTTTTTAGTCCCATTAAGGATATGCTTATGGCCAGTAGTACGATGCATCGTAAGGAATTTCACATACCAAGTGATGCATGTGCTTGAAGCTTTTTAGGTGAGGAAAAGCTTTCCCCAGGGCTAATCTCACTCGCAGAACATCGAATGCATTTGCCCCAAAAGAAGAACTGTTCTACATCATTGGATACAACCGATAGGCACAACAAACACATACACAAATAAACACATACACAAATAAACAGAAGTTCAAGAGAGATATTATCATTAATAGTTAAGTACATATACAAACACACAGATAGCAAAGACGTACATACTCATA
>OZ024754.1:4169845-4187345 GCA_964016885.1 Eledone cirrhosa | reverse complement strand
GAAGGGAAAGCCATCGTATGCACATTTCCGTCACTAAATCACAGAAGAACTATTAATCAATACCAAACATACACAGGAAAGCCGCCAGCAAAGGTTCACTTGTTTATCACCAATGAGTGTCAAAGTCGCCATGATACAACATGAAATCAACACGTATAAAAGCGATATGGGGAAGAAGAGGAAAATAATCGTCAGTAATAAGTTGATCTCAAGAGAACTAATGAAAAATGGTGTCCAGCATTCTTAAACCAGACACCACGATAGTATTAGCCCCCTAAAGACGGATCACACCTCCAACAACCATACTTACTTTCCGAGGATGCAATCCGATATGTGTGTGTATAAATTTTATCGAAACTTGACTTTCTCTAAGACCACCGAGTGTGACCTTTTGCACTTATTCGTTGATGAAAAATCTAAAGAGAAATGTATTTTCTGATAGATTGTAATAAGACGTTCTGAAAAGCAGAATAAAATATGTGCTGTTGAGTGTTACGCTGTGTGTATGTCTGACGATGATATGTGGTAGCAGTAAATATTATGGTTTCTGGGTCAAAGGAGTTTCCTTCAGTACTCCCATGAGGAATGTAGGGCGTGAGAAAAAAGGTTCAAGTGTGAGCTAGTTTATAGCTAATTGTATGGCGTTTTGTAGCTCTGCAATAAATGTGAATTGTATGTGTCCAGAAAAATATGGCCACTGACCTACAATTTGAGATAATCTATTGATGAACAATATTTCTGACACATGCAGAGAACCTAGACTCGGCAAGGATACGAATATTTGTCTTGTTTCCTTACATTACCAAAAGGCGCAAATGTATGGTTACTAGCAAATCTATCAAACATTAGTTTAAATATTGGTTTAAAGAACGACCCTTTTATAATGCAATATAGCCAACATAGCCGCAAACTTGGGAATCCATCAAGAAGATCCGACATTCTTTTCTCAAGATATATATATATATATATATATATATATATATATATATATATATATATATATAAGGATTAAAATACTGGAGCGTGTTGGAGTTAAACACCCTCTTCGTATTATAGAAATGACAGTAAAAGGTATAGCTCAATGTAATTAAACAGAGCCGAAGAATTATGAAAGTAAAACAAAGAAGCCTTCAATACATCAAAAGTCTTTATTAGCCAACAATGTTTCGTCCTATTAAGGACTCATCAGGGCAATTAAAACAACAAGAAATATTATCGGCCAATACAAGCCGAAAACTCCGAAGAATATGGAGTGTACATACACTAAAGTATTGCAAGATACTATATATATATATATAGTAATAATAATAAATGTGAAGACTAAAATCCGAAGAGGGATAAGGAGTTTCAGAAGATCCCGTTAAGGGTGATAGCAGCGATTTTTTGCTCAAACTTTAATCTGTTATTTTAATGAATATATATATATATATATATATCTGTGTGTGTGTTCAGTAGAATAAACGATTCATATAACATCACCATTTTTCTGAATGCAATTCTTATATATATATATATATATATATATATATATATATATATATATATATATATATATATATATATATAAATGCGTGTGTATGTTTGTGCGTGGCGATGGTTGTCTCTCACTGATTTTGGTACCACACACATATATACAATTTCACGTGTATATAGAAATATGCGTGTGTATAATATTTGATACGTTTACATTTACATACCCACACATATTCCCCTCTCATGCATTGTAAGTCGGCCATGTTAGACATTGTTATGTATTTGTAACTGTACCGAAGTGAGTGTAATGTTATATATGTGTGTGTGAGTGTATACGTATCTCTGACTGCGACTATATATGTATGTAATATTATATATGTATGTATGTATGTGTTAGAGAGTGTGATTGAATGTGTGTATATGTCTGTAAATATATAAGGGCTAGAGCGTGTGATTGAATGCTATATAGTTGCCTGCACATCTGGCCACGGTTGAGTGCACGTTTCAATACTTATTAATTCAACAATACAATTTATGATGTCCTACCTAATCCTTGTCAGATTCGTATAGACTTCAATGTGGAAAGTGTTTGAAGAAAAAAAACGTGGCTTTAAAATCTGCACCTGTCCCCATTTACTCCACCTCTCTCCTCTTCCCCTCTCTCTTCGCCCCCTCTCTCTCCCTCCCTCGTTATATCTTTCTGTTCACCTGCCACTTCTTTTTCCTTTCTTTGTCACTCTATCTGTCTTGATATCTCTCTGGTCACCTGTCCCCTATTACTCTTTTTCTCTCTCTCTTTATGGTCCATCTGTGATCTCTGTGTCTCTCTATCTGCCTCTCTCTCTCTCTCTCTCTCTCTCTCTCTCTCTCTCTCTCTCTCTCTCTCCTCTCTCTCTCTCTCTCTCTCTATCTATCTATCTATCTATCTATATATCTCTTTATCCACCTATCTCCCGTCTCCTGTCTTACCCCAACTCGTGATCTTTTTTCACCCATTCTCTCTCCATCTTTCCTTTTCCGTTTCGTCAAATTCCTTAACCCAAATCTTAAGAAATACCCTTACGACACTGCCAGTTCGCATATATATATATATATATATATATATGTACACACACACACACACACACACACACACACACACACACACACACACACACACACACACACACACACACACACATATATATATATAGTATTGATAATTTAAAGTAAATGTAACCTGTGGACAAACTCATGTTTTCTTGAAAAAAGTCGTAGCTTATAATTCCAATTTTAATTCATGTTATATTGATATATAGTATTTTATTTCCGTAAACATTCATAACCAAGCTATGTAGTTATTTTCAATATTAAATCCAGGCCGTTAACCTCGTGCATGTATATAAATGTCTTCATGACAATGTAATTATTATTTATAATTTCGTTGGTAAGATATATGTATATCTATCTATTTATTAAATATGTCTATGTCACCTATCAATCCATGTATCTATTTATCAATCAGTCTCTCAATCTCAATGTATATATGGTAATAATAATAAATGTGACGACTAAAATCTAAAGAGGGCTCGATAAGGATAAATATACGAGAAATATATATCAAATATATAAGAACCCTAGAGCAAATATTTATTAAAATAACAGATTAAAGTTTAAGCAAAGAATCATTGCTGTCAAACTTAACGGGATCTTCTGAAACTCAGTTTAATATATATATATATATATATATATATATATATATATATATATATAGGAGATAAATGAATCAAACCAAACACACGGATGCAAAAATACATTGTCATATTAGCTTTATGCTTGTAGGAAATGGTTTTATGTATACATCACCATAAACTTTGATATGGCTAAATGATGAGTCCTGTTACTCTGGAGTTTCATTTGGTTACTCACATGTATCAGACAAGTGTTTTCTCAGATGACCCTGTGAGCACAAATGTGAAATTCCAGGGAATCGAACTCACAACCTCACGATTGCGAATCCAATTGTCTAACCACTCAACCACGCGCCTTATACATACAAACATCTGTATGTATGTATGTATGTATGTACAACCTGTCTCAAGGTCGGGTCGTTGGCGACTAAACTGGCAACCCCACCAAGGTTTCTTGGTGAGGAGGGTGACTTTGGAGATCCTGCAGAACTAAAAACAAAACCTGTCAAAGGGCAAAGGAGCTCTTAAGAGTCAATGGCCATCCAAAATCACCGGGAGAGATGACCCCTTAGCCTTTGTCAAGGCAGAATTCTAGGAGAAGAAAACTCTGATATAACACCTGCAACCCTGATGGTATCCAATGATGTTGACTTGTTCTTCTTTTTGGTAAATATTATCTTGGTTAAGAGAGTGGGACTGGCTTTGTGCAGTGCCTTTGCTCACTATAAAAGCTTCACAGCACAGGCATTGCTTTATATCTGGAGATCTCTCTGCACTTGTCGTCACATGGTACCATGGGCCCAGCACTATGTGTCAATAATTGTCACAAGTGTAGTGTTTGTACCAGAGTTTTCAAGTCGCTGGCTGGACTAAAAAGTCACACTTGTTCAGCCCATCGGTAGGAGTTCTCCTACATGGATATAAAGTAGTGGCCGTACTCGAAAACGAGTTGGCAGCCACCATGTAAGTATGTCTGTATATATGGATATGTATGTGTGTATGTATGTATGTATGTATGTATGTATGTATGTATGTATGGATATGTCTGTCTGTATGTCTGTATGTATGCATGTATGTATGTGCGTGTGGTTACAGACGACTATTTAAACGATATAGAAACACACGTGCGTAGAAATGTCATCTGTCACACACATCTCTCCTATTATTGCATATATACAGTTGACTGTAATATATATTGGATATTTCTGTATATCTATCTATCTATCTATCTATCTATCTATCTATCTATCTATCTATCTATCTATCTATCTATCTATCTCTCTCTCTATATATATGAATACATACATATATATATATATATATATATATATATATATATATATATATATAAAATAATATCTATGTGAATATTCATGTTTATACATATTTAAAATAGAAAGAAATGTACCGCACTTTGCACCCCAACACCACTCACACCTCTTGAAACCATGAAACTCCATGAAAGCAAAATGTCAAATAATTCAATATGATTTTGTTATTTTTCCTTTGTGTGCCATTTTTAACGATTATAAAATCACTTCAGAGAAATTTAGATGTGGAATGGACCCAAATTTAAGAGCTATAGATGAACTGCAGTTTCCATATCTATCCAGAGGCGCCACCTACCCAACCATAACTTAACCATTTCGACCGATTGTTAAACCAGCCAATGAACTATTTTTTATGTTCCTATTTAAAAATCCAAAGCAGATTTATTTGTTTATATTTATATTTCTGTTTGTTTGTAGGTTTGTTTGTTTTTATTTGTTGAAATGCGCCATCGTTGACAATTGAAGTTGAAGAAGAAAGAGGCAACCATTTTATTCGAAAATTTCGTTCCTATCATCTAAGGTATTTCATGCATTCTACCGCATTATCTATTAATTCCTTTATTGTATTGATTTTGGCGATAGTCACATAGAAATATACACATATGCCTGCACAAAAAAAGTCACAGAGAACCACATAAAAACAATAGCAAACACACGCACACATATACATATATAAGCATATACATATATACACAGATATACATATATAAGCATATACATATATACACAGATATACATATATAAGCATATACATATATACACAGATATACATATATACACATATACATATGTACACATATACATATATACACAGATAAACATATACAAGAATGTATATATATACACAGATACATATATACACATATACATATATACACAGATATACATGTATAAGCATATACATATATCATATACATATATACACATAAATACATATAGTTATATACATATATACATATATACATACATATACATATATACACAGATATACATATATACACATATACATATTTACACACACATATATATATATATATATATATATATATATACATATATATACATATATACACATATACATATATACATACACAGATATACATATATAAGCATATACACACCCAAAATCCTACCGACTCACAGACCCAAACATACACATGAAAACAAGCTTACTCTGAAATGCACAACAAATATATATATATATATATATATATATATATATATATATATATATATACACGTACAGAAACATATATACACACAGATGTAACCAGCTATATGCAGCAACATACTCAGATCATTTTCATACAAATACACTTACACAAATACAGACGTAGCTTCTAACTTCCCATACACAGAAAAATACGTAAACAGGAACACAGACACACATATATAATCACATATATACACACACCCCTCCTTATCTTTTCCATGTTTTCGAATTTATAATAATAATTTCTTTTGTTCTTTATTTATTTATTTAAATAATTACATTGTGTTATATGGATTTTATTAAGTTATTTCGCTCTTTCTATGAAAATCAAGTTGTCCCCCTCACCTTCATTTTCGCTCGCTTCTCTTATAAATATACAAATTATCAAGTTTTATTGCGAGCACAATACGAAATATATTCATTATTGCTATTTTATTTAAGGGCGGTGGATTTAAAGGCGGTGGATACAGCTTAGAGTTACGGCCCTTTACGGCCTTGTGCCTATACTAGAAATCATTATTATTGTTTTATTTGTTCGCTTCAAAGTCAGAAATGAAAGTCGTTAGAATGTCACAGAATAGTCCATGGTATCTGTTCCAACTCTGTAGGTTCAAGTCGTCCGAGGTCAACTTTCCTTTTTATCCTTTTGGGATCGATAGATTTAATACCAGACCAGTACACAGGTCGATCGTTCTTTTATATAACTTTACCGAGAGGTATTTCCTTTAGACCACACTTCTCTCCCATCTTCCTTTCAATGTCAACAATGGCCACAATGAGGAGAAAAGAACTGCTAGTTTCTTAGTCAGGTTCTGGTATTCTGGTGAAATGATCTATTCCAGGAATTTTATAGCTTAAGAGAACATTATGGCTGTTTTTGTATCATAAACAGTTTTTGGTGTAATTAAGTGTAAAACAAGCAGTTTATTTGTAGCATATATAGTTTTTGTTGTAGTTAAGTGATCATGGAATATGACCACTGAAGAGATTTGTATGGCATTGGTACTATAAGGTACAGAAAGAGTTAAGTAATCATATTGATGGCCTCCCTACAGACCCGGCGGACAGAATGGAGAAGGCGTTTCACCGGATGATGGTAAGGGAGACGCGCCAAGCAGCGGATCATTAAGAATAGCAGTATCATTTGAGGCAGGTCTGTTGCTGTCTCCAACCCCTCTGTTATTATGTGAATCCATTTGAAACGTCCTGGGTGTTTTAAAGTCCTCGTTCAGGTCTGTTGCTGTCTCCAACCCTTCTTTTATTATGTGAATCCATTTGAAACGTCCTGGGTGTTTTAAAGTCCTCGTTCAGGTCTGTTGCTGTCTCCAACCCTTCTGTTATTATGTGAATCCATTTGAAACGTCCTGGGTGTTTTAAAGTCCTCGTTCAGGTCTGTTGCTGTCTCCAACCCTTCTGTTATTATGTGAATCCATTTGAAACGTCCTGGGTGTTTTAAAGTCCTCGTTCAGGTCTGTTGCTGTCTCCAACCCTTCTGTTATTATGTGAATCCATTTGAAACGTCCTGGGTGTTTTAAAGTCCTCGTTCAGGTCTGTTGCTGTCTCCAACCCCTCTGTTATTATGTGAATCCATTTGAAACGTCCTGGGTGTTTTAAAGTCCTCGTTCAGGTCTGTTGTTGTCTCCAACCCTTCTGTTATTATATGAATCCATTTGAAACGTCCTGGGTGTTTTAAAGTCCTCGTTCTGGCTTATGGTCTTATCACTTCTTCGTATGTTTAAAATCAAACTTTGTAAACGTTTACAAACATACGAATGTGGCAACTTGGTGTGCCTCCAGTCCTTATAATATTTTTGAGTAGGCATCTTACACCCAGGGGCCACATGCGCTAGACTCTCATCTATTTCGTCAAACATTCTAATCTTAAATACATATATATATTCAACACTCTCTCTCATATATATATATATATAAATATATATATATGTGTGTGTATGTGTCTGTATATAACATGTATATATATATGCATATACATAGCATATATATAGATATGTATATATATATATATAACATATAAATATCTACATATATACATATATGTATATATATAAAACATATAAATATATACATATATACATATATGTATATATATATATATATGTATATATATAACATATAAATAAATATATATATATATATATTATATATATATATATATATATATATATATATATATATATATATATATATATATATATATATATATATATACACACACATGCACACACAAACAATCTCTGATGAATTTTTCCCTTAACATTGCTGAATTTAAGGCGTAGTTTTGGTAAGCAGGGGATCTAATGAAAAGAATTAATCGTTACTTAGAATCTATTTTCTTGATTTCATTTTTCTGATTGTATATTTATATATGCCTTTATTAGAGGAAGAATGTAGGGACAAACAGACAGATTTGAAATCAAAATATAAATAATAAACCGAACAAACAACAAGAAGTAAACTAACAACAGCTACAACTACAACAACAGCACATACAAAAGAAGTAAAACAAAAAACGAACAACGAAACAAAACAAGAAAAGAGAACAAAGAAATGTGCAAAGAATCAGTGAAACATTAATGACAGTGAAAGTAATATTTATCTGATCGATAAATATCGATATAGCATGTCGCCTTGATCAAATACCTCACTCACCTCCACCCTTCCCCTTTACTATATTGCTGAAAATTATGGACAGTTTATTACAGCATTCATACTATTTCCATTTTAAATGACATTTACTTTATGTTTAATGTATCGGCTTTATTTTCTAAACGACTGACATCAAACACGAAAGAATGAAACTAAGAGAGACAGTGAAATATACAGATAGAGGCACAGAGAGAGAGAGAGAGGGGGATAGAGAGAGAGTGAGAGAGTGAGAGAAGAGAGAGATTAGCATAGAAAGATAGCAGGCAAAGAGGTGTAGAGCGCAGTGAGTGACAAAAAAAATACTGAAGTCCACGTATTTTCATATAACCTGATAATAAATTTACAAACGCTGTGATAAATGTAAACTTCGTTATAATTTCACTAACATTAAGCTAATAATTCTTTCAGCTAAACCTACACTGCACTTATGTTATAATTCTAACTGAGCAATTTCTCGCTATATAAGCATATATATATATATATATATATATATATATATATATGTGTCATCAAATGTTGTACACACATAGATATTTTTTCAATTTCCAATTGAGTTCTTAGCACGTGGCCTGAATTCCTTTCAGAGTTCATTGTCACGCGCATGTATTGTTTTTTGTGGCGGTAATTTACTTCCTCATTTTTTGAATCAGTTCGAGCACTTCTTTCAGAACTGCTGGACTGGCTACCTGACAGATACCTCAGGCACAGAAAGTGATTATCGCTAAATGCTGATGTTGGTTGGATTATCAATATTAGTATTATTGGGGCACCCACTGATGAATTATAGAAGCCCACTTGAATATATATCTATTGATGGTATACAAGCTCCTACATAAACTGGTATAATTACACCCAAATTGTAGGAGTCCTATAATGAAACGAGACGTCCGTCTGGGAAGAGATATATTAGATATGTCTCATTTGAAATAATACAGCCAATTTTCCACGCAATACTTTTAGTTAGCACCCCGAACACATAGTTGGGAATATAATCACTTATTTCCTAATGTTTGTTGAGTGAGTTGGAATTTGGCCGGAGTATCGTTAAAAAGCTTTCTCCGATATTGTATTTATTATATATATATATATATATATATATATATATATATATAGAACTGTTCTGTATATATATATATATATATATATATATATATATATATATATATAGAACTGCTTCTATATAACTGCTCTGTAGAACAACTGATATTCTTATATTGAGCTATTTATCTTACTGGTAATAAATTACTGACCTTCCCTGTTTATAGTTAAAAATATACATAACTATAAATAGTATCCTTAATTTATATATATATATATATGTATGTATATATATATTAAAATAACATATCAAAGTTTAAGCAGAGAATCGGTGCTTTCACCCTTAACGGGATCTTCTGTTATATATATTTCCTATATATATATATATAGGAAATATATATATAGGAAATATATATAAATGATGGCTGAACTTCGCCTGATTCGACGGATCTAGCTGTGGAAACAGTCGGAGCTCAGCCGTCGGGGTCCTGATTCTTTTCCTATTACTCATTCTACTATCCTAAGTATCGAGTACACTAGTGCGTTATGGTCCACCTGGTATCTTACCACACCTTCTTTGTTATATATATCTATATCCGATGGGTCTGATTACCGCTCCCATATATATATATAGATATAGAATATATATATAGAGAATTATAACATAAGTGCAGTGTAGGTTTAGCTGAAAGAATTATTAGCTTAATGTTAGTGAAATTATAACGAAGTTTACATTTACCACAGCGTTTGTAAATTTATTATCAGGTTATATGAACATACGTGGACTTCAATATTTTTTTTGTCACTCACTGCGTTCTACACCTCTTTGCCTGCTATCTTTCTATGCTAATCTCTCTCCCCCCCCCCCCTCTCTCTCTCTCTCTCTCTGTGCCTCTCTCACTCTCTCTCTACCCTCTCTCTCTCTCTCTCTCTGTTCCTCTATCTGTATATTTCACTGTCTCTCTTAGTTTCATTCTTTCGTGTTTGATGTCAGTCGTTTAGAAAATAAAGCCGATATATATCACAACTCGTGTGTTACACCTCTATTCTTTTAATATATATATATATATATATATATATATATATATATATATATATATATATATATATATATATATATATATATATATATATATATATATATATGAGTAAGTATGTTTTGAAACAGTGAGCAGGTTTGAAATTAGAAAATAGAATAGCTTTCATCGTATTTTTGACTAAAGAAATTTTAGCCTGATAATGGGGTTTAGAACCCTCAGATAAATGGAAAAAGTTGACATCAATACTCATCTTTTTCCATTTATCTGAGGGTTCTAAAGCCCATTATCAGGCTAAAATTTCTTTAGTCATATATATATATATAACGACGTCAGCTACTCCAGAAAGCAGAATACAATAATATATTTCAGAAAAAAATATATTCTTAGTTGCAATAAATAGTTCTAGCTAAGAATTGAAACCGTGTCGGCAAAATTCCTCGCTATTTTACCTCCCTACTTTACGGCAATGCTAGCTAATTTGGTTAATTTACGTTCTTATATTCTCCTCGTTCTTTTCTAAATTCCCTGCAGTATTTAAAAACTAAACAGATCAGTAAAACTATTGTTATATTTGTCAGTTAGACTTTTTCTTTACCTTCTGCAAATAACTATAGAAAAATAAAATATAAAACATATACATACTACGTAAGAAAGAGTAAAAAAAAAAATTATATATATATATGTATATAAAATGAATATAATTTGTGAAGCAATTTTCAAGCCTATATTTTGTTTCTAACCTAGCATATCTTAATCTATAACCAGCTGTCATATGTTTTCTAAACACTGATCTAATAATCCCATTTAATAAATTATGTAGAAGCTATCTATGTCGGAAGATATAGGAAATATCGTAATGAACAAAATGCAAAATAACATACCATACAAGGAGATAAATAAATATATGTACGTATAAGCATTCACACACATATATATATATACATATATGTAAGCATATGTATGTATATATATATATATATATATATATATATATATATATATATATATATATATATATATATATATGTGTATATATATATATATTTATATATATTTATACGTGTGTATATATATATATATATTTATATATATTTATACGTATATATATATATATATATATATATATATATATATATATATATATATATTTATATATATTTATACATATATATATACACATATATATATATATATTTATATTTATACGTGTATGTATATATATATATATATATATATATATAAACAAATAAATGAAAAGAGAAAAACTATTTGTAGAAGCCATACATACACATTCTTTCCGCCCAGAACTATAGAAAAAAGATAAGTAAAATTCGACAACAAGGAAAGTGAATTAGAATTTAAAAATGTTGAAAATCCCATAAAAATAATGAAATTATTTAATATAATTGAGATAATACAGGTATACACTTCGTGTTTGTACTAATTCCTTATCACGTTCGATTTGTAAAGATTTCCAGAAAATTCATTACAAAAAGAGGCTTCTCTTATTTAACGAATGATGATTCCGAAAACAAACAAAAAATATATACGTAGAAAAAAAAATGAAGTAAAATCAATAGCAAAGCAAGATAGAGAGAGAAAGAAAACTAGAGAATGGGGGAGGATAGTTAAACGGAGAAATACGAAATTAAAGAAATAGTAAAATAGAGATAAGGGTAAAAGAAAAAACAGCCAATATGAACGGATTGCGCTTGTTCAAGTCAGAATGATAGAATGACGCAAGTTTCCAACATTTCTAAAACTAAAATGGCGTCTGCAATGGATTGCGCAAATTGAAGAAGGCCAATGCTTCTATTCAGTGTTTAACGTATTAGCTCTAATAGAGCTATTAAAAGTAATAACTAGAGTGTACTATGTCTCTGCAGTAGCTATGAGTGTGTTTAACCAATGCTGTTTTATATTATCAGTGTTTGTATTTATTCCCGTTCTGTATTCTCAAATGTATTCTCTACCCAATCAGGTGACTTGTGGTATTGTATTAATATATGTGCGTTTTCGACACTTGAAACTACTCTGAGTATTTAAATATAATATTTATATGTAGGTCTAAGTTTGGGGCTTTGAAGGAATTTTAGTCCATTGTATTTCCGAGGAGGAATAATTGAATGCTTTTTGCTACGGAATATGGAAGACAAGACTAGGTAGGGTTTTACAGTAAAAGCAGAAGCAAGCTCACACGCCGCCTCTCTCTCTCTCTCTCTATCTCTCTCTCTCTCTCTCTCTCTCTCTCTCTATATATATATATATATATATATATATATATATATATATATATTCATTGAAGTTGGGGGTTTACCAATGTATAGAATTGATCATTCCGTATAGTTAACCACGATGAAATAGTAGGAAAATCACTGAACGTAACGCAACTCAGTCATCTCTGATGTAAGATTCTGATGGAGTGTGTGTGTTGATACACACATTATATATAACTGTTTCTACTTTTGGCACAAGGCCAGCAATTATCCCAGTACATTACTGGTACTTTATTTTATCGACCCCGTAAGGATGAAAGGCAAAGTTAACCTCGGCGGGATTTTAACTCAGACCATAAAGGGCTGTAACTCTATGCTGCAAAGCATGGCGTCCGACTTTCTACCGATACTGCCAATACACGTGATTGTGTATCAACGCACTCACTCCACTCACACTTTCATATATAGCGAGGATGAGTGAGCGACTTATATGTATATGTACAGACTAATTTATTTCCGAACAAAATGTTAACTTACATGTCATTACATGTCAGGGCATGTAGTGAGAAGAGGCAAGTGTATAGTTGCTCACTGGTAGATATTGAACTCGGATCTCTGGTTGTATACACTGTAGTATACTATATAATTACTGCGGTAGGTCTTATACTATTTGTTACGTCACCATCCTCAATATAATAGATAACATCGCTACTACAATAAAAATAAGAATCAAAAACAAAAGACAACAAAACGACAACCACAACAGCTACCCAAATAATAATAAAAATAATAAATATGGTGATGAATAAGAAGAACTACAACAACAGAAATTCTGAATTTTAGGGTGGAAAAAAAATGAAAGCTTGGTTTGGAATTTCAATGGAGATTTCAGATTGCCAACATAGATGTTCGTCTCTCTTCACTTTTTTCTTCTCTTACAATAATATTAATTCAAATAGTTGTCTTCATCCATGTTTTCTTTCTTCGTTGTTTCCTTCCTATCCTTTCTCCGCCTCCTTCCTGTTGTTGTTGTTGTTGTATTGTTGCTGTTGATTTTGTTCATGTTTTTCTTCGTTCTCCACTACTTCTTCTTTCCTCCTCATCCACCTTCTCCATCTTCAACATCATATTGTTCGGCCTCAACGTCTAACCAAAGTTTAATCTTCTACTTTCATTTTCTCCAGTTCCCAGTCCCCAACCCCCATTTCTCCTTTTTTCTCTATCAATTTCTCACTTTCTCTCTTTCTTTCTCACTCCCCCACACCCTCTTCCCTCCACACCCCACCACACTTTCTTTCTTCTTTATCTTGTCTTTGCTTTCTTTGCGCTATCCACTTATATTTATTTTTTTATTTTTTCATTATTTCTTTCTTTCTTGTAATATTTGTTTTCGTTTTCATCTTCTTTTTCAATTAGTTAGCCTCATCTTCGAAAATTCAATCTATTTATTCCAATTTCATATTGCCTCATTTGAAAGCGGAACGTTTCTTGGTCGATTTTTTGGTATTTTCTGTCCCAATTGTTCTGATGCTGCTTTTTCTAGCGTCTAATTCAGATTTAGCTGTTTGATTGTTAAAAATATTTCTTCTTCTTTTCTTTTCTTTTCATTTCCAGTTTATTTATGATTTTATTTGTTTGCTTCCCTCCATTATTTTCTTTTCTTTCTTTCGTTCATCCATCCATTCTTTCATTCATCTACTACTTCTTAACCATTCCTATGCAAAATAATAATAATAATAATAATAATAACAACAACAACAACAACAGGAACAACAACAAAAAGCAACACAAAATCTATATTCAAATGTCATTTTCTGGTGATCGGGCCAAAATTGTTTTCTATTTTATTTTAATTCATTCTGTTTTATTTTATTGTATTTCACTTTATTTTCTCTGAACGTACTTTGATGGATTTTTACATAGACCCTACTCGTTGTTCTGGACAATTGATAGGAAGGCAGCTGTTGGTGATTAGGATTGAATGTCCTACCACCCCCCCGTACAGCCCAACCTCCACCTTTACATGAAACAGCCCCTCCTGTCCCCCATACCCCATCCTCAAAAGAACTAGAGAGAAACATAAGTGAAAAATAAATCAAATCAAAACCCCACAACACTTTAACGTTTGAAAAGCTTTAAACTTCAAATTTCGTAGAAAAGCATTTGTGTTTCCATTTTCTATGAGTTTTCTTCAAAAGAATTGAAAGCATATTTTCTATTCGATCAGCTCCATTAAACTTAGAATTCTTTCCACTAGAGCTCAGATAATTTTTCAAACGAATGGATTCTAGAACTTGCTCAAAATTATTTTCTCTATTTAAATCTTTTCTATTTGTTTGTTTTTTCGACATAGTTTCTTAACAAATATGTTTTTTTTTTTAAAATTTCTATACAGAAAAAGATAATTTTTTCGATAATTATTTGTAAATCATTTGCAACCGTTTTAGATTCCATGAGATGTGTAGACAATGTGGTTTTCGATTCCAGCCTAAGCCACGTCTAATAATTTTCGCTTCCAATGCATTTGGAAAATGCATAATATCCACAATATCTTTGTTGCTCAACTATAAAGGCATATGGTCTTGTGATATTAAAGACATATGCTATTGTAATACCAACAACATACGCCATTATTAGCAAAATGAACCACTAATAAATAATTTAGTATTAAACATTCTTTCGGAGTATTGGAACATTCCTGATTCACATTCTTTAACTTTACTTAAATTGTTAATAGAACCGGCCAATGCCTGAACTTGACAGTATTGTATATACCATTCATTATATATATATATATATATATATATATATATACACACACACGCACACGCACACGCACCCCCCCCCCCACACACACATATGAATGTATGTAAAAGGAAAACAGAAATAACAACACAATCGGTACAGTATATGGAAGGATTATATTAGGTTAACGCTTGAAATAGCAGGAAGAGGGTCTTAACGTTTCGGACGCTAGTCCTTCATCAGAAGAAAGAATGAGAAATAAGATAGATTGAAGGGACGTGCGAGTTGACACACACACATGTTATATATATATATATATATATATATATATATATATATATATATATATATATATGTGTGTGTGTGTGTACACACACACACTCATTATACATATATATTTGTATACACACACCGACCCATACATATATATTTGCAATCACTACTATGTTTAAGTTAAAATATATATGAGAAATAAAATGAGAAAATAATGTCCATAAAAAAATAACCTTTCATAAGAGGCTGGTGATGTCTTAGCATTAATCCGAACATAAACTACGGAGCCATTTCTCAACAGAATCTTTTTCAAATTAGCACTGACGCTAATCTCCTTTACAAATGATACCAATAGAATTCTTTTTTTATTTAAAAGAAATTTCCTATTCGAATGGAACATGTGAATAATTTAGGAAGGCCAGGAATTTGAGAGGGAGGGATTAGTTGATTATATTAGTATATTTATTTGACTGGTACAGTACTTGGAGGACGAAAGACAAATTGACATCATTGAGATTTTAACTCAAAATGTAAAGAAAATGAATAACTAATGCCGCAAAGCATATTGTCCAAGACTGGAATGACACGGTCATTAATGAAGTACTTAGAACCGTATAAACTCCACAGTGTCCTATACAAATAAATGCGGTGCAATCATAGGAAGAGTCTATATGCCCCAACCCCCATAATTGTAGGAACACCATACTGTAAATGTTACCGAAATATGAATAAAAACATACCAAAAGCAAGAACATTGTGAATTATTATAAAGGCATTATCGGTATAGGGTCGGACGCCATGCTTTGCAGCATTGAGTTATGGCCCTTGTCATTCAGAGTTCAAATCCCGCCGAGGTTAACTTTGTCTTTCATCCTTACGGGGTCGTTAAAATAAAGTACCAGTAACGTACTGCGTAATTGCTGGCCTTGTGCCAAAAGTAGAAACAATTATTATG
The DNA here is from genome assembly GCA_964016885.1 of Eledone cirrhosa. Classification (NCBI taxonomy): domain Eukaryota; kingdom Metazoa; phylum Mollusca; class Cephalopoda; order Octopoda; family Eledonidae; genus Eledone; species Eledone cirrhosa. The sequence continues at coordinate 4,170,724 of OZ024754.1, read as the reverse complement.
AAAGCATTGGTACTAATTCCTATGTAAAACTTACTTCAGATATATACTTCGTTCCTAAGAGCAATATAATCCACATAAATATATTTACTAATTAAATTACTAAATATATAACGAAATCATGATTTATTTATTTCATAATGTATTTAGATATTCGATTATTCAATTATTTCAATTTAGAATTGAGGAAAGCCGTTGTAGCATCTCACTTTGGGTAGCTATCTTGTAGTGACCTGGAGGTCAAGTTTATTAGTGTAATCTGTTATGTTTAAAAGACTGCTAGATATAAATGGTAATTGCACACCATGTAATTCTCCTTCACATTTGAAACAATAGCTGTATACACCCACTACGTATATATGAAAATGGAGACAAACACGTCTCTATGTGTATGTATCTCTGTGTCTGAGTTGTGTATGAGTATACACACACACACACACACATATATATATATATATATATATATATCTCTCTCTATATATATATATATGCATATATGTGTATATATATGTATATATGCTTTTAGATATATAGATGCATATATTCTAATTAATATGTACAGTGTTGCTAATATAATTCTGTTAACATAAATATATATACGTATTCACGCATATAGATACACACACACACACACAAACACACATACACACATACACACGCCCCCCCATATATATATATATATAGGAAAAAGTATGACCCCGACGGCAGAGTGCAAGCCGTTTCGACGGCTATTTCTGGACGCATCTGGTTCCTTACCACAATTCCTTTGTTATATATATATATATATATATATATATATATATATATATATATATATATATATATATATATGTCTATGTGTGTATATACGTAAATATGTATATATATTTATGTAAACATAAT
>OZ024754.1:4157345-4164845 GCA_964016885.1 Eledone cirrhosa | reverse complement strand
AAAAACTAAGACGTTCAAAATGGAACGCAATGCTTTCAGCTAGACTAAGGAAAGAAAACAACAACATTACAACAACAACAAATATAATAGCTTCTATGTATAACAGTCTTAAAGAGAACATCTAAAACAACAACATATATTACTACAATTGTTATAACAACAACGGCTCCAACAACAACAACTAATGGAGGAACAACACCGATAAAACAACAACTAAAACATCAATTGCTATAGCAACAACAGCTATAACAACAATATTTCTAACAACAACATCGACAACAACTATAAAAACAACAGTTAAACAACACAAAAACAATAATGACTATAATAACATACACAACAACAACAACAGCAGCAGCAATAAGAATATTAGAAACCATATAAACAACAAATATAACAACAACAACAACACTACTTCTACTACTACTACTACTACTACTACTACTACTACTACTACTACTACTACTACTGCTGCTGCTGCTGCTGCTGCTGCTACAGCTATGAAAACATCCATAGAGAAAGATAGAGGAAAAGTGAGAGAAGAAAATGAAACCTTAAGACGAAAATGCAAAGGAGGAGAGCAATGAACGTAATCAGAGATAAACATGGAGTAATGGACAGGATGAGGAGAGAGAGGGGGGAGGAGAAGGTGGTAGAGGAGATGAAGTATCATATAAGATGATATTAAATAATAATGATAATAATAATAATGATAATAATGATGATGTTATTTTTATTATGAAGGAGGGTAAGAATAAATAAGTGATAGAGTGAGAGAGAGATAAAGAGAGCAAGTGAGAGAGAGAGAGAGAGAGTAAGAGAGAGAGAAAGAGAGAGAGAAAGACATATATTATATAGGTATGTTTATTGTACATATATATATATTATATATAGGTATGTATATGTACATATATATATTATATAGAGGTATGTATATGTATATATACATACCTATATATAATATATATGTACATATATATATATTATATATAGGTATGTATATGTTCATATGTATATATTATATAGAGGTATGTATATGTATATATACATACCTATATATAATATATATGTACATATATATATATTATATATAGGTATGTATATGTACATATATATATTATATAGAAGTATGTATATGTATATATACATACCTTTATATAATATATATGTACATATATATATTATATATAGGTATGTATATGTTCATATGTATATATTATATAGAGGTATGTATATGTATATATACATACCTATATATAATATATATGTACATATATATATAATATATATAGGTATATATATATATGTGCATGTGTGTGTGTGTGTGTACTGGAAAGATTTAGAGATAGAATGATAAAAAATGGAGATAGCATACATCTGTGCGTGCGCGTGCGCGTATTTGTGTGTGTAGATTTGCACATATGTAATGTGTATGTGTATGCATATGTGAATGGCAAATGCATATTTATATATTTAGTTTAGTGTACGTGTGCCTGTTTGTGTGTGTGTGTGTGTGTAGGTATTAAAGGGATTGTATCTGTGTTAGTGTGTGTTAGGTTTTGATTATTAGACTGTGTGTGGTGCAGAATGATGAGAGAAGAAAATTATTTGAAATACAAAAGAATAATTTGCGGATATATAAAAAAAAAAAAATTAATGTCTGATATCAAATCCCAAATGAAGAGAATGATGTACATACACGCACACACACACACGCACACACATACACATATACACACATACACACACACACATATATATATATATATACAAACGCACACATGGCTTCACACACATACATGTGCTTGAATGCGTGTCGGTTTGTATGATATTTTCTTTCATAATATTGCAAAGATTGAACTATATATATATATATATATATATATATATATATATGTATATATATATATATATGTATATATATATGTATATATGTTTGTATATATATATGCATACAAAAAAGAATATCAAGTGTACGGAAAAGGGAGATAACTGGTATAAAAGTGGGATGGAAAGAAAATTATATCAGATTTCATTTTATTCCTAATGAAAAAAAACAAAATCAAAATGATGAAAATGATGACAATGTGGATGATGATGATGATACTAATAACAAAAGTAGCAACATCACCATCAATAGCAGCATCAGCATCAGCAATAGCAGCAGCAGTAGTAGTAGTAGTAGTAGTAGTAGTAGTAGTAGTAGTAAGAATGGATGGTGAAGATATAAAGATGATCGTGATGATCATATCAAGTTTTATAAAATATCATAGAATTAGCAAACAAAAACGATGTCGTTTTAATTACATATGCAAGAGATCTTCACTATATGTTAGTATATATATATATATATATATATATATATATATATATATATAAATATGTATACATATATATATATTTGTGTATGTGTGTAATTTTGCCTCTATGTGGATGAACGTATATATATATATATATATATAACGAAGGAGTTGTGGTAAGGAACCAGATGGACCATAATGCATCAGAGTATTCACTACTTAGGGTAGTAGAGTTGGTAATAGGAAAATGTATGACCCCGACGGCAGAGCTCAAGCCGTTTCGACGACTATTTCTAGACTCAAATAGCAGTCGAAACGGCTTGAGCTCTGCCGTCGGGGTCATACATTTTCATATATATATATATATATATATATATATATATGTATGTATGTATATCCATGTTATATGTATAAAAAATATGGTAGATATAGAAAACACGAGATTTCTTAATATCTGTTTATATGTTAAATAAATTAAATGTATTATTTACAAGAATTGGAAGAGGCTTGCCACAACAAACTCATAAATCATGTGTACGGTTAAGTTTAATTTAGATTACCATTTTTCTATTGTACTATCCTTCAGCAAGTAACATTTAAAGTGTTTTATATTGTTGATAGTCCTAGATTAATTATAAATATATATTTCCATGACTGGTCTATGCCAGAGTATAAAGTGGTCTCGGGTACCCATAAACCGTGAACGGATTTCCCACAAGTATATGGCCCATTCTCCTATATAAAATACATTTAGCAAGACACAGTGTGTGAAATTGCTAACTGTTTCAATTACAGGTACACATCATTGTCTTTAGATGTGCGAACGGGAATAATGTAAAATAAAGTGCTTTGCTCAAGGACTCATGAACCGAACTCACAGCCTTCAAATCGGGAGATTAACTCATTAACAAGTTAGCCACATGCAATCACATATAAATACAATTACGTCTTCAAACACACATACACACACACACACACACACACACACACACATGTTATGCGATCATTGACAGCAAGGACCAATTATTTGCTCGAGTTGGCGACTTTTATTTAATCGGATTTATTGCATTGAGATCACGTGTGTTTTCTCTGGTAATACATATACGTGTGTATGTATATATGATCACGTGTACGAATGCGAATATATATGTTAATGCATGTTCTTATTTCATAGCGCATTTACAAGAGTTTAAAAACAAAAAATAATAAAAATATTCTAAAAAAAAACAAACTTTTAAGATTGAATGACTGGGAGTGGGACTGAGTGCAAGTGATTGAAATTCTTGGTTTGTGTGTGTGAATGAGTGTATGGGTGTCTGTGTATGCGTGTATGTTCGTACGTGTAAGTGAATGTGTGAGTTAGTGAGTGTGTATGTGTGTGATGTATTTGTGGAGAAGTTATTGTTGTTGCTGTATGTAGGGTGTAATATTTCTCGTATAGTGTTTGTTGAATGCAGAAACCACGCAGATTATCAGCTGCACTGCTAAATACATGCAATATATATATATATATATATATATATATATATATATATATATATATATATATATATCAAACCAACAAAAATGAACTCACTGTTCTCTGTTATATCTCACGCAATATTTGGCGATCTATCTATCTATCTATCTATCTATCTATCTATCTATCTATCTATCTATCTATCTATCTATCTATCTATCTATACATTCATACATATATACAGTATATATATATATATATATATATATATATATATATATATATACTGTATATATGTACCAATATTAAACCAGGATTGACCATACGGAATGACCAGTTCTATCCAGTGGTGAACCAAGAAAACTAAAGATATATATATATATATATATAGTAATAATAATAAATTTTATGACTAAAATCCAAAGAGGGCTCGATAAGAATAAATATATATCAAATATATAAGAACCGTAGAGCAAATATTTATTAAAATAACAGATTAAAAACAGATTAATCTGTTATTTTAATATATATATATATCAATATCAATAAAAGACGTGTTCTGTCTCTAATACGTATTTATGTCTATCGACCCACATATCAACCTACCTACCCGCATATATCTGTGAGTTTGTCAGTCTGCCTCTTTCTCTATCTATCGCTATTCATCAGACTGCATATCAGCCTGACTCTCTGTCTATGGTTTAATCCCATATACACACACACACACACACAAATATATGACTATATACATATTACAGAAGTGCGGCGACCATGGACAATAGCAACATCTCAATGTTACTGATCTATATGATGCCATATATTCGGGATTCTCATGGAGAAAAATATACTCCCGAATGTTTGTATGCTGATTAGCGAGATGTCACTTAATCACCTTCATCACAAAGATGAAACCGTTGAGCAATTAAAACGCTGTCAGTAAAGGTGATGAAGGTGTCCCATCTACAATCAGTTTTGAAAACGGTGTGTTCCTTCTCAACCTCAAAGTACCAACCAAGGTTACTGACCACTGTCTAATCGTTGTCTTTCCTTACACAGTATGGGATGGCCGTTGACTCTACAGAATTTCTGTCTCCTTTGAGAAGTATCGTCTTGCAGCCTGATGGGTGTCAAAAATGTTCACCTTTTTCACGAAGAAAACGGGATGGTGGCTGGTTTCATACACACAGACACACCTATATATATATATATATATATATATATATATATATATGTATATGTATGTAATTATGTATGTATGTATGTTTATTTATGGATATATTGACAAACTCTGTTTTATATTCAAAGAGGAATTTTGGGAAAAATATTTTTTTCTTAACAAAAAGTATAATTTAATTGATAGGGAGTTTAGAAATATGTTTATTGTATATAAACACAGTGTATGTTAGAATAATAATGTAAAAAATGTGTAAAAGGTGGTCAACTGGTGGTGAATTCTTAGACACATCTGATATACAGCACAGTTTAGGCAATTTAAATATATTTGAACCCAATTCATCCAGTTTGGAAAACATCGAATATCCCCAAGGTAGAAATAAGAAGAAGTGTGTAGTGTTCTACACACTAATAGTAGTTAGTATATAATGTAATGATTTTGCAACGATGAAACAAAGAATGGTGCAAACTGGAATTGAACGTAGCATGCAGAATATAAGTAAGAGAGTAAGATTTTTCCTAAAACATTGCAGGTTGATATTAAAATGTGAAGACGTGAAATTTCAGATTAACTATCAGTAAAGCAGCAGAGCCATGAACGAGAGAAATTAAACACAAACATATATATATATATATATATATATATATATATATATATATATATATATATATATATATATATATATGTGTATATATATATATATATATATATATATGTATATATATATATATATATATATATATATATATATAGACCAATTTAGTCCAGAATTAGCCGTCGAAACGTCTTGAGCTCAGCCGTCGGGGTCCTATTCGTTCTTATTACCCACTCTACTACCCCCTAAGTATTGAGTACTTTGGTGCGTTATGGTCCACCTGGTTCCTTACGACATTTCCTTCGTTATATATATATATATATATATATATATATATATATATATATATATATATATATATATTTATATATATATATTCATATATATATATATATTCATATATATATACAAGAGCGTGAAACTAATAAACCTTTGTTCGTACTGTCTCTCTGCTTTGTTCCCGTTCAATTTTTCACTATATATATATATATATATATATATATGTATATGGACGTACGTATATGTACACACATACACACACACACACACACACACACACACATATATATATATTCATATATATATACATATATATATATATTTATTTATATATATATATATATGCATATATTCGTATAAGTATATAAATTTACACATATATAATTAAAAATGAATATATCTCTGTGTATATATATATATATAGTATATGTACGTGTGTACGTGTGAATTTAATTGTGTTTCTGTTTATTTTCTTATATAAACGTTGGTTTGTGTGTGTGAGTGTATGATGGTAAATCATTTTTTGCTTGACACATTATTGAGAAAGTTGGCAGGTGTTCCGTTCACATTTTTCAGAAATAACTTAACTTGCTGTTGTAAAATAAATGCATGTTAAGATTGTATGTTGATTCTAAGAAAAACACAAACAAGCTTTCACGCATATAACCCCACCAGAAATATTGTATCTATCTATTTTTTTTATTTATCTATCTGTCTTTCTATATCTATCTATATATCTATGTATACGTATATATATCTATGTATACGTATATATATATATGTATATTTATATATATATCTGTATATATATATATATATATATATATCTGTATATATATATATACAAATATATATATATATTTGTATATATATATATATATATCTGTATATATATATATACATACATATATATATATATATTTGTATATATATATATATATCTGTATATATATACATACATATATATATATATTTGTATATATATATATATATATCTGTATATATATATATACAAATATATATATATATTTGTATATATATATGTATGTATATTATATATATATATATTCGTATGAATGCATATGATTTATATATATACATATAAATATAAATATGTATGTATATGTATATAAATATTATATATACAAATGTATATATATATATATATTATATATATAGAAATGTATGCACGTATGTTCATATTTATATAAGCATGCTATATATATATACACACAAATGCATATGCATATTTATATACAGATGAAAATGCCTATGATTTATTTTAAATAATTCATTGTTACTTAATAAAACATTGCATGTCACATGAAATAAATTATCCGTACGTTGAATAAGTCAAATGATATGTTAAAGGGGTTACTCCGAGTAACAGTTATTTTAAACATCATGGAGTACAGAACTAGGGATGTACATATATATGTGTACGTTTATCAATATATATATATATGTACATATATATATATATATATATATATATATGTACATATATATATATATATATATATATATATATATATATATATATATATATATATATATACATGTGTGTGTAGATATATACATAGGCACATAAAGCATATGTTTATATTCTTTATAGATATACATATGAATTTGTAATATAGTATATTACAAATTCATATATTTATTAATATATATATATATTCATATATTTAGT
>OZ024754.1:4149845-4152345 GCA_964016885.1 Eledone cirrhosa | reverse complement strand
GGGCCCACGATCACCTGAATCCACGAAACAACTTCACATATCAAAAAAACAAAACAAACGCACGTGTATTACATTACATATTCCAGTATATATATATATCAACATAAATATATATGTATATATAAATACATATATACTAATAAATATATATAAATATATATATATTTAGATATTTAGATATAGTAACTAACAGCTCTCTCTCTCTTTCACTCTCTCTCTCTCTATATATCTCTCTCTCTCTATATATATATATATATATATATCTCTCTCTCTCTCTATATATATATATATATATATATATATATATGGTAAGAAAGACTCAGTGTAAGAAGTTATGGGCCGAAACACTCGCTTGAGTAGGGTTTTTTCTTTGAAGATCTTCAGCTGTCCATCTCTCCTGAGAATTTCTTATCACGCGCACACACATACATACACACACACACACACACACACACACTCGCACACACATTTATATATATCTATAGATACAGAGATATATTAGTTATTACCGATATTTCTTTATCAATAGTAGATATTAACAATATTATTCTCATAGGGCGTGTTTTGAAAGATTCGAGATGTCGATCGGAATGTATTTCTTTATTGTGTCAAAGCATGTGTGAAATATTAGTTTATGTTATATGTCTTTTGATATTAGGTTCTAGATAAGTTGATAGATGTATTTAACCGTTATGAGCAATATATACATATTCATATACACATATATTTGTACATTCTAATAGTTTTCTCTATAAGCAAACTATTTTCCGCATATTACTATATTTCCTTACACACATACTTATCTGTCTATCTGTATGTCTGTATGTCTCTCTCTCTCTCTCTCTTTGTCTGTCTGTCTCTCTCTCTCTCTCTCTCTCTCTCTCTCTCTCTCTCTCTCTATATATATATATATATATATATATATATATATATATATATACGTATATATATATGTATAAATAAACACGTATATATATATATATATATATATATAAATAAACACGTATGTATATATATATATATATATATATATATATAAATAAACACGTATGTATATATATATATATATATATATATATATATATATATATAGAGAGAGAGAGAGAGAGAGAGAGAGAGATATGAATAAATACACGTACATATATAAGTGTGTATGTGTGGGGTGTTCTGAGTATTATACCAGGATACATAGTCATATGCGGAAAATAATTTGCTTATGTAGAAATCTATTAACGCATAAAATTTTTTACAGCTGTTCAAGATAAAGAAAAAATATATAAATCAATATTGGCTCCTATTATTATGTTATATAGACATTATATACTCTCCGAGTTAATCGAAGCATGAACTTATATTATATATATATATATATATATATATATATATATATATATATATATATATATAAATATAGGGTGTCCAAAATAAATATATACACAGTTTGATTACCTGTACAGGGGCAATATCTATTAGAATGGTGTTGAAATGTGTATATATTTTGTGGAGATAGCTTGTATATATATATATATATATATATATATATATATATATATATATATATATATATAGCGAGAGAGAGAGAGAGAGAGAGAGAGGTGTTTCTGTATGTGTGTGTATAAGTACGTAAAGTTGCAGGCAGTTTTGCATTTATGTTTGAATATTTATGTGAAGATATACTTTGGAAAGTGCATAAATGCAAGACGTCTCCAATCATATTCCAATCAGCGTCATCCTATGTATATACTTACACAGAAATATATACACAAACACACATAACCATATACTTACACAGAAATATATACACAAGCACACATAACCATATACTTACACAGAAATATATACACAAACACACATAACCATATACATACACCCACACCCACAGGCATAAACACACATACTTCTTTGAATGACAGTTATATATGTATTTAGCAGCAGGGTCAATAGTATGTTTGTTACATACATAGATATATAAATAAGTGGCTAAAACGTTGAGCTCACAACTGTAAGGTTGTCATTTCGAATTCAGGACCGGGCAGCGATGTGTTGTTTTCTTGAGGAAAACACTTTATTTCAACTGGATCCAGTTTACTCAGTTGTAGAAGTGAGTTGCGATATCACAGGTGACAAGCTGTATCGGCCATTGCCTTTCCTTTGAATAAAATCGGTGTTCTGGGAAGGGGAGACTGGGATTCATGGGTTACTGCTTGCTGGTCTTCAACAAACACAGATTGCCCAGGCTTGTGCTTCGGAGAGGAACTTTCTAGTTGCAAAGCCATGGTCATTCGTGATTGATGTGTGCCGAAAAGAAAGAAGAAAGCATATGGCACTTTATCATATAGAAAAATCATTATTCTGAATATTTCGTCAGGGTATCAATTGTAATTGAAATCGAGTGACGTAGCATTTTACGAACAGCGGTTTTTTAAAACATCAGATTAATGAAACATTTATTAATACTTTGAATAAACCCTATTGCACAGCCTATCCATGTTTTTTTTCA
>OZ024754.1:4127345-4142345 GCA_964016885.1 Eledone cirrhosa | reverse complement strand
ATATCAAACACAGCGAGGTTTAATATGGCGTACAATACACTCTGTCACAGTTTCACCGATTTACTTTCTTCCTCAACTAATCTTAGCTACTCAGAAGTTAATAAGCCTCTTAAAGGAGAAAGATTATGGTAGGGGATAGTGGTTTAAAACAATAAGCGAACAAACAACAATAACAAAAATGGTGGCTAACAAATAAAAGGAGCGGATTCTTTTCCATATTGAAGCTTTGCTTTAGTCTATTGCGGGTTGCAGTTAGGAGCATTGACATCGTAGTATAATCCAGTTTGGGAGGTTTTTATAGATATTCAAGATAACTCTAGGCTCTGTGGTGCTGCCTGAGCACCATATTGTATTTAATCTTCTCAAGTAAGATATTATCAACCTGTAAGGACAGACAATAAAATGTATATATTCCTTAAGTGCGTCAATATGATTGCACACGTAATTTTACTTGCATCACCGTTATGTTCTCTCTTCCGTTCTTTCTTTCTTTCTTTCTTTCAATCTCTGTCTCTCTCTCTTGTGACCCCAGCCTTTTCTCTTCCAGATCTTTCTCACACTTGCTTTCTTCTTTTTCTTGTTCAGTATAATTTTCTTAAAAAGGAAATAAAAAAAACCTGCTATATTGTCAGACACACCTAGGTAAGCGACCGTATACACTCACATTTCAGCTCATTCCCTCCTATTTTTGATGAACGTTTATGAACTTATATTCATATAGTATATATATATATATCTAAATATATATATATATATATATATATATATATATATATATATATATATAAACATATATATATATCTAAATATATATATATATATATTTTTTTATTTATAATATATACACAAGTATGTATATATATATATATATATATACATATATAAGAATGTATGTATACGTGTATATATATATATATATATATATAACGAAGGAAATGTGGTAAGGAACCAGGTGGACCATAACGCACCAAAGTACTCAATACTTGAGGTAGTAGAGTGGGTAATAGGAACCAGTAAGACCCCGACAGCTGAGCTCAAGCCGTTTCGACGGCTAATTCTGGACAGAATTAGCCGTCGAAACGGCTTGAGCTCAGCTGTCGGGGTCTTACTGGTTCTTATATATATATATATATATATATATATATGCATGTGTACAGAAATTTTTCAATATATATATGTGATGTAATTGATTTTCGAATTTATATATGTAACATTCTGCTAAATGAATCAATGTATTACACACACACACATACACACAGACACACACACACACACACTAATATATATATATATATATATATATATATATATATATATATATATATTTATATTTATATATACTATATATATACATATATGTGAGGATGTTATTTGACATTTGTAATTGTAATTGTGATAAACATCGATCTGTTGTTCGACTTAATCTCATTTTTCTGTAAATACATGTTTTAAACTGGAACAGTTGAGTCGTTGAATGTACTTTTACGAGGAATTATCCGTATATGATCATACAAATGTCATATCCCTTCTTTACTTTAATGCGCAGCTACAGTTATATTGATTTTTAATATTGGCGGAAAGGCACATATTTGAATGGCATAATCATTAGCAGTATATAGTAATGATAATTACTTACATGGCACCATTTTTATCTGTTCTAAACAAAATTCATGACTTTTGGCAAGATTGGAACCTAGGCAGGCATCTAACTGTCACAATCCAATTTTCCTGTTCTTCTCAGAATTTTGCCAATTTACTTACTGTCTCGATTCCAGATTTGAACACTGTTGACAGAAATAAATTAACATACATGAGGAGAGTTACAAATACTGTCAATACACAACGTCTGGCTACTCTATATCACTCGTAAATCTTGGGACGAGCCTAGGCAGGGGTAACAAAATCACTTGCTCAAAATGCCACTAAGTGTGACAGAAACTCGAACCTCATGAAGTGAATCAATGCCTGACAGCAACAGTTTTCTCAGCCAATTTCGTCTCGAGAAACAGTGGGAGAAGAAGGAAGAATCGACCCCAGTTTTGGACTACTTATCTTTTTTTTTATTGATGCTAGTAGAATGGAAATCCATGTTGACCTCAGAGAGATTTGTCGAGAGCCAGAACGGATAACGCAATACATTTCTATCCGATGTTCTCACGAATCTATCCATTTGCTGTTATTAACTACAGGACATGTTTATGTCATTAGTCTAGGAAATCAGACACAATTCAGGGGCAGTTGAGTAAATGAAATTAAAAGGAGACCCAAATTTGAATATGAAAGAACGTTTTATATTTTTGACAACTGTTGTATATTTTGCTGGATTAAGTCCGTAGAAATAAATCTAAATTTTCACTGAGGATTGAATTATTTAAGATAATGCATCAATCATGAATTTTCGTTTTTATAAAAGGATTAGCGACATGTGTGAAGGTAATATGTTGTGCAAGATAATCGAAACCGGGCTACTATCGCCATATCGGCAAACTTCAATCAATAACATCATCCTGTGTGGCACTTTCATAGCTTCCTAATGATCATAAATTCACGATGAGAGAGATTAAATTTACTTCGCTAAACTTCATCATGCTGACACGCGTTTCTATTAACTTCCTTAATGTTAAAGCTGAATTACACACACACACACACACACATATATATAATATATATATATATAAATATATTATATACATGTGTGTATGTGTGTGTATGTGTGTGTATATATATATATAAACATATAATATATATATATATATTAATATATATATATTACATATTATATATATAATATATATATATACATGTATATTTATGTTTTTATTCGCACACAGACACGCACACATATATACACACACACACTTACACACACACATATATATATATTTATAACAAGGTACCTAGGATATCGTGTGCGCGTTCATAAACCATGTATTACCTAAGATATGAATATTAATTGTCATTATCATAGGGTTCTCATATGAAAATTGAATGAAATGCTTATAACATTTCTAAGAAATTCTTTCAGATTTGTTTTCCTTGTAATGTGTTCGTTATGATATATTTTGATATATTTTAATATAAACAATCCTCTAAGTCTTCATAACATCATTAAATAGATAAACTACTCATATCTCGTTGAAGGATTCTTTCTGTATTCACGATATAATTACAAGAAAATGAGATGTTTTGTTTAATAAACACAATACTTTTATTGGGAAAGTTTTAAATTCAAGTTCTTTCTTCGTTTAAAACCAACGCCAAAGGCAACTGACTGCAGGCGTTGATTTTGAAATCATTCTAACACGTTACAATCAACAGTGAAATGAATATGCATAGTTTGACATTTTCATGGACGATATTTTTATTATAACAGTCCCCAAGACATGAAATTTAACATGATAACATAGGCTGTAAAGCATGTATCCTTATTCGTGTTTCTCCTTAAAGCATTATCGTGAATGTCTGTAGACTTTTGATCTTCTGGATACGTGCGTTAGAGATGGAGGTGAATTTCTAGCAAATTAGAGTGAAGCAATTATAAAAAAGATATTCGTATTCGAATCTCAAACGCGGATTCAATTTCTATCTGCCATATTAAGGTTATAATTGTGGGTGCCGTAAGGGTGGTTTAGTGACATATGGTGTAAACTTGGGCATTAAAACCTGAGGTAAGCTATTCACAATGTCTGAAGTCAGACTATTTCTTCCTGAGAGTGAGAGAGAAAGGGAGAGAGAGAGAGAGAGAGAGAGAGAGAGAGAGAGAGAGAGAGAGAGAGAGAGAGAGAGAGACTGGCAGAAAGGAAGTCAGAAAGAGATGTAAGGGTTGAATATACCCCATTACTAGACCTGTTCTATATTTATCGATCACGACAAGCTGAGAAGTAAAGTTGAACTTGGATCAGAATTCCAACCACAGAGAGACGGAACGAATTATCTGAAACATTACATTCCACGTTCTAACGACTCTCTTAATTCAACGTCTAATATTTTATCCGATATGTTGATTCTTCTATACTTTTATACGGTCATTAGGCTGCTGTCATGCTGCAGCATCACTCTGAAGGGATTTAATCAATCATATCAACTCCAGTACATATTAGAGCATCGGACATAATCATTTTGGAAATGTAGATATTGCCCTTTATATTCTCAGTTCAATTCCTACCGAGTTCGTCTATGCCTTTGCTAATCCTAGGATCAATAAATTTAAAAAGAGCCGTCGCGTATTTGGGTCGATATAATCGATTCTCCTCTTCTAACAACTCAACAATCTGCTAGCATTATGTCTTTGGCAGTATCGGTAGAAGGTCGGAGGCCATGCTTTGCAGCATAGACTTACGCCCCTTTATATCTTTCATCCTTACGGGGTCGATAAAATAAAGTACCAGTAATGTTCTGGCATAATTGCTGGCCTTGTGCCAAAAGTAGAAACAATTAAGTCTTGTTATAAATGATTATTATTGGTTTGCCTTTCATCCTTACGGGGTCGATAAAATAAAGTACCAGTAATACACTGGGATAATTGCTGGCCTTGTGCCTAAAGTAGAAACAATTATTGGTATTGTTGCTCCCTTTGCCTTCTGAATTCAAATCCCGCCGAGGTTAGTTTTGCCTTTCATCCTTACGGAGTCAATAACATAAAGTACCAGTAATACACTTGGGTCGGTTTAATCGACTTTCCTCTCCCGAAAAATTGCAGACCTTGTGCCTATAGTTGAAATCATTCTTGGTACCGTTGCTGTTTTTTGTCGTTATTATAATCATGATGTATGTTTGTATGTTCCTGTCAAACAGCCACGTGGAGCTTTTCTATATGTGCTATAGCATGTATCTACAGCTGAGACAGGAATATGGTCGAAATATATCATTGTGGGATTTTGGATTTTGGAGGGTCAGTTGTATTTGTAGGGCAAAATTCCGGCCCAACACTGACGTGAAGTATGCCAATTTTCAGATGGATTCTATGCTATGTGTATAATAATTAACATATGAAATATCTGTTTACATTAGCAATTAAATATGTTTTAGTCTAAGTAAATTAGCCATATAATTACAACAGCCTGAGGAAATCCTTGCTCTATATTTTGCTTGTTTGTGTAGTTTATATCAATTAGCAATCATGATGAGACGTTCTTCCATATTTAGAACAGCAAGCTATTATGTCTCCAACAGCATAAATTCGTACACGTTGCGTGCATGTATACACACATACACAAACATACACGTACACGCATACATATATACATATATATTAATACATACATGCGTAAATACACACATACAAACACGCACACACTTATATATATTTATATATATATATTTATATATATATATATATATTTATATATATATATATATATATGGTGGGGTGGAGTACTACAAATTATTATAAATAACCATAATTTCATGTTTTTAACTAACCACTAATAACAAAAACTCGCAAAACAAGACGAAATACACTCACACACACACACACACACACACACACACACATATATATATATATTTCTCTGGGTAATGAGTGTGTTTGTGTGTGTTTACGTTTGTTTGGGTAGAATGATGTCTCTGTGTATATGTGTGTGCAGCATCAGTATGATTGTGTTTGTGTACAGTTAATCAATAGAACCAGCAATATGTTGAAATACATCTGATGCCATAGGTAATCAGAATCGGTCGACCGAATGCCGAGAGCAATATATACCACCGCAGGAAATAAACGTCATGATAATGTTTTTTCTCTTAAACACTGAAATTATGACAAACATTTAGATATATATACACACACACACACACACACACATATATATATATATATATATATATATATATATATATATGTAAGTATGTATGTATTTATATGCGAGAGAGTGTGCGTATCTGTATATATATATATATAGGAGTGTGTGTAAGATGATATGTATGGCATCACTCTTGATGAATATAGAGAAGAGTTCAGTTGTTTACTTGTAAAAATGTTTAAAGATCTCTAAAAATTAACATATCTGATCATTGGTATTTGACAATATTTCGTACTGATATATATTTAGCACATTAACATTTTGGCAATACATACTGAAATATGTATAAACAAATATAATTATTACGTCTCAAAAGTGGATATAGTGGATCTAAACTGACTCTTACTTCCAACTCCGGGATATTTCGAAGCCACTGGCTTACAACTTATTCTAATCATGGGCTGAACGTAATGTAGACCGGGTGATTTGAAGAGTCAAACGTTTAGCGTAAAATCCTGATGAATGGCTGAATCACTAACGGAATTGATTATTAGGGTTAGATTTTCAGTCCATGTCCCCAGGTTGTATGCCTGGCGAAGTTTATTTTAAGGATGAACATCGCTGGGATTTGAAATCAGAACATATAGAGAAATAATGAAATACCGTTTTTATGGTTCTGCCAGTGTTTGTAAAGGTTCCACAAATTTTAATACAAGAAGAAGATTTGTTAGATGATGTTCATCTTATATGTGACTGATATTAATTTATAGCTTGTAGAAATATGAAAAGGTTACATTGTTCCCGACATGGATTGAACTAATACTCTAAATCACAGTAATTATAGACCAGAAAACATTTTGTCCGCTGTTTATCAATTCAACCAAGCTGGCGCTTTCTCTTTCATAATTAATTATTTTAAAATAAGCTCTATGTAGTAATTACAATCCTATATAACATCTAATTAATACACTGACATACATAAACGTATTATTAATAACACCATTTTATTAGTTAATTGACAAATTTTGACTTTATAGAAATAACAGCTAGCTATTTCTAAAAATAGTTAAAGGAATTCGAGCGAAAAGTAGTAAATTACTCATGCAGGAGTTCATTATCGGAACCGTGTACTGAATAAGGGTGATATAATAAAGTCGAAGACCATAGAATAGTGATTTATGGAGGTTTTTACACTTTCAGACTCTTGATTCAATTATTAGTAACGAACATGGTGAGAATGTCACCACTAAACACACAGTCATTTGACATTATTCGCTTTGTTGAACAGGCTATTGCCTATTTTTCTTTCAGACAGTGAATGCTGTGAAAGCGACTTTAGAAAATCCCTAACGCCTAATGTCGGGAGACTTTGAATTAATCCCATAATCCAATTATTTACCAACTGGATGCAAATCATAGTCAACAATCCGTCCGGACGTACATAAAAAATTAATTGCATAAAGTACTATTCATTTGTATTGGTAGCTAGTAACGGTCATTTCATGAATGGCACGTAAGGTCAGCAGTCAAAAATAAACATTAATCTATCGATGATACTATTCAGCTGAATGCATCACCAAGTTAATTCGGATCATTTCACTAATTTTTATTATTGCTAGTAGCTTGGTAGCTGATAACTCTGCGACATATTGCTGAACCTAGTGTCGTACTAATATCACCTACAATGTAAAAAAGGTTGACCTTATTGTGTATTTATGTGAGAATGCTTTAAACACTCCCACCATCACCAACTTTAGTTTAGCTGTCATGTCTCTAAATCTTCGAACGGCAATTGCTCCTTTATTATGTTGTGTTCTAACAATAAATAACCACACCGTATTTAATAGACTGTCTTTCACATTCACATTGATATTCTCCTGGTAGTGGTCATTGATTTCAATACACTAGTCTTGACCATCAAGGAAACAAACACTGAAAATAAACAGAAGCTTCCGAATTTGGCAGAGATACATTGCTGACATTTAGAATTTACAAGTCAGACTTTATTCATAATCCATTCCCAATGTTTATTTCAATCTGACCGTTCGCCCAAAGTAACTTAATACTGAATACAGTTGTTTGACTAGCTTACTAAGTAATCATACATTTTAATAATTTGCTGGAACCTATCATATAACGGTAAGGGCACAAAACAACAGAGATGTAACAGTGTTAGAAGAATGCTATGTGGTATTTGTTACGGCTCTCTAGGTTCTAAGGTCAATTATCAGCAAGCTAGACTGCGCTTTCCAGCACTTTGATACATAAAGTATCAGTTTAATACTGGGGTTGATTCTCTTCCTTTTATGTGTAATAGCAGAATATCATCCTGTGTTTCGTCGATATGGTGACACAGTTTACCTGGTAAATGTGAACGATACTGCCTTTAACATGGAAAGTGAATTGAGGATGGAGGAGACGTAGATGTTCCCTTCCAGTAGATTAGTAGAAGGTGGGTGAAAATGATGACCAGTACTCGAGTGAATGGTCATACTCTCAAGATGTCGGACAGGGAAGGAATCTGAACGGGGTTATTTACTCTTCGAAATCCGGTTAATAATTGTTTCTACTTTTGACACAAGGCCAGCAATTACCCCAGTGCATTACTGGGGGTCGATAAAATAAAGTACCAGTAATGCACTGGGGTAATTACACGCCTTGTGCCTACAGTAGAAACTATTATTATTTCTGTAACTATTGTGAACAATCATCATTAAGATTTCATTTGGAAGAGAAGACAGACAAATCATGTTAAGGCAGATGTCACAAGAAGTAACGACAATAGTTTAAATGATGGTGTAATATCATATTATATAATATTCTGTGATAAAACTATTGAATTTCAAGTTAGGAGAACGAGAGATAAGAGAGAATGTCACAATGTTTCTTAATTTACACACTACACTCCGTTTTGTTATTTCATTTATTTCATTTTTATATTATTTCAGTTTCATACTTCACACACACACACACACATATATATATGAATGTGTATGTATATATCTTTGTATATATAAATATATATATATATATATATATATATATATATATATATATATATATATATATATATATATATATATATATATTTATGTATATATATATATATTTATGTATATATATATATATTTATGTATATATATATATATTTATGTATATATATATATATTCATGTATATATATATATATTTATGTATATATATATATATTTATGTATATATATATATATTTATATATATATATATATATATATTTATATATATATATATATATATATATATAAATATATATATATATATAAATATATATATATATACATAAATATATATAAATATATATATATATATATACATAAATATATATAAAGTTATATATATATATATATACATAAATATATATAAAGTTATATATATATATATATATATATATATATATATAAATATATATATATACATAAATATATATAAAGTTATATATATATTTATATATATATATATATATATATATATATATATATATATATAAAAATATATATATATACATAAATATATATATATATAAAGTTATATATATATTTATATATATATATATATATATATATATATATATATATATATATATATATATATATATATATATATTTATATATATATATATACATATTTATTTATATATATATATATATATATATATATATATATATATATATATATATATATATATATATATATATTAGAGAGTAATGTTGTACTATATAGATTATCGCACACCGTAAACAAATGACCTTCTAAATATCTGCATAAAACATATATATATAAATAAATATATATATATATATATATATATATATATATATTTATTTATATATATATGTTTTATGCAGATATTTAGAAGGTCATTTGTTTACGGTGTGCGATAATCTTATATATATATATATATATATATATATTTATTTATATATATATGTTTTATGCAGATATTTAGAAGGTCATTTGTTTACGGTGTGCGATAATCTATATAGTACAA
The DNA here is from genome assembly GCA_964016885.1 of Eledone cirrhosa. NCBI lineage: Eukaryota > Metazoa > Mollusca > Cephalopoda > Octopoda > Eledonidae > Eledone > Eledone cirrhosa. The sequence goes on along the minus strand of OZ024754.1, from coordinate 4,132,581 downwards.
CATTACTCTCTAATATAGGAAACAAACAATAGGAATTTAAATAAAACAATCAATTATAACATTAATAATAATAATATTAATAATAATGACAATATTTATGTTAATGTTAATAGATACCTTACGTAAATCCAACAAGACAAGCAAACGGGTATATATATATATATATATATATATATATATATATATATATATATATATATATATATATATATATATATATATATATATATATACATACATCTATATATATATACATATATATATATATATATATGTATATATGTATATATACATATACATGTATGTATGTATATTATATATATATATATATATATATATATATATATATATATATATATATATATATATATGTGTATGTATATATATATATGTATGTATATATATATAAGTATGTATATATATATATATATATATGTATATATATATAAGTATGTATATATATATATATATATATACATATATATATATATATATATATGTATATGTATATATATATATATATATATATATATATATATATATATATATATATATATATATATATATATATATATATATATATATATATATATATATATATATATATATATATATATATATATAAAATAAACACAAACAATCAGTGTGTGTATATAATTTTGAAATATATATTAAAAACAATAAGTAAATTTCTAAGTTGAAATACAAACAGAAGGAATATTATAAGCTAAAACTTTTGTTTCGTTATAATTTTGTAATTGTTGATGCTTCTGAATTTCGGAATGAATTTAACGTCATATAACAAAAGAAGCCAGTTTAGAAAACAATTTACAAAAGACGAACGAAGCAGAGACAATAATTTGTGCAAAGACAATACATATATTTGCTCTAATGAAAAGAAAGTGTAGCAGAATGATAAATAGAAAATTACGAGGTGGCGGTGGAGATGGTGATTGGCGGGGAGTTGGGTGTTTGGGATGGGGTGGGTTGGAGTGTGTTGGGGGCTGGATGAAATATAGGGTAAGGTGCAGTTGTCGATGAAGCTAACGAGGGGATGTATGTAAGAGTCAGTTGAACGATAAGACAATAACTATATATACATATATATATATATATAAGCAAACATATATATGTATATATTTATATGTATATATATATATTTTTTATGTGTATATATATATAAATATATATATATTTTATGTATATATATATATATATATATATATATATATATATATGTATATATATATATAAATATACACATATATATATATAAATATACATATATAATATAAATAAATATACATGTATATATATATGTATATATATATATATATATATATATATATATATATATATATATATATATATATATATATATATATATATATATATATATATATATATATATGTATATATATATATAAATATACACATATATATATATAAATATACATATATAAATATAAATAAATATACATGTACATATATATATTTATATGTATATATATATATATATATTTATATGTATATGTATAGGCAGATGGAAGTGTGTTATGGCGGTGGCGATAGACGGGCTGAAAGGAAATAAATGGAGAGAAGGGGTAAATAGATTGGTAATAAAGATGAAGGTAACGTCGGAGGCAAATTGGAAGCTGGCATACCTATAAGAAAGAACTAACAAAGATGGGAAGAAGGAGAAAGAGGATAAAATCAAAGATAGGGAAATGCACTATATATATATATATATATATATATATATATATATATATATATATATATATATGTGTGTGTGTGTGTGTGTCTGTGTATGAGTGTCTGTGTGTGTACTGCAAGTAAATATGTTTCTATAAATATGGATGTGTGGATGACTGTGTGCTTTGGAAAGATATGGCGCACAAATGTTAAAACTGGAAGCAAAATTATGAAAATCAAATGTAAAACAACAATATGAAGAAAACAACAAAACCATCAACGAGTACAATAGAAAACAACGAGGATATATTGAAGCTAAAGAAATGAAAATGAAGAAAAATAACAACAAAATATGAAAGGAAAACTGTAATTCTAACATAATAAGGACAGTAAAAAATAAATAATATAAAAGACAAACCAAGAATAAATGATGGAAAGAAAATACAAAAGGCACAAACATAAAAATAGTTCATACTTCAAAGCGACAAACGCACAAAAACAATTACTAAACATGATGCAAATCTAGAAAACGAAGGTGGGAAATATGGAAAAGTCTTATATAATTTGAAAAGTTTAAATGCAAATGTTTATATAACTAACAGAGATGATTAGAGAAAATATCGCACAGATCTGTTTGTTTGTTACCATTAGGAAAAGCATGGAAAAAAATAAAGGTGAGATGAATGGAGCTGATCGCTAAAACAGGAAAACAATACTTCTAAATTCACTTCCCAATCATATTTGTCCTCGGTTCGATCCCATGCAACAGTATTTTAACATACTCCTGTTTTGAAATATATGTAATGTCCCCTGATTGAAATTTATTAGGCGGAAATAGATATTGATGCTGTTGATAAGTAAATGATTATAAAACGTTTATCAAAGTTTAAAAAACTACTATAGACCATCATTTATAATTAAACTCTGAACTGTTGCTGTGCTATTTCAACACTCACTGATCGAATTGGGGGCTGTTGAATTCGAACAGCCCAATTTTATTGAGATTGGGGTATGACTGCTATCTCGAACACGCTGTTCAAATGTATAGAAGCTTTCTAGTTAGCCCGTAAACGAAGTCATCTAAAGTTATGGCCCGAGAACAATTTTCAGCATCATCTTATTAATTTTCGAAAATGAATAGGGAATATGTTCAATATGAACCTCACGTACCAATGATTCTTTTATATTTCTTTCTTATTTCCAATATTTATTATTCATTAGGGTACATAATAAACACTTGCTTATTACTGTAACCACCTAGCTAGGTTGAGTGGAGCGTGAACGGAACCCATTGGCATGAACGAACTAATAACCAATCATACATACAATAAAATTATATCTATTCACTGCAACAATGATCCTTCACATTGGAATGCCATCTTCCCAGCTTCTATTATTCTCTCACTGGTCATCTGATTTGTTGGTCAGTTTATGGTCATAATAAGGTCATCGATTAATGACTGTTAAATCAAATTTCTAGGATTACACTTTATTGCTGTAAGAATTACTCAGGCAAAAATAAAAATGGCAAACAAGCTAAACGCAGTTGGAGCAGACATAAAATTGATGACAACAGCTCCTGCATTAGTGGCCTAAGTCGATGGCTATTTCTTGATCCACTGTAAATTTAACTAAATAATGTTTTTTCACTTTGTTGTGAAAGGAATATATGTCTCTGTGTAACACATAATTGTTAGCTAACTTTTATGGCTATTGTTACATAAAACGGTGGATTGGCAGTATCGATAGAGGGTCGGACGCCATGCTTTGAAGAATAGAGTTACAGCCCTTTATGATCTGATTTCAAATCCCGCCGAGGTTAACTTTGCCTTTCATCCTTACGGTGTCGATAAAATAAAGTACCAGTAATGCATTGGGTAATTGTTGGCCTTGTGCCAAAAGTAGAAACAATTATTACATAAAACGGGTTTGGGCTCACCAAAATACTAAATATATATTTGGTAATTCCTCAATAGATCTTTAGACATATATTTAACTTTAGGATATTGGAATTATGTGGATTAGATTCAGGGGATTTAGAAATTAGATGAACTTATAATTTGTATTTTTACATCTAGAATGCTTAAAAATAAAATAAAACAATCGAGCATCCGATCGGAATCAACATTTCTATTGATCTTTCTATTGTTTATAATATCATATATATTGTTTCTAACTTATCGAACTCCTAGTAGAGGGGATTTGAAATCCGAGTGTATAATAATGTGGACTAGTTAATGCAAACCATAGGCCTATTATTTTAAATTTCTGACAACCCACCTCCGCTCTCTTTGGTATTAATTTTAGTGGGTCTGAAAGGGTGGAAGGCAAAGATGATCTCGACTGGATTTAATGTCATACCGTCGGATCGAACACGAAACTGACTCCTTATCTATTCAGCTAATATGTGCCCACTAACAAATAGTAAAGTAAGCAATAAATAAATTAATTAATTAACAATCAGAAGAAAAAAAAGAAAACATTGTGACAATCCAAATTTGAAATGTGTTTGTCCGAACGAAAATGACTATAATAATAGTCGATCATGATAACTAGGTACAGGCCTTCTTCGGTCACGAATGACCATGGGAATTGAGCTTAGAAAGTTTCCCTCCGAGGCACAAGTCCGGGCAAAGTTGTTTGTGGAAGACCAGCAATCACTCATGCATATCAGCTTGCCCTCTCCACGCCACCGATGTTGTCCAAGGAAAAGGCAATAGCTGATACAGCTTGGCACCAGTGACGTCGCAACTCATTTCTACAGCTGAGCAAACTGGAGCAACGTGAAATAGAGTGTCTTGCTGAAGGACACAATGTATCACATGATCCGAGAATCGAACTCACAACCTTCCGATTGCAAATCCAGTGCTCTAACCATGATAAATAATAGTTGAGAAATCGAGTGGACAGATGACTCTAAGTCACATTTCTCCTCGATATTATCAACGATAATTTATAGTAAACAACGATTAGTATGAATATTTGAGTTTGTTTGCACACATTTCAAACAGATAAAAATAAAATATGAATTATATGTGTGCATAATATTCTTTTTTATTTTTATTATTTTGTTAATAGTGTTTTCTAAATGTCAAATCGGCCATTTTGTTTTGAATTTATTCATGTGTTAAAAGGGGTCATGCATTGGAGTAATAATAATTCTAATCATTTAATATATTTGTATTGGCAGTATTTAGGACGGACATATTTTCAAAACCAATTCTGTTCTTAATTACTTTTACAGACGTGTTATCCTTGGTTGTTTTGCCAAAGACAAAAGAAAGATAAATTTCATAATTTAAAAATATGTTAGCCACAAGGCAAGCTGGTTGTGGCAAACATTTTCAATTTTCAAATTTTTCAAATTCCCTCATTCTTCATAGTTGCACTGCATTCTGGCATTCATTTCAGCCATTAACCCAACCACCCCCCACCCACACACACACATATATATATATATGAAATCATATATACAGAAATAGATAGGATTTTATAGATATTATTTTGACAAACAGTAATATAATATAATATAATATATATA
>OZ024754.1:4119845-4124845 GCA_964016885.1 Eledone cirrhosa | reverse complement strand
TGTGGTGTGTGTGTGTATGTGGATAAGGAAATGTGTATAGAAATGGTCGATTCACAATTCACTGTCAGGTGAGAATATAATTCCAATCAGTTGACCTGTGATGATGACGTTGAATCTCTAATTCCCGCGATCATTACAAAAATTACATTCTTGGTATTTATGAAAGAAAATCTCAATTAAAGTTACCTTTCAGATAAGACAGAAAAATGTTCCTTGAAATATAATTATACAAATATCATTTGTCACGCCGCCAGCGACGAAATATCACTGATAGCAGAATGCTGGCTTTATATGCATGCTTACAAACAATGCATATGGATGATGCATGTGCTTATGTATCTATATGTATTTTGTTTTATGTACCTATATATATATATATATATATATAGGTGTATGCATGTATGTAAGATTTTCTGACTCTCTTTCGATGCGTGGTCATATATATGTGTATTCATATATATATATATTGGTGTGTGCGTGTACGCTCGATGTATGAGTGTGCCTGTGTCTAAGATATTTTCATCATGTGGTGTATGTGTGTGGTGTGCAATTATTTCTTCATCTGTAAAGCTTGCGATTGTTTTATCAAATTCTCCATGTTGAAATTTCTCGTCCTTTTATAGATTGCACATGCGTAATTCTTTTTTGGAGCTCTCCAGAATATAAGCGATTTCTCTCTGCTTATCGCAAATTGAAAAATACCAAAGACATTTATACTCTGAATAACGTATAAAATGCAACGAATTAAATTATGTGTATAACAATACAATAATTGTTTCTACTTTTGGCACAAGGCCAGAAATTATCACAGTGCATTACTGATACTTTATTTTATCGACCCCCGTAAGGATGAAAGGCTAAGTTATTATCCTTGCAGGGATTGAATTGTAATTCCTATAGTATTGATAGTTGTATAAATATTACTACTGCTACTACTACTAATTCTACTACTACTATTACGACTATCATGTTATCATATCAGCAAGTCTTGTAAGTTTACATATATTTATTGAGAAATAGTGACAGAGTATGATTTTGATTGTGAAAGGAATGAACCTCGTCGGTCTTGACTACGAGTGTACCGTTAGAGTAATTCTAAGGGTCATTCTGTATGAGACATGACTGACCCTTAGAATTGTATGTAGACTACATAGGCCTCTCTTGAACACTCATATATGATTGGCGAAGAAAAAGCCCAAAGTTGGAGGCAAACAAGAAGAGAAAAATTTTAAACAGTGATAGCTAGAGAGATAGATAGATAGATAGATAGATAGATAGATAGATAGATAGATAGATAGATAGATAGATAGATAGATAGATAGAGTGAGCGAGAGAGAAAATGTGAGACATGGAAAGAGAAAGAAAGAGAAGGGGTGAGAGAGAGAGAAAAAAGGGAGAGATAGGAGGAGAGTTAGAAAGAGCGTGAGAGAGAGAGAGAGGAGAAGAGAGTGAGAGAGATCATGAAATAGAGAACAATAGTAATATAAGAAAATATGAGAGAGGGGGAGCCGGTGGTGATGGTGGTAGCGGAGCTGCTGGAAAAAAAATGAAGCCGAAACATATTTTGAATGCTAGATATATGACAATAGTGTAAATGTTATCAGTCTCACACTTGCAGCTGTAATCTACTTGGTATTGCTGTTATTGATAATTATCATATGGTCTCTCCTATCCTACAGCAATATCACCTCATAGTCTTTAATCTTTCTCTTTAAAATAGTGAAAATTGTACAATAGAAACAAATAACTAAATAAAGAAAAGAAAGATATCCATTGCATTATTCCGCCATTTTCATTTGACACCTACCCGTACCTCAGGATTATTTTTCTGGAAGTTTGAAGTTTTGTTTTACTTTTTTTATAAGGGTGGTGAATATATATTTGGACACCTTCTATTGTGTGAATATATATATATATATATATATATATATATATATATATATATATATATATATATATATATGTGTGTGTGTGTGTGTGTGTGTATGCATATACAGCCTAACATATTTATATATGTGTGTGTGTTTGTGTGTGAGTGTATGCATATGCAGCCCATCATATATATATATATATGAGAAAGAGAGATTGAGAGTTAGAGACTAGATACTAAGAAATATACGCTAAGATACTATAGACACCTTACTTCCTATATATGTGTGTGTAGGGGGTTGCATTTGTGTGAAAAATTGTTTATCGCCCAGACGATACAAATAAAATTTCTCCTATATAAGAATACGTATTTAATTTTTTTTCTAAAATGATTATAACAGCTGAAAAATAAAAAAAAAATAAAAACGAAAAAAAAAAAACAACAACCAAAAACTACGTGTCTGAAATGGAAGTGCTGTGTAACAACTCATTCTTTGAATGGTATTACTGTGGTGTCTACTTATAGTTGGTCTAGCTGGTCGAGGTGTTACTTCTGTTATTATCAGCTGCTCTGTATATTATATGTTTTGCACAAAGATCTTTCCTTTCAAATGACTGATCAATGCATCGAAAATTATACGCAGGCTTTCTTAGCTCTTGGTTGTTATGCATAGTGCTGGCAAATTGGCAGAATCGTTTCAAAGTCGGATTGAATACTCCGCTATATTCGTTTCAGATCTATGCTTTCTGAGTTCTAATTCCGTCGACGTCAACTTTGGCTTTCATCGTTTCGACGTCGATGAATAATGGTTGCTTATATAGGCACAAGGCCAACAATTTATCGATCCCGTAAGAATGAAAGGCAAAGATAACTTCGGCGGGATTTGAACTCAGATCATAAAGGGCCGTAATTTTATGCGGCAAAACATGTTGCCCGACTCTCTACCGATACTGCCAATCCACCGCCCTGACGTCGGCCAATAATAATACCAATTTAGTACTAGAATCCATCCTCTTTCTCTTTCACTCTGTCTCTCGGTGTTTCTCTATCTTACGCCGTTTCTCTCTCGATATCCATAAGTAATCGGTTGCATTCTGATATGGAGAGCGATAGCCCCCACCAGGCGTTGTAATTCTGAACTCCTAGATGATTGATGGCTGCAAACTTAGCACCTACGTTCGCATCAAACATTGCTGCAAACCTAGGAAACTTGCGTAAGATTTAAGGGAGATAATCTTGCATAGAAAAACCTGTAGTTTATAGTTTGAACAAACACTTAGATCTATCTTTCCTAATGTAAACGACACAGTGATAGACTTATTCTGATTTTGTTAATCTTTGTCTCTAATGTGCAAATCAAACTTAACATAGAGCTCCGAGCTGGTCGTTTGCGAAACACTTGTTTCGCGAAATTACGAGTATAATATGTTGAACTGAAACCTCGATATTTCTTTCATAATATTAACGTTCTGCATCCTAATATAAATACTTGTTTCTACTTTTGGCACAAGGCCAGCAATTAACCCGGTGTATTACTGGTACTTTATTTTATCGACCCCTTAAGGATGAAAGGCAAAGTTAACCTCGGCGGGTTTTGAACTCAGTCCGTAAAGGGACGTAACTGTGCTGCAAAGCATGGCGTCCGACCCTCTACCGATACTGCCAATCCACCGCATCCTAATATAAATACTAATAACAAATAGTTATCGATATAAATCCCGGCATTTTATAGTTCATATCCAAGTGACAGAAAACCCTGAAATAGTGAAAGCCTTACCACCTGCAGCAAACAGTATTAATCATTAACTGGTTATATATATATATATATATATATATATATATATATATATATACAAAATGTATATATATTAAATTTATATATTGAGTTAGGAGCTCAAAATAGTCTCTTACAACAAAATCTCTCTAAGAAAGAGATATTTCTGAGCCGTATATTATAATAGAATATAAAAGAAAAGCGAACGCAGATATATAGATATATGTGTTCAAATCGTAAGGGACCTGATTCTATTATAATATTTATATATATATATATATATATATATATATATATATATATATATATATATATGTGTGTGTGTGTGTGTATTTAAATACGTGCACACAATATATATATATATATATACATATATATATATATATATATATACATATATATATATATATATATATATATATATATATATATTCCAACAAATGTTATTAAACATATTGATATAGAAACATATAATGATTTGACGCAAGCTTTCATAAGTTAATAGTTAAATATGATCAATCAAACACCTGTACATTTCTCTATAATGAAGCAGTTACAATCAACAACAACAGCATGTAGCCAGAAAACAGAAGAAAGAAAAAGAACGAAAGAACAATAGAAAGAAAACAAAACAAAAGAAAGCATAAGAGTCTAACAATGACATGTTTTTAAACCATCGTTGAGATGGCTAAAAATTATGTAGCAAAATAATTTATCTTCTAAATAAACAAGACTTCCAACAGGAGACAATATTCAGAAATCAACGAATATCATATGACAAATCTATATGTGGTGTGGAAAATAAATATCTATCCATCTATATATATATATATACATATATTAGGTCTGAACATAATGGAATCAAATTCCTATTGTTATTGCGTCAGTCTCTCTGGCTCTCCTTATCTCTCACTATTATAAGCAAATGGGGGCTATGTGCTAGCCGCCCCGTGGCGCTGGCGGACGTAATAGAGAAAGCGCTTCCCCGGAAGATGGTGAAGTAAAGGCGTTGGAACATCCATCAGGTAATTAATCGATAATGAGTTCTATACAAAAATCTTATCCCTAGATAAACAGAGCATCATTTAACTCAATACAAACCGAAAAATAAAGAAACTGAAATGTTCAAAAACACTGAATACTTTATATTATATAACTAGTGCCTGAAGAATTATATCCTATATGAGACAACTGAAATTAGGAAACAGTTGATTGCTAGAGAAGTACATAAAACTTTAATAAGTTTGTTCTCAGATAAAGTAGCATTTGGCGACAAAATTAATTAGAAATGTACAGAATACCGCCTTAGAATCCATTGATTTAATAGTGGAGGCTTCAAATTTAAAATAAACTGGT
>OZ024754.1:4102345-4112345 GCA_964016885.1 Eledone cirrhosa | reverse complement strand
GTCGGTGTCATTTTTAATGTTTGTACTTGTCATGTAATTAGATCCCACTCACTGCAGATTTACGTAATACGACAGCTGCAGCCTGATGATGTCCATGAACAACTTACCAGTGATTGGTGCAGGTTGTTTGACGTTTAGTTGAGCGGGATGGGGTATTGTATGTCATGATTGAACTTAATACGGTAAATCTATTCAGAAATTCTTAAAATTATCTACTCTTACAATAAAGAATACCTAAACATTTGCACTAGGGTTTATGCTTATATCTCTAACATAGAGTTATATATGAATTAGCTATAAATCTATTATGTAATGCATTCAATGTATCTGTTTTATATATATATATATATATATATATATATATATATATATATATATATATATATATATATATATATATATATATATATTTATATATATGTGTGTGTGTGTGTGTGTGTATAGTTAGCGAGAGAAAGAGAGAGAAGAGGTGTAGGGAGAGGTAATGGGGGAGAGAGAGAGGATGGGTGGATACAAAAGATATAAACATATTGAAGAATATATTAAAATCAATAATTGATGGATGGTTGCTCGAATAGTCAATTAGGAAATTGTGAGTGCATCGAGGTAAGTATAGGTTTGATGAGATATAAACAGCTTTGCACACTGGCACAGCAGTATATACACTATCACGCCGACAGTGCTCACTCAACAACATAAAGCAAACTCACCTATATATATTCAAATACGAAAGATACATACATGTATATATATATATATATTCATATCCTCTGATGTGTTTACAACAATACATATATACGCACACGAAAGGGTCCAACAAAATGAGTTTTGTTTCGCTTTTATATATATACATTATTAAATATGCACCGGCAAATATTTATATATTTCTGTGTGCATGTATGTATATATATATACACACACACATATGTAATATATATATATATATATATATATATATATATATATTCATATCCTCTGACATGTTTACAACAATACATATATACGCACACGAAAGGGTCCAACAAAATGAGTTTTGTTTCGCTTTTATATATATACATTATTAAATATGCACCGGCAAATATTTATATATTTCTGTGTGCATGTATGTATATATATACACACACACATATATATATATATATATATATATATATATCATAGTATACATTTATGTTCATACATGGAAGACAAAGCGGTACCTAAGGATTCAAAGTCCAATTATCGCCATCTCTCCAGATTCATATACGCAGTGGCGGTCTCGCCAGGATGCCACGGAAGCATTGCAGGGCTCACTATAGCATTTTAGGGGCCAATGCTTTGCTTTAAAAAATTACCTGAAGTCTAAGAGAAGGAATGGATTAAAAAATAAATAAATAAAACAATTAAGCAAAGCATTTGCTCAACCATTTCCTCAGCGAATTAATAGAAACCAAAATAAATGATAGTGCAAATAGCTGGAATCAATGGTTCTACGATCTACTAAAACTAAAGCTTAGTGTATTCATTCATGCATGCAACATACATATATAGACACACACAGACACACAAACACACACACATATATATATATATAGTAATAATAATTGTTTCTACTTTTGGCACAAGGCCAGCAATTACCCAGTGTATTACTGGTACTTTATTTTATCGACCCCGTACGGATGAAAAGCAGAGTTAACCTCGGCGGGATTTGAACTCGGGACGCAAATGGACGTAACTCTATGCTTCAAAGCATGGTGTCCGACTCTCTACCGATACTGCCAACCCACCGTCCAATATATATAGTAATAATTGTTTCTACTTTAGGCACAAGGCCAGCAATTACCCAGTTCATTACTGGTACTTTATTTTATCGACCCCGTAATATTCAAACCTGAATATATATATATATATATATATATATATATATATATATATATATATATATATAGTAATAGTAATAAATTTGAAGACTAAAATCCAAAGGGATAAATATATATCAAATATATAAGAACCGTAGAGCAAATATTTATTAAAATAACAGATTAAAGTTTAAGCAAAGAATCGGTGATTTCACCCTTAACGGGATCTTCAGAAGATCCCGTTAAGGGTGAAACAGCGATTCTTTGCTGAAACTTTAATCTGTTATTTTAATATATATATATATATATATATATATATATATATATATATATATATATATATATATATATATATATATATATATATATATATATATATATATATATATATATATATATATATATATATATATATATATATATATATGTGTGTGTGTGTGTATATAGAACATTTTGAAAGTAGGTTTATATGTATGAATTTTCAGTAGACTATCGTGGCTGTCTCAGTGGACTAGGGGTAGGTACTAGAGATGGTGGAGATCCTGGTCTTGGGTTCAATCCTGGTCGAGGGGTACATATATTCTACTTCAGTTTTTATTTTACATCACATAGAAAAAAAACTGAAAAGGTTTGCCGGGCACGCTACTCCCGAGCAGGATCGAACTTCAAACCAGGATCACCACCGTCTATGATTCCTCCAATTAGGCCGCCGAGACAGCTACAAATAAATAATGAAAATTAATAATTATAAACCTACTTTTAATATAAAAGTGTTAAAATGTTGTGGTGTCGTTCATGGCTTTCCTAGAGCTATTAGTCATATTTAGATGGTGTGGCCCTTTGCTAAGAACCTCATTATTCCTATGGATGTTTAACTTTTGAATTAATTTAGTTTGATTATTTTAACAAACAAATTATATATATATATTTATATATATATATATATATATATATATATATATATATATATATATATATATAGAGAGAGAGAGAGAGAGAGAGAGAGAGAGATGTGTGTGTGTAGGATGTGTATGAATGCATGCATTTGATTTGCAACCTCCAGTGGATAACATTAAATACCCGTCATGTACTGGTGTTTATACAATCAACTTTGTCCTACCCCAAAGTTTACGTTATGCCTAACGGAGAGGTTTTGATATTTAAGTCTGTTGGAGAAATGAAATCTAATGGGCATAATTCCTGGATATGTTTGTAGAGACATCAAATGAATTTCCTTTCCCTGGCCCTTTTTCGAACGGTGCTTCCTTGGTATATTCCGTATACACGAAATTATCACGTATACCATTTCATAACTCAGTCAAGTCATCATTAAAGCCCAATCATCACTATAGATGATAGTCGAATGCCTCACCAGTCAGATCGACATCATCTGAGAGTTCAGGCTTACTTCTACGGCTGTAAAACTGATCACGGTCTACCAAGGCAAGGATAGTTATGAAGCAGGTAACACTAAAATGAGATATCAACTCTGGTTTCAATATACAACACTGATAATATGGATACAATACATATAAGAAGATTGACAAGAATTTGGATGAAATTTAACATGAACACCAATATTATTTGTACACAGAGCAGCGACTGAGGGATACTGCTCGTATGTAGAGCCATTTAAACATCAGTTCTTCATCGTAAATGGTAATGATAATAATAAAAATAACAACAATAAAAACAATATTGATAAAAATAACAATAATAATGTTGATGATGATTATGATGATGATGATGATGATACTTCTGTTAGTAACGTGCCCTTCAAAAACGTGTGAATGACCTGAAATTTTATTTTTGTTTGTGCGCTTGGAGAACTACGTTCACTAATTCTTTTCAACATGGCGAGAAAAGAAGAAGAAAATATGTCTGAAAGCCATTTCAACTAATTTTTTTTCTGTTTTCTCTCTTTTCAGTTTTCTTTATGGCGTATGTTTCTTTTTGATTGCTCCAACTTCATGCCGGCAACCAGCAAATGTACAATGGTAGGTTGTCCGCTTATTTCATTCTACTTCCATTTTACTATTACAAATCCCATATGCCTTCTATCACTCACGTACTCACATTTACGAAACATATACCCACAACGCTCAACACTTCTTTCTCTTTCCTTTCCCGAAATACTAGTCCTTTATTTCTTTCGTTATTTTCTTCTTTGGTAATGTCAGGTTTACCTTCCTGTTATTGCTTACAGGGGTTTGGGCTTTTATAATTCATTTTGTTATTTCTCTTTTCCAATCTAATTCTAAGATAAAGTTCTGAAATTTTCTTTAGAGAAAAAAAAAATGTTTTCTCAATTTAATTTAATTATATTTTTGTTATTTAAAAAAAAAGCTTATTATAGTTTTTTTAATTCTATTTTACTCTTCACATTCTGCTACTACTTTTCTTCCCTTGGGTAAAGCATCCGTGTTGTTAGAGAGCCACGCTTTTGACTGCGAAATGTTAAGACACTAAATAAAACCGCAAACTTTTAACTTGAAATATTTTTAACAAACAGAATTACCGTGAGCGGTTTGTAGCTTGCTTTTCAAATATAGTGTAGGTTTTTCTTCTTCAATCATCCCCATATGTAGCTGGACATATGACTGAAATGTCATGTGACACGTGCTGCTTTATAGTACAGAGTTCTTGCTAGAAAATATTCTTGAACAATGCACTATTGAAATAGGTTTGTTGTTATATAAATCCAGCAAAGAAAACACAGAAAGCTTTAACATAGATTGTAGAGAAACTATATATGTTCTTATGCCTACAGAGCCTCATATAACGAAAATCTCCCATATGATCCTTTGATAAAATCTATAGAAAAATGTCTGCACATACTTGAGGTGCTTTTGTGAGAAATACTACGCTACAGTATATGGGATCCTATATATATATAAATTGTTACCATTTTCTATTAGAACATTCAAGAATATACGGAATAAAATTGAAATGTGTTTTTCAGGTTTATCAATTTATCCGTTTTCTTTTTTTTTTCAAATACGAAAGATAATTATTTTAAGCATCATTGATATTCCTTTTAATCTATTTATTTCATTCTGTCAGAAATATTCACTTTGATTCCGCTTTCATAATAACGTCTCTTGTTTTGACAAAGGCTTCTTCTTTTCATATTATTTTATATTCATTCTTATATTCCTCGTTGCACTCCACAATTATTTGATTCCTTAATTATTGTATTCACTCATTGTGCGCAGATGTATATACATATGTACACACACACACACACACACACACATATATATATATATATATATATATATATATATATATATGTGTGTGTGTGTGTGTATGTATGTATATAATCTACACCACCTCATTTTGTTTTGAATCTTATCTCCTATATCATCCATTTGCTAGTTTCGATGAAATTGTATCGCAATCTATTCGCTTCGTAATTTCATTCACGACGAAGTCATTGTGATCTTATATCTGCAGCTTGGCAACAGAAGCTCCTTAATAGTGTAGTTACACATCTATCGGCGATTAGGAGACGGTAATTTTGAGAACGTGTTCAATTCTCTAACCTCTGACACTTAGCTTAAGATGACGTCCTGTAGTACACTACATGTCTTATATTTTTGGCTGAAGGTTTCATATATTCTTTGATCTACCCTCTATTGTCTGCACTTATTGGCCTGACTGGTCTTGGAGAAAAAGGAATGGACTGACTGCAAAATGAAATATTGAACATTCTTACTATATGTGTAATGCTGACACTCTATCAAGCAATAATGTATATATAAACGTTAATATACACACACATATATATATATATATAAACGTTAATATACACACACACATATATATATATATATATATATATATATATATATATATATATATAGAGAGAGAGAGAGAGAGAGAGAGAAGTTTTTTCGTTTCTTTTCTCCAGTATTTTTTGTTTTTGTGTGTGTTTTTAGCACTCTATACACATTGTCAGTTCTAACGAAGGTCAATATCTGACTACATCAAAGCTGTCGAATATTTCTCGTTGTTACATTGTATTTCATCTTATTGTAATTTTTTTCTGTTTCTTGTAAGTCATCTTTTGTGTTAGTATATTTAATTATTTCTACACATTCTACAATCGATGTCCCAACAGAATGGGTTCAAAGTATTTTTGGTGTAAAGTTCTATTGGCAGACAAAGGTCTCCTGACTCCTCCATATACATACAAACAAATATAAAATATAAAATAATAAAATATAAATCTATTCTGGTCTCTTTTTTTGTAAGATAAATGAAAATATTTTGTATTTAAAATTAAGTCGGCTTCTGAAATTGTGTTAATTATACATACATACATATATATATATATATTTGTATATTTAACATTGCAATCAAAGAATTGCATATAGAGAGTTATTAATTTTGATAAAGGAGCTGGATTGGGAAAGTAGAGTGTTATTAAAATATTTTGTGCCATTTAGTTCAACTCTGCCTTTCCTTGTCGATAAATAACAGTCCATTTCTGAGGACGTTTTAATCGACTTTCCACACCCACAAAATTATTGGTCTTGTGTCTGATTTAGAAATCATTATTGGAAAGTTTTGGGTTGGAACAATCTTTAGATCCCCGGACAAAATACTTTGCGGAATTTAGTTATGGCCCATTGCGTTAATATTTCAAATTTCACTGAAGTCAACTTTGCCATCTATCCTCCCACAGCCGATAAATAAAATGCCAGTGAAATACTGTGGAGGAAGGGGAGGGGGGTCAACTGACTTTCTGAACTTGTACCTATGCTGGAAAACATTGGCAGTATCGGTAGAGGGTCGGACGCCATGCTTTGACGCATAGAGTTACGGCCCTTGGCATTCTGAGTTCAAATCCCGCCGAGGTTAACTTTGCCTTTCATCTTTATGGGTTCGATAAAATAAAGTACCAGTAATACACTGGATAATTGCTGGCCTTGTGCCAAAAGTAGAAACGATTATTAATGATAAAAAAAGTATAGGGTATTCAGCTCACAATCGTAAGGTTGTGAGTTCGATTCTCTGGGGCGCGTTGTGTCCTTGAGCAACAAACTTTATTTCGCGTTGCTCCACTGTCACTACTCAGCTGGCAAAAATGAGTTGTACCTGTAGTTCTGATGGCCATTCATGTCACATACTGTGTGGGTATTGCGTTGAATCTCCCTAAGAACTACGTGTCTATGGAATGCTCAGTCACTTGCACGTTAATTACATGAGCAGGCTGTTCCGTTGATCGGATCGACTGGAACACTGATAGACATAACCGACGGAGTACCTTACATCGACAGCATTACCTTCGGTATCAGATCCCTCATCATATACATCGTCGTCACCATCATCATTCTTACTCTTCCACCTCTCCACGTGATCATTGTCATCCTCAGAATCTTTATCATCAACACTAACACCATCACTGTCGTCATCATCTTCACAATCATGTGACAGAACCTTTCTAGAACTGCAGACAAAATGCTTTGCTATATTCAGATTCGATACTTTGTGGGAGGGTTTTTCCATTTAAATTGCTTCATGTAGTTTATATATACGAAGTGTGTCAGAAAAGTTCCAGGAATGATGTCACAAAATATTTATTTCAAACCCAAACTTCACACTAAGAGTTTTCTCTTTCAAAGTAATCCCCCTGGAGTATGTAACTGTAATCTTAGCTCTCTGCAGCGATCAAACTTAGAGGTCGTCAAGCAATGAGAACAGAGCAACGAACAAACTTGAAAACTCCGTCAGAAGCACTGGGATTGCTGCAGCAAGTGTATGGAGATGAGACGATGTCACGCTCACGTGTTTTTGAGTGGTGCAAGAGGTTTAAAGAAGGACGCGAGGACGTGGAAGATGACCCCCAGGAGCGGAAGGCCCTCAACAACCAGGACTGAGGTCAACGTTGAGTGCGTCAGGCAGATTGTGCGTAGCGATCGTCGGCTGACTGTTCGTCTGATGGCAAATGAGCTGGGCATGAATCGGGATAGCGTCTGGAAGATTCTCACTGAAGATTTGGACATGCGGAAAGTTTGCGCGAAGATGGTGCCAAAACTGCTGAACGATGACCAGAAGGGTCGACGCAAGCAAGTGTGCCAGGACATCCTCGAGCGTCTTGAAACCGAACCAGACTTGCTAGGGACAGTCATCACCGGTGATGAGTCACGGATCTTCGAGTACGACCCGGAGGGGACCCGTTTTGAAGACGTGGACGACATCAAAAATGCCATGACGACGGAACTGCGGAGGATCCCGGAAGAATCCTTCCAGTGATTACTTTGAAGCAGAAAACTCTTAGTGTGAAGTTTGGGTTTGTAATAAATCTTTTGTAACATCAGTCCTGGAATTTCTCGGACAAAGAGTTAAGGTCCTTTTACGGTCTGAGCTGAAATCTCCCCGAGGTTACCTTTGTCTTTCATCCATACCGGGTCGAGAAATATATTACCTGTAAGGTACTACGGTTCATTTAATTCACTTTCTCCTTTCCTCCAAATTGCTGGCCTTGCGCCAAAATTAGAACCAGTTATATTGACAGTGGTGTAGCAGTGTTGTATTCGGGGCAGTACTGTGGAAAATATGACTTGCAACATTTCGTTATATTGTTTTACGATCTGAGTTCAAATCTCGATGGAAGATTAATTCGCTTTTCTTCACTCCCGGTTAGGGTTGGGGGATCAATAGCATAAGTAACAATGATATAGAAGGAGAACGATTCATTGAGCTATAGCCATAACATCACTTATCTATTTCTGGCCGTGTGCTTAATGTTAGAATTTCAATATAAAATGTAATTCTAAATCATTAAACATAATGCTATAAGCGAACTTCATGCTTTGATTACATTACAGTGAAATTATTTTAACTTTAATGTTGTGGAAGTTGAATCAAGGGATGCTGTCATTCCACATCAGTTGCTATAATACTTTATGGCTAGCTGACAGTTAAAAAACAATCCATGCAAACTCTTGAAAGGCGAAGATTATCGATTCTAATAGCTGATTCATAGTTCAGGGGAGATTTTGTGTTCCGTTTGTTTCCTCATCACTTCAAATAAAATAATTGGTTTTTGAACATGCTTTCAGAGCCAGAAAGCCAGCCATACTGCAACACAACACAAGGCCTCTTACCAACAACACAAGCTTTAATCTGGCTTTACTAAAAAAAAAAAATAATAGGATGAAACGATAAATTTTATAATACATTGTGAATTTTTATCCTTTGCTGCTGTCAGATCCCTCAAAGCCAGTATTACGTGTCCTATAAAATAAGAGTGTTTTCCACAATAAAGAAACGAGTAGCTTTTCATTTAGAATTATGAAAATGAAGCGAATAAGGTACGTCTGGCGTCTAATTCTCGAAGCATATTGCGTGTCACAGCTGACTGAAATGGTTGTATAGAAAACTAGTTTCTAGGTTGTCGTAAGTTCATATTTTACAGGGTATCTCTTAATATTGATTGACTCATTCCATCTATTGCAGATATATATACTCCACTCCTATATGCAGCGTATATACTATAAAGAATGAATGTTATCTTATAGTATTAAGCTATTTATATTCTTAGAATGTGTTAGGCTAGAGGGATGAATACTGCCGGGCAAATTTGGACAATACAGAGTGTCCATAAAATCCGTGTATAATTACAAAGCTACAAGTATTTTAAATTACAGGTGGACTTTCTGGACAACCTGTATAGTTTATTGCATTGTCTGCAGCGGGAGCACTGAACTTGTCGGTTGTTCAACAGCAGTCGTTATCTCACATCACTGTATTCAGTTTAAATGATTATATTTTTATCAGACATATTTAAACTGCAAAACTAATTCGAAATGCATTTTTCTACATCGATAGGAGGTAATATTTACAATTAAAACCGTGAGATATTATCTGCAGTAGACAACTAAAACCACACATAATTCTGGTATATTTCTTTTCTTCTTCAACTCATCCATACCTGTCCTTCTGGAATATGATGACTATGATAGATCCTTCGTCATTTTCGACGATGAACATTCAATCTTCGCTCATCTAACACTACGCCCTAATGCATTTCTTTCAGATAGGAACTGGTACCTGATCAAATTCAAGACTCAAATTATATTTACTGGATCTTTACAATTCTGCTGGGAGGATTACAATAATTATACCTACTCAACTAAGTTTACGCACCAACT
>OZ024754.1:4094845-4097345 GCA_964016885.1 Eledone cirrhosa | reverse complement strand
GAATGCAAGCAGATATTTCATTGACAGCTAAATTATAATTCATGATAGCAAAGAGATCTCTAGTCTAGAAAGGTAAATATGGCTCGGTAAATAACACTCGGCCGTTTTGAGTCTGCACTTCCCTCTTTCATGTGTTTGCAATATGTTTCCAATTATTTATTAGGATATAAAACGAACGTCAACTAGATTAAAATGCTTATGAATATAGAGGTGCGTATATATGCTTGTATATATATATGAATATATATATATTAAAAAAATGTATATATATATATACATACACATATATGCATATATACATATACAAACTTTTATATATATATATATATATATATTCATTAGAAAGATAACTCCAATTCAAAGTTTTCTGCTGTTATGACGCCAAAGGGTTTGTGAAGGTTAGAGGGTATTTAACTTTGTTACTTTTTTTCTTAGAACTCAAAATCTTCGAGACAATTATTGTAATCCCCAGCTGTGTGATTTTAAATTTAGATCTCATTAAAAAACTAGCCCAATTTTATAACATGTTGCCTAGAGATAAATTTGCATTCAACCTTTATTTGCTTAAATTTAAAAAGAGAGAAAATAAATTGTAAATATATTGAAGTGTACCAAATCCGTGAATGTATATATGCGTATTTATATATATTGTTATGCTGTGGGAGTCATGATCCCGTGACAAACACAAGCACCAGTTGACTTTCACTTCCTTTATATTATTAATCATATAACTAATCTATTCCTCTAATAGTTTAGTAACCGTCTGATTTTTAATTCTTATATTTCATTCTTAAAGCCATCTTTTCACACAATCTTTGCCTTTTTGAATTTATTCTATTGCTCTTCTTTTCTTCTTCTCCATTTTGAATGAATTAACGCTTTTGAAAGAGGTTTAAAGCTTTATATATATTAGAGCATAAACAAAAGCCGACCTATACGCGCCAGTTATTTATTTATCAAACTAGCTGCTAGTTTGACCTGGACATGCGAAGTATTGGGCCTTTTTGGTCGTAGGTTGTCCCAAGTTGTAGTTAACTACATGCTGATCAGTTGACAGCTTAGCTTCTCTTTTATCACGAACATCCAGCTCAGAATCGAAGCGTTCAGGGACAATAACACATTGAGTTATTGATCTCTGTCCTTGATACCCATTATATCATGTATATTTATGGATGTCATTGTGCTGTAGGAAAGTGATAATAATACAGAGTATATTGATAGAGCAGAAGTCTAGTAAGGCATCTCCATTCACATTTAGATTGGGATCACTCTTCCTTCCAATCATTCCTTTTCCTGTCTGGATATCAGTGCAGACCTGTGCATTGGAATCTCCAATTAAGATATATGGCTTAGTCTTAGATACATGTAACGCTGCAGTGACTACATCAAGGAAATGTCTGTATTCGAGATCATTGTAGGATGCATACAGTTGCACCATTTACAGTGACCTATCTTTCAGCCTCAGCTTCAAGAGGCAATTCCTCGCTCTTAACGGGATCCAATCCATGACAGTTTCTAACAGTCGGGGGCTTGTGACTATCCCAACTCCCGCTTATGTGGTCATTTCTGGGCAGCACAGCTGAATAGTGGAGTTTCCATCTTCTATCCAAATCTACAGTACTAGAGCAACGGAATTTTATTGAGGAAACTCCGACTATATTAAGCCACTCGCATTTAAATTCCTCCACTTGTTCCTGCCCTTCACCAGTAAGGGTTGAGATGTTCCAGTTTACAATTGTAAAGATCTATTCCCTTTCGAACCCCATTTGGGGTCTCGGGATACGCAATCTGTATGCGTTCATCCCATTCCTCACAGGATAGTTCGCAGGCCCATCACCAGTTTTTACAGCAAGACATGGAGACCGCAACATGTCATTTAAACAGGCTCCTCTAAATAAGGCTTGGAAGCATGTTTTGTAAGGTCAGCATTTACTTGTATCACTGGGTTGTAAGAGTTTTCTTGAAGCTTATTGTGTCAACCCATGTTCTATGTCCCCTAGCAGTTTACTGGTGTCGGTCCGGGATTGCGTATTCGTCCGGCAGGTTCTAGCTTATATCGCATCTAAACATCATATGTGGTGACGAAAGTTCCTTAGTCGATTTATCCTCCAGTAATATAATTTTCATGTAAGGATTCAGCAATAAATAATTTAATCCTCTTAATTTTTCAATCAATTTTGAGTATAATATAATATCTCATGGATATAGAGAAGAGGGGAGAGAATGTGAGACGAAGTGGAAAATATGACAGAGAGAAACAAAGACGAAGCTACGCAGATAGATATTTTGATGGAAGAAGAGAGATGGAGAGAGAGAGAGTGAACGAAAGAGAGAAAGAGAGTGAGAGAAGGAGATAAAAAGGGAAGGAGATGAAGGGGAATATAGAGAAAAGGAAAGAGAGAGATGGGGAAGAAGAAAATAAAAATTAAATGATGAGGCGATATAGAAACGAAGAGGAGAAAGATGAATGACAAGATGAAGGGAAACTAATTTGAACGAC
>OZ024754.1:4087345-4092345 GCA_964016885.1 Eledone cirrhosa | reverse complement strand
GAATATATATATATATATATATATATATATATATATATATGTTTAATCTGAATTAAGACTGCAGGGAATTTCTCGCCCAAATTATTCAGATGTCAGAACTATTAATCAAACTAATTAATAGAAAAAATAGAAATAGAAAGACGTGGGAATAAGTGGGAATAAATAACACACAGAAAATAAGCAGAAAAGTTGGTTAGGAGAATCCCTTTAAGCAGGAAAGAACGGATAGCAATTAATTATGACGGATTCCGGATCAGAGAGAACGTACAAGAAAATAATTCAAGCAGGCAGTGAAATTTGTAATGAGGGAAGGACAATATATTTGTAGCTATTGTCCAAACACCAAACAGATACGGAAGTTGCACTTCCCATGAGAGCTAGTGATAACCAGTTGGTTGCAAATCTGATTAGAAATCTAAGCTGGCCAATGTGTCATGGCTATTAAATCCACGTCTCTTCTCTCACTCCGTTTCTATAAAGATCATTATTTCGCAGTCATGAAGCCAAGAAATGTCTTATTTTCTGTTATGGTTTGTTTTACCTCCATCCCACTTTGTATTCATGCTTTCCTTTTTGTGGTGATATATAATGTTTGTTTGTGTTTTTTGTAGATCATTCTTCACAGTAATTGTAATTATGTATATGTTTTCTAATATTATATTTATTTATCAATGTATGCATTTTTTTTTGTATCAGTTGTGCAAGATTTTTGTCTTGGCGTACGTCTTATATGCATAGATAGGAGAAAAGAATACGAAAAAGAAACAACCTCAAACAAAGCAAGTAACAAGACATGAAAATAGAAAATATTATAGTGAATAGCTTTCTGTAAAGTGCTTTCTTGCAGAATATGTCAGTGTTCAGCCTTAATTGATCATCACAACTGATAAAACATAAATATAAAGCAGAAATGGTCGAGAATGGTTTGTGAAACACATATCTCATTTAAGCATCATTCATAATCAATTTATACAGCAAACCATTCCCTATCATACAGCCTGCATATAGACATCCCTTTCGTTAGGCAATGCCCATCATTTAGTGATATTCCGAGCCAAGGAGATTAGAAAAAATAAACAAACAAAGAAAAAAAAAACTCTATGACAAATACGAAATTTTAATCCTGTAAAAAAACTAAAAATGAATTCAGTGCAACGTCTGGATAGCCAGGAATGGAAAGAAGACATTGAAGTTAGAAAAAAGATGGCCAGAAAAAGTGGATTGGATTTTTTTTCCTTAGAATCTTCTTGCCTATCACCTACAATCTTGTATTATTATTATTATTGTAAATTAAATGTGCAGTGTTTTTGTTCTGATTTTACATGCCATGGTGTGAATGTTGTACAGATAATAATGATGTACTTCATTACGTTACATCATACAGCTATATAGTTTATACAATACATAAGGGTTTGTGTGCATATATATATATATATATATATATATATATATATATATATATATATATACATACATATATATGTATATACATATATATATATATGTGTGTGTGTGTGTGTGTGTATTTATTTATTTATATATTCATATTCTCTTTTACCTGTTTCAGCCATCCGGCTGAGGCCATGCTGGGGCACCGCCCTATATATATAAATATTTATACTTATTTGTATACATATATATATATACATATATAATATAAATTATATGATGAAGGAACTGGTACATAGTGGATTCAGTTTAGTTGTCTTTGCTAACAAGACATGTTTCTCAGATAACAATAGAACATATATCAACTTAAAAATGAAATCTATACTTTACTCTCTCTTGCCATATAATTGCCAGTTTACTGCGACACACACAAACACTCACATTCAACCAAGCTTCCACATACTCACACACACACAAACACACCAAACATAACGATGATATATAGGCGGTCTACATACGCTGGCATGATAAATATTTATCCGGTATTAATATGATTTTCCGGCAATAAAAAGTGGTTAACTCTTTTGCTAAAAATATTAGCAAGATATTCTACAAATTAAACTCTACGGTTAAAACAAAGAAATGAATTGAGTCACCCGTCAAATTGGACATTAAGATTATGTGATCTTCTGGTATTTTTATTGTTAATACTATCTGCCGAGTGCAATGTCTACCGAAAATGTCACAACCTTTGGCTTTTTCTAAGATATTGAAGGAGGGAAATGTACGTTTTTGTATCTCCCATAAGTTTACACGTTGCTCAGCGACATTCACTGCCAGTTCAATGCATTATGTTCTAGATCTTTATTTGTAAAATATAGTATGAACAGAATCTGTAATCCTGCTCTATATACAACATAAGTTTGCTTAAATGCTTGTGTGTGTCTCTGTGTGCGCTTTCCGAGTATGTATATTAAAATGAATCTCTAAGTTGTTTGCGAATATCTATTGATATCTTTTCATTTGGTTTTGTTGTGGACTCAATTTAATTTGAACGGAAATAGAATAAACATAAAACAACTCACATAGAAGCTCTCTTCAATTTTGTCTAGTGCAAATTGTTTAAAACGGAATTATTATTATTTTTTTTTTTTTCAATGTTTTTTTTTTCCATCATTATAGATAGAATTCCACTGTTTAATATAAATTCCATTATGATTTTACAGCAGTTAAAGAAAATATGACACATTATTTTGTTATATATTGACACATTATTTTGTTATATATTCGCTTGATTACCGTTTAACGTGGTTTTTCTTATCCTTTCATTAGTTAATATAGAAATATTAACTAATGAAAGGATAAGGAAAAGCAAATCCTTTACTTTAAAAACCATCAGAAATTATGACAAATGCTTGAGATGCTTTTACTCTTACCAGTTCTGAGATAATGAATGTATTTTTAAGTGAGTTATCTACAATAAATAGTCTTTCTCCTTCCAGTATATCTATGATATAATCTAAACTATAAAAAAATGCCTGTGTATAATTAATATTATTTTGTGTACTTGTCTCTATGTTTGAGTGTATGTGTCTTTGCGGCTGTTGTAGTTATATACATGTATGTGTCTATGTATTTGTGGCGGTTAGGCGTAAGTATATAGATGAAGAGGAGTGTGATTTCGGATTTGCTTATGTGTATATATGGATGAATATCTGTCTTCTTGGTTGGTGTAGGTATACGTACGCTTGTGTATGTGTGTTTCTTTCAATCAAATGATATTTATTTAAAATAATAAAAAGAAATGGAAAAATCATTCCACATGTGACTACGAATAAGGGACCATTATTATACAGAAAAAAACAAAACCTTTTCTAGAAAATTTTCACTGGAATTTTGTTTTTATTTCACTTGTGTTATATTCTGACATTTTATTTATTTATTTAATTAGTAAAAGATGTTATTAGAATACGTAAAGTATGTGTCATCGTACGGATTTGCCGTTCTACTCAAACTTAAATAAAATAACGACAACAACAGCAAGAACAACAAAAATAACATTATAAAATGACCCCCATATAAGTAGTTATCTCTATTGGACCCAGATGTTTTTGCAGCACTTACCAAGTAATTGCTGATACGTGAGTAGGAGCTTTGGACAATATATATATATATATATTCTGTTCATTCTGTAATCCCCCACCCATCCACAGTCTACCAATTGTATTTCTTTAATAACGTTTTTTTTTTATAATACAATTACTACTTTCCTGCAATAAATGCTATTTCACTATTACACCTGAACAAGAATACGGAGAAATCAACTTACTTCTAAAACGCAATAAGACATCATAGATTTATATTGGTGATAAATCTAGGAATTCTTTTACAGCGTGTGTGCAAGTATGGACTTTTGAATGAAAGTCTTACGGCATATGAACGACTTTCACAAAGTGTTATTGTACCCAGGTTCACTCCCAAGTCTGTTGTTGAAATGTGATCATGATAAATGACACCTGTCTACAATGATACGCATTGGGACAGATCAACGGACGTCATGATTCCGAAGGCATCCTCTTAGATACAGATACTTGTATTCGTCTATACCTAGTTATTTAGTTTGGTGTTTACCTACAGATCAGCAATGCTTTCACTGAACGTTGAGGAAAGATATTTTGGGCCATGATCCTTCTCTTTTTTATTTATTTACAATTTCTAGCTCTAGATTATACAATATATCATATATTGTGTTAGAGAGTACGGTGTGAGTTACTAAATAGTTGCATGTAACATATGCCAATGCAATTGACTTCGTGGAGATTAACTCGCTGGCTCAAACACATAGAATTTGTAAAGCTACAGATATAGTAATTATTGTGATTTCAATAGTGGGTTATGTTGGTTTTGTAGAGCCGTCAGATCAACTCTGATTAAACCAGCCTATGAAGTATTTCATAAGGGATGATCCGAAGCTAAACAAAAGACATTTATGTAGATATACGACGCATCATTCCATTTGATAAGAAGGTTAGGTTGGCTTTGAGGATATATATGTCTGTTATTTCTAGCAGGCTTTCGTGCGTTCATATAGAGCCTCTCTTGCTGATTGGTGCGTAATTTGAGGAGGAGTCAAACTAGATAGACGTCGATGGTTTGACGGTTGTTGAGGACTCTGTTCTAAACATAGGAATTAATTAGAACTCTCATCTATTATTATTACAGCTAAGACATATCTTTAAATATCACATTGTTCCAATCAAATATGAAATGTGACGCCACCGAGTTTTCCGCTTTTCAATTTAGAAGGTATTTCAGAGCCAGATGAGGCACAGCGGTATTTGGAGACTCTCTTCCTTGATGCAATCTTACATTATATTTTTGTTCTGTTTCTAATTTCGAAACTTTTTTTTATTCTATATTTTTATTTCACATTCAAACCCCACGTTGATAAATTTTCATTATATTTGTTTGTTTATTATAATTCGTAGCATTCTTTATTGTTTATTTTTACAGGCAGACATCGTTTTTTTTTAGGTTTGTTTCGGATTTATTTTCCGATGGAAATCAAATAAAATAACCAAACAAGCAAACAAATAAATACAAGGAAAATA
>OZ024754.1:4074845-4082345 GCA_964016885.1 Eledone cirrhosa | reverse complement strand
AAAATCAAACAGAGTGTTTACAAATTGTATATATATATATATCTATATTTGTATATATATATATATTTGTATATATATATATATTTGTATATATATCTATATTTGTATATATATATATCTATATTTGTATATATATATATATAAAAATTTGTATATATATATATATTTCTATACATCTTGAATATATATATATATATATATATATATATATTATATATATTTATTTATTTATGTGTATATATATATATGTATATACATTTATATTTATATATATGTGCATATGTGTGCGTGTGTGTATGTACATATATCTACAGATGCACATATATATATATATATATATATATATATATATATATATATATATATATATATATATATTTATATGTATATATAATGTGATATAATATGAAGTTTGAGCGATATTCAATGAACGACAGTATTGGTTTTATCTTTTTTTTTATCAACATTTTTATCTTCCTATGTTCATGTGTTTCTTGTAGACCAGGTAGCTTGGAGTAAATGGGATATACGAGTATATAATTGTGACGCATTAATGACACGTTTCTATCATATATTAATGGCTGATATCTGCATCATTATATCACACCCTCCCACTTTTTATATTAATGCAGGGATACATATATGTTAATAGTATATAATAACAAACCTGTGACATAATGGCTTCGTGTATAGTCACACATATACGTATATATATATATGTGTGTGTATATATACCTGTAAGTATGTAAAAAAATATGTATATGCATACGTACGTACGTGTTCTAATGTATATATATAAATATAAATATGTATATGCCTACGTACGTTTTTTAATGTATATATATATATGTTTCTGTGTGTGTGTGGTGTGCGTGGGAAATAGTGTGTGTCTCTGAGGCTGTGTGTATGTCTGTGTGTGTGAGGGGGGGGGGGGGTATATGTATATTGGTGTTGTGTGTATGCATTTGTGCGCAGTCGTGATTTAACCACACGTAAGAACATGCTGAAACACATACATACGCTCACACATATACATATTTATATATATATATATATATATATATATATATATATATATACACGTATATATATATATATATATATATATATATATATATATATATATATATATATATATATATATACACACGTATATACACATAAATATATAAATCTGCACATACATAAAATACATACATACATACATACATATTTACATACATACGTACATACGTATACATTGTTCGGTACTCATGCGAATCGAATTATTGCGTTTCTCGTACAGTGTACAAGATTATACATAATTGTATACACACATCTGTGACCATTTTGTAGTTACTAGAGGATCCCGTGGTGATGGCGAGGGAGCAGGGTGGTGATGGTTGATGGTTGAGAAGAGGAAAGAGCCGTTTATTACAGTGTACTCTCATTATAAAACACGCCGCCGACTTTATCGTGACTACCACATGATAACAGAGCTTTTTTTATCAATCGATATAGCTTTGCATGTGCTGTGTCGTATAATGCGGTTCCATTCATCTGTCATTGATGAATGTTGAAAATACCCTGTGGTTATTCGCCTGGGATGTATCTCGTCATATTTTTTTTTTCTTATGTTTATATTATTTTTCAGCAGCTTCCTTCCTTCCTTACACATCTTTTAAATGTCGTAGGTTTTTTTTATGATTGATGTGATTACATTACATTTTTCACTTGTCAAATGCATCTAATAAATTCCCTCGCAAACTAATAAACACCCACCCAATAACTATATAAACTATATTACCATCATTTTTTAAAACCTGCTTCGTTTTATGTACTACATGTTCATGTTATTCTTCTTCATCTTCGCAACACTCACTTGAAACGTGGTGATACACCACCTATCTTTCTAATCCATCTGTAATATATCTATGTATCTCCTCCAATACATTCTGTGTCTACATACGCTGACACACACACACACACACACACACAGACACACATACACATACAACCACCTACACAGATACCTACATACATAGAGATACCTACACATACTACAGATAAGAAAACACACACACACACACACACACACATATATATATATATATATATATACACACAAAGACGGTGTCGAATTAGCATATTAGCACGGCAAATTGACACAGTCGCTGGAGTATAACATGGAGCGGTTTACGGTTTACTTTCTGGCTCTCTGAGCCCTGAGTTCGAATCTCCCTGATGTCACCTTTTGCTTCATGTCGTTTTGACATCGATAAATATAGTATCAGTACAATACTGAGGACGATTCTTCCTTTATATTTCTTTCCTTCACATACTCTCTCTCTCTCACTCTCTCTCTCTCACTCTCTCTCTCTACCCCCCTCTCTCTCACTCTCACTCTCTTTCTCTCGAATGACTTAGCATTATGTCTTTTTTGGTGGTAAATTTTTCATCGCAATCTTTGCAACATGCTCGCTCATAAATGATGAATATAAAATGAAATTTTCTGATTTTGTGCTAATTTTTATAGTCTGAAATGATATTTTGTCACATTAATTCCTGATTTATTTTTGTTATCGGGGTCGATAAGGTAAAATATCAGCAACACACTGGTAATCGACTTTCTTCTTCCCTGAAATTGCCGAAAGTAGATACAAATATTTTAAGCTTAAACTTCTAATGGTGAATTTAAAAAAAAAACGAATCAATAGCAATGCCAAAAACAATTGACTGATTCTAGAAACTTTACTTCAGACATATATTTCTGTATCCTTAAATTATTCAATATTTTTTATATATTTATAGAATTATCATTTGTGCTTCAACTTTATCATACTGAAAATAAAACCAAGCGGTTTCTTCTTGTGTCACATTCACGATCTTCTGTTTGTTACAAATATATTTCAACGTGTTATTTTTTTATTTTCTCTTATACTTGTTTCGCCTTCCCTTAAGTCTTCTTCTTCTTCTTCTTCTTCTTCTTCTTCTTCTTCTTCTTCTTCTTCTTCTTCTTCTTCTTTACGTTGTAGTTGATATTGTTTATTTCTTATTAAAATTGTTGTTATCTTTCTATTCAATTCTTAATCAACTATAATTTCTCTAAAATTATATCCGCCATCATCATCACCATCACCACCACCATCATCCTCATCACCACCATCATCATCATCACCATCATCACCATCACCACCATCATCACCATCATCATCATCACCACCAACATGATTATCCTCATCTTCATCAGAACCACTACTACCACCACCACCGGTATCACCACCACCACCAACACCACTACCACCACCAACACCACCACCACCAACACCACCACCACTACCATCATCATCATCAACAAGGTTATGTCTTTCGTCTGTTTTTCCCTCGTTTTGATAGAAAGTAATTTTTACACCATATTTGCGGCTGCTTTGAAGGTATTGTTGCATTGGTGAAGATTACTCGTCTGAAGATATGGGATGTTACTGAACACCTTAGCTATCGTTTCTTTTAACATTTTTCAATCTACAATCATAGATTCATAAGTTTCTCACTATCCTTAATCATTTCATGCACCATTAAATTCAAAATATCAACAAAATCTCGCCCCTGTCCGACAGTATTTTCTCAATATCCGCATCGTTACTCCAGATGTTATTTATTTCAAAATTTAGATCATTCTCTTCAGTTACTTTCCCAAGTCTCCCGACCATTTTACCAACATTTCCTCCTGACTTATTTGCTTGATTTGCTCCGCTTTCTACAGGTCCCTTTGTCAGATCTACTCCACTTTCAATTTCCAGCTTAATCTCTCTAAACATTTTCTCCAGTTTCAAATCATTTATCCTTCCATTAATTCATATTGTGTGTGTGTGTGACAGCTCACACCTTTGCAGGTTTAGCTGGCCTCCTCCAAGGTATATCTCGTTGGAGGTGTCTTGGGAAATTTAATTGTAGGGACCCCAGTCCTATCATCTCATTTCTACAGCTAAGTAAAGTGGAGCAACGTGAAATAAAGTGTCTTGCTCAAGGAAACAACACATCACTCGGTCCGAGAATTGAACTGACAACCTTTCGATTGAAAGTCCAATGCTCTAACCACTAAGCCATGCGGCTTCACATTAATTCATATTACACGAATCTGACCCTCTAGCTTGCGTTCACCTAATTCAAAGAGACGAATATCGTTCCAGATTTTATGCCTTCGTTGCCTTTCTTTCTGAGATCACTTTTCACATAACATTTCATAAGAGTTGTTTTGTTTTTTTCAGTACCAGTTGGTTCTTGACTCGTTCCTTCTTCTTACTCGGACAAAACCAATGGGTGGATGACAGCCAGATCCCTGCAGCTGAACCAGGGAAAACTTGCCGGGTGTGAGCCCTTCATATATGAAGTTTTATTCTTCATTACACCATTATTTGACCTATTTAGGTTGGTTTGACATTTAAGGATTTTTAAGAGGATAATTGAATTTAGACTTGCACAAACACCCGGGTTTTTATCGGGACTATTGGAAGTATAGGTAGAGGGTCGGACATGCTTTGCAGCATAGTTACGTCCCTTTACAATCTGAGTTCAAATTCCCCCGAGGTTAACTTAGCCTTTCATTCTTACGGGATCGATAAAATAAAGTACCAGTAATGTACTGGGTATTTACTGGCCTAGTGCCAAAAAGAAGAAACATTATTATTATTATTATTATTATTATGGTGGATTGGCAGTATCGGTAGAGGGTCGGACGCCATGCTTTGCAGCATACAGCCCTTTATGATCTGTGTTCAAATCCCACCGAGGTTAACTTTGTCTTTCGATCTTATGGGGTCGAGAAAATAAAGTACCAGTCAGGGGTCGATTTAAACGACTTTCCCCTCCTCCAAAATTTTACTGGCCTTGTGACTATATAAGAAGCCATTGTTATTATTATTATTATTATTATCTCTTCCTCCTACAACCCCCCCCCCCTTCGTTCATCCTCATTTTCATCATTATTACATACAACATATATAAGGTCA
Organism: Eledone cirrhosa; assembly: GCA_964016885.1. NCBI lineage: Eukaryota > Metazoa > Mollusca > Cephalopoda > Octopoda > Eledonidae > Eledone > Eledone cirrhosa. The sequence continues at coordinate 4,077,357 of OZ024754.1, read as the reverse complement.
TCTATCTTCATTCATCATATTCATTTGATAGTTACCTACTTCGTTAAACTCCGCCATTTTCCTGTCAAATACTGAAATATATTTATCTCTATGTTTCCCTACTTTATAAAACTTTCCTTTAGATTTAAATTCGTTCCCATTTTCTTTTTACTCCTAATCCTGTTATGTATGAACTCTCTGAAATAATGTTCACAGTTCTTGTTTCTCGAATCCTCACTTAGTTCGCTAATATACACACATATATATATATATATATATATATATATATATATATATATATATATATATATATATATATATATAGATATATATATATAAATGTATATATATATATATATATATATATATATGTGTGTATATACAAATTTGTATATATATATATATATATTTATATACATATATAAGTACATATTTATAAATCTATATCTATAACTATATATATATATATATATATATATATATTTATATATGCATATATATATACATATGTATATATATGTGTGTGTGTGCGTGTTTGTTTGTTCGTTTATTCGTATACGTGCGTATTTATGGTGATACGGGCATGAGTAAATACACATCAACAAACTGCTAGCCTTGATGGGGGTTACTTCTAAAGTCTGCTAATGATTATAAAGTAAAACATATGAATACGTTGCGTAACACACAATTCCCTGGGGATTGAAACCTTATATATATATACTCCAGAATAACAGAGAAATAATAGCCTCATCGTAGTATATATATATATATATATATATATATATATATTTGTGTTTATATCGAAACACTTTAGCAGTATTTTAACTATTGTGAGGTATTACATGTTAAAAGGGGAAATGGACGCTTCCGGTTTGTAATGCCATTAAATTACTTTATATTACAGTTTTTGCCGGACGCATTAAAAGCAAAACGATTAACCATTTCCTAAAGAAAATGATTCTCTTTGCACCCCAACCTATCTATATATCTAAATGAGAATCTGTCGTGTCTAGGACCTAACGCAACGTCTTATATGTATGTATGGATGGATTGATGTAAGAATGAATGTAAGTATGTATGTGTGTATGTGTATATCTACGTATTTATGGATATATACATATATACATATATATATATATATATATATATATATATATATATATATATATATATATATATATATATATATATATATATATATATATATTTATATATATATATATATATATATACACATATGCGCACACAAACCCAGACTCATACACACATACATACTCATACACGCAAAAACATTCACATGCACATGTATATATATATATATATATATATATATATATATATATATATATATATAGAGAGAGAGAGAGAGAGTGAATGTGCTAGGATTACGAATGAAATGCCTCGCGTTCGATTTCAAGTAAGTATGACACGATGTGCTCTTGAGAAGACACCATGTCACGTTTCACTAGTCCACATGAGCGTCAAAACCTAATAACCCTGCCAATCTGTATCGGCCTTTAGCTTTCACCTGGCCTCCATTGGTATCGTTGTGACTGGAGGTATCCATGCATGACTGACTGTTGAGCTTCCAAAAAGCCCTCTACTAATATAGAGTGTTAATATATTGCTCACCACCATATTATGAACATTTTAAATAGCAAAAACTTTATTCTTAATCTAACCACCCCAGATACTAATGAAGTCCACTTTTTCTGCACCAACATTTAGTCCAATAAATGGCAGGTTTAGGGGTATTAATTTGTGATAAAGATATCAATAGTTTCTATATTTAATATCTATAAAAATGTTAGTTTTATATTGAATAACATTGAGTGGATTGGTACTTAAATAATAACATTGTTGTAAACGAAATGAATTGATTGAGTCGTTACAACGTAGATATTTCTACAGAATTTTGACGAACCTCGTTTAAACCCATTCGAGATCACATTTGACTTCACCTTTTCGGTATTGATATGTAAAATACCATACTAAAGGCAATGCATTGGCAAGATTGCTAAAATGTAGAACAAGTTGCTTTGCAGTATCTGATCTTCTACCAGGAGTTTCGAACTGTGGGGATTATAATCTATGGCAGGACAAATGGTATTTCTTCATTCAACCTGACTACTAATTCCTCCATCTTAGCTCCGGAATTGTCACAGGCAACAACTGCTGCATCTCCGTTCGTTTTGTTAAGATCACTAGGAAACAGAACATTCTGGTTCTCAAGGACAGGCTTCTCACTGTTTTGGAATTTATTATTGAGCACGCATTTATATATATTCTGTGAATTTATTAAATTTCTAAAGGTTAAATTTACATAATTTTATACATCTTTAATTAATTTGTTACCATGTCAAACGAGATATATGAGATTGTATATATATTGCAACACTTACTGTATTGTTTTTTGTGAGCCCTTGCGGTTAATAATAATAATAATAATAATAATAATAATAATAATAATGATAATAATAAGAATAATATATTAATATATTTGTTATTGTTCTGATAATTGAGTATACATATC
>OZ024754.1:4067345-4069845 GCA_964016885.1 Eledone cirrhosa | reverse complement strand
TTTTAAGAGAATTATGTATAGTGTATATATGAATATATGCTCAAATTTCAAGCAATTGCTCTTTTGAATAGAGAGTCGGAGTTCTTCGGTGTCTCTTTGGTTTCAGTTGATATACCGTTCAGGTGGAAGTTACCTTTTATTGGGTCTAGCAATCAAAGGGTGAGGGATTAGTAGAATTGTCAAAACTTCAAACGGAATTCTTTATGTCATCTCCTTCATCTTTCTACGTTCTGAGTTCAAATCTCGTCACGCGTTGGTGGAAGAGATGTGTTGTCTTTACAAGATACTATCAACAATATAAAGACCAGTGGAACCAGCGTTTCTGTACTTTATTCTGATAATTAGTTTCTTCCCTTTCTTCTATTATAGTTAATGTTCAATATAGGCAAGAACCGGATTGATGCTTTAAGATTATATTAATATGGAACGATGTGGGTAAAGAAATTGATGATACGTAGTAAACTAAAGATGTGGCCGTCATAGAGTTATATTTTGGCACATAAGTAAAAAATATATTAGCATGAGATGAGAAAATATAATCTCGATTGCATCTTATCTGCGGGAAATAACAGCTAAATCTTTTTCAATCATGGCCTATCATCTTGTGATAGGATGTTTGGAATAATGTAGCCCTAGATGAAGTATCACTGTACAAATATGGGGTTTTTCATGGCTGGTAGAATGTTAATCACAAGATTGATTGAGCAATGCTGATATAGCGCTAAAAAACAAGCACAATTACAACATACTCATACACAGACATGCATATATATATACTCATGCATACTCGCACACACACATACATATATGTGCACAGGCACACACAAACAAGTACGCATACACTCACACATACAGATATGCACACACATATGTGTGTGCGTATATGCATTTATGATTTCACTTTCGACGCTAAAACATTTCATATCACGATGTTTCTTCCATAGACATGAAACACAAAGGATTGTTTAACAAAACGGAGAGAAAACGTAAAGAAAAAGACATACCACATCTTAAATGTTTGTGAAACAAGAGTCACTAAAATAGAAATGCATCTATTCCATACATAGAAATACAAACATATAGAAAATACACTTAAATATCTTGAAATTTATTCTAAATATAAAAGCATATATATTTAATTAAAATGGTATTACCTACAGAGAAACACACGTACAAAAAAATATATGACAATAGATAGGAGCGATTAAATACATTTAAAAGCAAGTAGCGCATCTAAAATGGCAATTTAGTAATGTGTATGGAGAGATCAGTTTCCGCTGAAGAGAAATGAAGATGGGACGGAACAAGAGGAAAAAAAATATATATAACATTAAATAGAAACTTAAGTTCGGTCTTCTGTATTAGTGCAAGTATTAGGATGAACTCTTTTATTAATAATAACTAAGTGATGAAATAATAACAAGAAGAATATAATAATAAATAAAAAGAAAACGAAATTAGTCAGTAATCACAGCGGATAAGTGAGTGTGTATTTTATTTTGGTGCATGCAAGTGCTTTAGTGAATGTTGTGAGATCGTGTGCGTGTGTGAGTAAGTGTGTGCGTATAAGTATGTGTGAGTGTGTAAGTGTGTGTGAGTGTTTTATTATAAAGGATGGTATTTACACAATATCTGCAGTATTAGAGCGTTTATTAGGCACTCCTGTTAGAGGAAAAGAAAAGTTAAGGGAAATATAATGTCAGGTTAAGAAATTCAAAATTATAGAATTGAATGAGATCAATCGCATGGGATAGTATGTGCTCTTGGTAGCGTTGGTGGTGGTGTTGGTGGTGGTGCTCTTGGTGGTGGTGCTCTTGGTGGTGGTGTTGGTGGTGGTAGGAAGGTCGGAGAAATGAGGCGAAAATGTTGTAATCTATAAATGAAAGGCCTGAATTTTAGAAAATAGATGAAAATTTGAAAAAAATAAACAAGCTAACATTAAAAAAAAAAAACATGATGATGTTGAATGAATGATGTAAAGAAGTATGAACATTAACTACACTTAGTGAAAATGCTTAAAATACAATTTTCTTTCTTCTGTATATGTGTATGTGTGTGGGGTATCTGTGGAGGCTGTAATTTTGAAATAAACGATTTTCTTTCTTTTGTACGAAGGAATAATTTGAAACAGATGAAATTAAAGATATTTCTTTGTATTTGCGTGTGTCTGTAAGTATGTGTGGGTGTGGGTTGTGTTGGACATCCGTCGGTTCCGACGAGGAGGGTTTCAGTTGTTTTATCAAGAAAACATTTTGTTCGTGAATTTAACGGGGATTCTACAATTACGTGTGCCCTTCATGGATTTTCCTTGTAGATTTAGGGTAACACCGTGTGCGAGAAGACAGGACCTTTAAAATACTGGTGAGACTCAATTTTGCTCAGTCGAGTAGAATGGAGTAAAACATTACTTGGCTCAAAGGCGCAGCAAGCATCCCAGTTCGGTAATCGAACTCCTGACCCTGGCTGTAAGCCCAAAACCTTAACCACTATGCAAAGCACC
>OZ024754.1:4054845-4062345 GCA_964016885.1 Eledone cirrhosa | reverse complement strand
AGCTTGAAATAATTGTTTCTACTTTAGGCACAAGGCCAGCAATTATCCAGTGCATTACTGGTACTTTATTTTATCGACCCCGTAAGGATGAAAGGCAAAGTCAACCTCGGCGGTATTTGAACTCAGATCGTAAAGGGACGTAACTATGCTGGAAAGCATGGTGTCTGACCCTCTACCGATACTGCCAATCCACCGCCCTTAATTTAGCTTGAAATAATGATTAGAAGATAAATGGTTCTGTCTTTAAGGAGAAACAATTTCAGTAGTTATTGATTGTAACTAGTGAAACAATTGTGAAATCTTGATCGGCTTTTCATCATGTTTCATAAAATATTATTTATATTAGTAAATAATCTGTGTTGTTTGCAAATCATTTGAATTGGCAGTATCGGTAGAGGGTCGGATGCCATGTTTTCCAACATAGTTACGTCCCTTTACGGTCTGAGATCAAATCCCGTCGAGGTTAACTTTGCCTTTCATCCTTACGGTGTCGATAAAATAAAGTACCAGTAATGCACTGTGTAATTTCTGGCCTTGTGCCAAAAGTAGAAACAAGTATTAAGTATTAATTCGTCACGATGTTTGTTTGTTTGTAATTTCTTCCATTACTAATTTATAAAATCTACCATATTTAAATCAATAGAAATTATGTTTGAAAATATCAAAAGAAGTTTTCCAAATAATCCAGTCGAATATTTATTAATTAAGAAAATAGGAGCAGTAGAGTAGATATTTACAAACAGTAACATGAAACAGACGTAGGTGAATATATATATATATATTAAAATAATAGATTAAAGTTTAAGCAAAGAATCGTTGCTTTCACCCTTAACGGGATCTTAGAGAAGATCCCGTTAAGGGTGAAAGCACCGGTTCTTTGCTTAACTTTAATCTGTTATTTTAATAAATATTTGCTCTAGGCTTCTTATATTTTTGATAAATGTTTATCCTTATCGAGCCCTCTTTGGATTTTAGACTTCGCATTTATTATTATTACTATATATATATATATATATATATATATATATAAATATATTTATATATATATATATATGTATGTATATGTTTGAGTGTATACATACATATATATATAAGTGTGAATGTGTGTTTATATATCCATTGATCTGTGTATTGCAGGTTTTCTTTTTACATCCTATTTCTTTACTATCTTCATTTATCCATAAAAATGTAACTACTTTTTGCAGAAGGAAACTAAATAAAACACACAATTCTCTTCCTATATAAATAGTAGGTCTGATGCTCCCCAATCAGTTTGGGTAAAAACCACCACATTCTTTGCATTACCAAGACAGCACCACAAAAGCTGGCTCCTTGTTTTGATGTCCCAAAAATGCTTTACGCCTGAATGAATAGCTGCCAATATATCAATCTCTTTCGAAACACACATACATTGAACATTAATATACAATCTGGTAATTTATATTTGCATTATACGCACAAATGGTTACAGTGAAACCGTCAAAATGTCTGCTTATTTGGTAGGAAATCTATTATATTGAACCAAATATATAATACAACGTCTGGCTTCCGTCGTGTCGCTATATATTTACAGGTATGGTTATGATTTCTGTGTCTCTGAAATTAATGTTTCTACTACTACACTCGCTCTGATCGATTGACAACATCCCAGGCCTCATTTGCTTGTCGAGTGGGGTGGACCTCGTCAAATCTAACCAAGGAAACAATGTTTTCCACTGGTCTTTCCATTGCTGACACTAACTACCGGTTTGCAACACCCGGCAGAAAGAGCAACGTGAAATAAAATGTCTTGCTCAAAGACGCAACGCACCACCCGGCCCGGTAATTGAACTCGTAAACTCACGATTGTGAATCCAATACTAATATATATATATATATATATATATATATATATACACACACACACACAGACTCCCTCACACATGCACACACTCCCGCAATCAAACACACACGGCCGAAGCTTAGCCATCGGGATCCTGACGCTTTTCCTATATATATATAGGTAACAAGTATGACCCCCGACGGCAGAGCTGAAGCCGTTTAGACGGTTATTTCTGGACTATTTCAGTCCAGAAACGGCTTGAGCTCTGCCGTCGGGGTCATACTTTTTCCTATTTCCCACTCTACTACCTTAAGTATTGAGTACTCTGGTGGGTTATGGTCCATTTGGTTCCTTACCACATTTCCTTCGTTATATATATATATATATATATATATATATATATATATATATATATATATATATATATATATATATATATATATATATATATGCGTGTGTGTGTAAAAGGCCGGTGGAAAGTAAATAGTTTAGGGTGGCACAATGTTTTAATGATATATTTTAATCTTCTCGTTTTTGTATATAATTACTTCTGCCCCTTCACTCAGTTGGTTTCATTAGATACTAGTTTCTTGAGTAATTCCGTTCTTTCCCTTTGTTGTTGTTGTTGTTGTTGTTTCTGTTGCTGTTGTTGTTGTCGTGGTGGTGGTGGTGGTGGTGGAGGATTATAGTAAATCGAAACGCCCTTCTGTAAATCTCCTTGCCACTCCTGTCCTAATCAGCAGTCAGTTCACCTTGCGTTTGATTGCACCTCCGCCCCTACACACAGGCCATCCCTAACTCCTCAACACAGACTCACACATGTACAGCACCCCATATACATACATAAGTACACTACATAAACCTACATACGCTAATTCCTGCCCCATCATTTCTAATTTAGGCAGGTCATCAACTTTTTGGGGGTTGGGGTGTGTGTGTGTGTGTGTGACGAAAATCGATTATATTGCCACCAGTATATAACTGGTATTTTATTTTGTATACTCAAGAAAGATAAAAAGTAAACCTGGCCATGGCAGGATTTCAAATATAAACGTACTTGGTTAAATGGTTGTAAATAGGGTTAGGGTTAGCGTTACTGGGTTAAGGTTAGGGTTAACTTAGTGTTAGGTTAAGGACTAGAGTTAGGGAAAGGGTTAGCTTTCGTTTTAGGGTTAGGTTTAGAGTTTGGGTTAGGTTTAAACTACGCTTGGTCCCGACGCTCTAATGATTCTGCAAATCTAGCACCATGTTAGGCACTTTAATACACAACATTAGAATACAATGCAGTGCACTATTCTGCAATATTCTACACTATACTGCACTAGAGCATACCACAGCCTTCTGTTCTCCCACCACCATAACACCATCACCTCCTTTACTTTCATTAGAGGATCTGTCGAAAATTACTGACCAGAAGCTGGAATCATATTCTCCTTGAGAACATATTAGAAATTAACTTAATTACATTAGAGGAAAATTACGGGGTGGGATAAGGGGGGGGGGGACTCTACAAAAACAAGAGAAATATAATATACACAAAATTTAAAGAAAAAGGTAAAGCTTGAGACAGTAAGAGAGGGGGACAGTGAATGTGAGGGAGAGTGATGGCATAGGTAGGGGGGGGGAGAGGAAGGGAGAGAGACAGATAGTAAGGAGATATAAAAGGAAAGAGATTGATAGAATTAGGATAGAGAGAAAGAGAGAGTGTTGGAGAAATAGAGAGGGTGATAGAGATATGAGAAGACGGTTCATGTGTGAGTGTGTGTGAGTGTGTGTGTTTGTGTGTATGTGTACGTGTGTAGTTGGGTGTGCCTGATTGTGTGTGTATATATAAGGGTGAGTGGGATTTTGTGCATGCAAGTTTTATGTGGGTGTTTTGGTGTATATTTCTGTGTGTGTGTGAGAGTTTATGTGTTTAACTATGTAATTTTGTGTGCGTGTGAGTAATTTGGTGTTTGTCAGTATGCATGCATGTTTGTGTATATTCTTGTATGTATGTGTGTGTGTGTGTGTGTGTGTGTGTGTGTGTGTGTGTGTGTGTGTGTGTGTGTGTGTGTGTGTGTGTGTATAAGTGTAGATGTATGTGGGGTTTAATAGTGTGTTTGTTTGTGTTTGCAATTTGAGTGTGATTGCATGTGTGGGACATGATATGTATGTAGATCGATGTGTGAGTTTGTGTGGGCTTTTGTGTGAGTGTGTGCATGTGTGAGGGAGTGTGTGTGTGACGATATATGAGTGTGTGCAGTAGGTGAACTATATGGTGAAAATAACAAAAACAAAATGTCTTAAGATGAAACATATATTAGAAAAAGAGATAAAAATCAACTTTTGAAAATCAGGAGAAAAGAGAATAAAAGCAATAGATAGATGGATGGATATATATATATATATATATATATATATATATATATATATATATATATATATATATATATATATATATATATATATATATATATATATATAGAGAGAGAGAGAGAGAGAGAAAGAGAGAGAGAGAGAGAGGAGATGGAAGTAAGAAAATAGAAAAGACATTGAGATCGATATATACTAGGCAAAGGGGACGGGAAGAAAATGTGGGAAACATGTAGTGAGGTATATTGATGTAAGAAAGAAAGAGAGAGGGAGAAAGCAGGGTTAATAGCGAGTTAGAATGAGGGAGGGGTGGAAAGAGAAAGATAGTATATAAGGAGAGAGAGAGAGAGAAAGAGATGAGAAAGAGAGAAAAATAAGTGTGAGAAAGTGTGAACAAGATATAGAGGGAGAAGAATGGCTCCCAATGCTGGACAAGAACTTTATTGGCCGATCGCAAATTACAATGATGACCTCGCTACGATGTTAAAATTGAGGGCGCAGAGAACCGCAACAGATCTTACAAAAGATTCTAAGCGATGATATAATGGTTCTACTGATATACCATCTACTAATATTGGTGTAGATACAAAATAAGGAATTTTTGAGGAAAGGTAAAGTATGTTATTGACACCAGTATTAGACTGGTATTTTACTTTGAGACCTCACAGTGAGAAAAAGTAAAGGTGACCTCGGCAGGATTTGAAAACAGAGAGCCAGAACTGGCGCTGCCAAATTAATGACTGCCAATTTGCAGACTTTATATGCAGAGAGATTTGATAAAAAGAGGAAAAAGTGAAGAGGATGGAAAGGTTTAGAAATGATGAGAGGAGGATGAAATGAAATTATAGGGGAGTGTCCGAGAGAGGGGGAAGAGAGATAGTGAGAGAGAGATGGAGAGTGAGATGAGACAATTGGGAGAGGGATGGAAATTACACATGTATACATACGTACAAACACGCACACTCCACCCCCATATATATATATATATATATATATATATATATATATATATATATATATATATATATATATATATAGAGAGAGAGAGAGAGAGAGAGAGGTGGGTGTGTATGAATGTATGTATATGGAGACAGAGAATTGGCGAAAAGGAGAGAAAGATAGAAAATGAGAGCCAGAGAAAAAATATGGCAAGGGAGGTAATAAGAGATAAAAGAAGTGATAGAGTGAGCGAGAAGAAGATGCGAAGAATAAAATATAAAAAAAGATTTAAAATATAAAAGAGAAGCTGGGTATGAGAAGGAGAAAAAGAAGGGTCTTAAAACGAAAGAAGGGGGAGTAATTGAGTAAAGAATTACGGATAGTAATAATAAAATAAATAAATAATAGAGATAATAATAATAATAATAATAATAATAGTAATAATAAAGAAAAAGAACATTATATGAAGAATAAAAAAACGTAGAAGTGGTAGACTTTGAAGATGAACGAAAGTAAGAAGAAAAGAATATTTAGGAAAAATAAAAGACTGATAATGTAAAGAAAAAGATGACAGAATAAAAGGGGTGCAAAAAGACCAGAGGAAAGGGAGGCAACCAAGGATGGTAAGAAGAAGAAGAAGACGATGAACATGATGTTGATGAAGATGATGAAAAAAAAGAAGAGAATAAATAAAAATAATAATAAAAAGAAAAAAAATTTTAAAAACCTAAAAGAAGAAAAAAGGTAGACGAAGAGATAGAAAATGAAAAAAATGAAAAAATAAAACAAGATAAAGAAGAAGAAAAGGGAGAGAAGAGGATAAGAGGAGGTGGAGTTAAAGAAAGATACGAAGACGGGTAAGAAGGTAATGAAGAAGAAGAAAAAAGAAGAGGGCAGCGTTACAGAAGAAATGACAAAGGTGGGAGAGGTTTTAATGTGAACGAGGATGTAGCAATAGTGATGAAAATAAAGAAAATCACTGATAGACTAGTCCATGTGTGTGTTAGATGGTTTTGAGGTAAAGATAGAAAAGAAACGACCCGATCCCCCTCCTCACATAATGAAATAATTTTTTCTACTTTTGGTACAAGGCCCACAAATTACCCCAGTGTATTACTGGTACTTTATTTTATCGGCCCCGTAAGGATGAAAGACAAAGTTAGCCTCGACGAGATTTAAACTCAGACCATAAAGGGCCGTAACTCTTTGCTGCAAAGCATGGCGTCAGACCCTCTACCGATACTGCCGATCGATCCACTTGATGAAATAATAATGGTTTCTCCTTTACGCATAATAGTAACAATTTACACTGATGGGAAATTTGATTGTATTGATACCAGTTTATAGATGGTATTGCTGGCGAATTGGCAGAATCGTTAGAACGTCAGAGAGAATGCTTTATAGTATTTTTAGTTCCGGCTCTCAGCTCTCTCATTTCAAATCCAGCCGAGGTCAACTTTGCCTTTCATCATTTCCAGGTCGATAAACCAAGTACTAGTCTAGTACTGGGGTCGATTCTTCCTCTCCCTGGAAGAAATTCTGCTGTACTCAGGCCTGGAGAGGGATGGCCTCCGCCAGGCTTAAATTGCCCCCAAAACGCCGTATGTCAATTACGGCACCTCTAATCACTCTATAACGTTGACTGGTTTAACATATTGCAACACGGTTTTGCTGATTGTAGAGACACAATTACGATCACAGCCACAGATACTAACTAAGAAATACCGATACCACAATCATATATATATATATATATATATATATATATATATATATATATATATATATATATATATATATATATATATATATATATATATATAGAGAGAGAGAGAGAGAGAGAGAGAGAGAGAGAGAGAGAGTTAAAAGCACACACCCACGTTCTTATTAATGATAATTGTTTATTTTGAAGCTTCAACGACGTACTTGGGTATGAAAACTGTCTGGATATAATAAAATATAATGTCGTATAACATAATTTAATATAATATACACAAACACACACACACATACCGAGGCACTATATATATATATATATATAAATATATATATATATATATATATATATATATATATATATATATATATATATATATATATATATATATATATACATATATATTTAGAAAGTGAACAACACAATCTATAACTACTCCATTACAAAAGGCTTCTGGATCCTAGACGATATTAATATACGTCTGGATCGTTCATCAGACAGAGATGTCAATTAAATAGCTCTCTTCCATACATAGAGCACTCTTTTTTCCTTCGCTCTTTCTTCGGAACTACCTAAAACGTATATATATATATATATATATATATATATATATATGTGTATGAGAGAGAGAGAGAGTGAGTGAGTGAGTATGTGCTACCAAAATTAA
>OZ024754.1:4039845-4052345 GCA_964016885.1 Eledone cirrhosa | reverse complement strand
TCTTCTTCTTCTTCTTCTTCTTCTTTTCTTCTTCTTCTTCTCCTTCTTCTTCTTCTTCTTTTCTTCTACTTCTTTTCTTCTTCTTTTTCTTTTTCTTTTTCTTCTTCTTCTTCTTCTTCTTCTTCTTCTTCTTCTTCTTTTTTCTTCTTCTTCTTCTTCTTCTTCTTCTTCTTTTTTTTCTTCTTCTTCTTCTTCTTCTTCTTCTTCTTCTTCTTCTTCTTCTTCTTCTTTTTTCTTCTTCTTCTTCTTCTTCTTCTTCTCTTCTTCTTTTTTTCTTCTTCTTCTTCTTCTTCTTCTTCTTCTTCTTCTTCTTCTTCTCCTTCTTCTTCTTCTTTTCTTCTACTTCTTTTCTTCTTCTTCTTCTTCTTTTTCTTTTTCTTTTTCTTCTTCTTCTTCTTCTTTTTTCTTCTTCTTCTTCTTCTTCTTCTTTTTTCTTCTTCTTCTTCTTCTTCTTCTTCTTCTTCTTCTTCTTCTTCTTCTTCTTCTTCTTCTTCTTGTCCCCCCCCCCTCCTCCTCCCATTATCTATTTATTAATTATACATTACGAAGGTTAAAGATTTTCGGATTTGTGAAATTTCTTTGAAATCTTTCTATATTCTGCATCTCCACGTTTACCATGCACTTACAATAACAGATACTACCACCGCCACTACTACTACTACTACTACTACTACTACTACTACTACTACTACTACTACTACTACTACTACTACTGCTGCTGCTGCTGCTGCTGCTGCTACTACTACTACTACTACTACTACTACTACTACTACTACTACTACTACTACTGCTGCTACTACTGCTGCTACCACTACTACTACTACTACTACTACTACTACTACTACTACTACTACTACTACTACTGCTGCTGCTGCTGCTACTACTACTACTACTACTACTACTACTACTACTACTACTACTACCACTACTACTACTACTACTACTACTACTACTACTGCTGCTGCTGCTGCTGCTACTACTACTACTACTACTACTACTACTACTACTACTACTACTACTACTACTACTGCTGATGATGATGATATTGCCACTATTACTACTGCTGCTGCTGCTACTACTACTACTATTGCTGATGTTATTACTACTACTACTGCTACTACTACTATTGCTGATGTTACTACTACTGTTGCTACTACTACTACTACTACTGCTGCTACTACTACTACTCGACAATCGTCACAGGGATATTAATATATAAATAGTAACCAGGGATTCAATGAACCCCCTCCTCCTCCCCCCCCCCCCCCCTCATCCTCCCCCTCCTCCTCCTCCCCTTCCTAAAAAAGTGTAAAAACAATGAATTATGGATGACACGAAAATGAAAGTAACAAAATATGGAATATAATATTAAATAATTAGAAAGAGAGCGGGAAGATAGGAGACGAGAGGAGAGTGGACTAGGATAGAGTGAGAGAGAGAGAAAGAGAGAGAGAGAGAGGGGGGATATGGTGTGTGAGGGTGGGAGAGAGGAAAGAGAGAGGATGAGTGCGTGCGACAGAAGAGGAGACAGAAAAGAGTGAGAGAAATTAGAAGGAAGGTGAGAGGGCGAGACAATGCAAGAGAATGTGTGTGTGTGTGTGTGTGTGTGTGTGAGAGAGAGAGAGAGAGAGAGAGAGAGAGAGAGGAGAAAGAGATTGAGAGAGACACAGAGGGAGGTGTAAGAGAGAGAGAGAAAGATAGAGAGTGTCTGAGAGACAGAGAGAGAGAGCGAGAGAGGTTGAAAGAGAGATGGAGTGAGGGAGAGGAAGAAAGGAGAAAGATGATGAGTGAAGAGGTAGAAGGGGAGACTGATAGAAAGTAGAAAGAGGGTTTGTGGGCAAGAGAATGCAAGTGAGGAAGAGAGCGAGAGAGAGAGAGAGAGAGAGAGAGAGAGAGAGAGAGAGGAGGTGAGAGAAAGAAAGCTGAAATGAAATTTTTGTCCATATCTAAACTTTCATATGACCTCAGGCCATATTTTCACACATTCCTTGAATTATTATGGAATGTAATAGACCTCTATTGTTTTTTTTTATGGTGAGTGTTCCTGCTGTAAGTTCAACGGAACTGCGTGCTCGTAAAACTAACGTGCAAGTGGCTGAGCATTCCAAGAACACGTGTACCCGAAACGTAATTCACAGAGGGATTACGCGTGACATGGTGTATGGCAAGGCTCGTCCTTTGCCTTTGAATTACAAATAGTCAATACTTATAGTTCCCATCGACCCAATTTCATTTAGAATGGTTAGGTCACACTTATCCTTTGGTAAATGACACATAGCCAAGATACCACACAGTGAGAGCATACTAGGGACATGGGAGTATCGGGAGAGGGTCGGACGCCATGCTTTCCAGCATAGTTACGTCCCTTTACGATCTGAGTTCAAATCCCGCCGAGGTTGACTTTGCCTTTCATCCTTACGGGGTCGATAAAATAAAAGTACCAGTAATGCACTGGGTGATTGCTGGCCTTGTGCCTAAAGTAGAAACAATTATTATTATGAAGTTAGGTTGCACCCATACATAACATACATACATAAATACTCATGCATATATATATACACGTATATATATATGTATTTTTATATATTTGTTCTATGTGTATATATATATATATATATATATATAATCCTTATGGAGCCCTCTTCGGATTTTAGTTTTCACATTTATTATTATTACTATATATATATATATATATATATATGATGGTGTGTATGTGTATGTATGTATATATATATATATATATATATATGTATATATGTATGTGTATATCTCATACATGCATAATCTATATGTATATGCCTATATATATAGATAGATATATACACGCACGCACAAAGACAGATGTGCACGATCCCACGCATACACACTCACAGACAAACCTACAAGCACACACACACACATATATATATTGGTATGTATGTATATGTATGCATGAGCATGTATATGAGAAAAAAGCATTATTTATCTTCTATCTGTATATGTTCATAAGTACAGGCTAAAAATAAATTTCCATATCATTTGTCTGCACGTCTATCAGGGTTTTTTTTTTTTATCTTCAATTACTTTATATTTCATTTTAGCTCAAATGGCTACAGCCAATGGCCATTTTGTTCTTTGAGAAATAACATCAATAACAACAACAATAATTATAATAACAACAATAATGATAAAAATAGCGATGATGATGATGATGATGATGATGATGATGATGATGATGATGATGATGAACATTGAATGAAGAAGAATTCGTAGTTTTTTGTAGAGATTTATTATTAGTAATAGTGCATGTGTTGTTGTTACATGTATTATCATCATCATCATCATCATCATCATCATCATCATCAGTATCATCATCGTCATCACCATCGTCATCATCATCATCAGAAGCAGCATGATAATTATAATTCGTACATTCTTTTGAACGCTTTAATCTTTGATAACATTATTAAATTTCCTGGGAGTGAATATTTTTTTTCTTCCTATTGTTATTTATTTAAGTTTTTATTTTTAATATATATGTATATATATGTATATATATGTATATATATATAATTATTATTCTTTCATTTTATTATTTTATTTTATTTATTTATTTGCTATTATCATTGTTTTCTTGTCTTTTTGTTTGTATTTTATTTTATTTTATTTTACTTTATATATTTTTTGGTTTGTGGCATTAGAATTCAATGATTGATGTTCTGTGAGTGAATCGTCAGATTTAGTTGGGCATCCAACCAGACATTGTGTGAGAGTGAAAAGGTAGAGAGAGAGCGATAGAGAGAGAGGGGGGGGGAGAAAGAGTGTGTGTGAGAGAGAGAGAGAGAGTGTGTGTTTGAGAGATAATTAGAGAGAGAGAAAGTTTAAGTGTGAGAGTAAAAGTGGAAGGCGGAGAATAATAGAGGGAGAAAGAAGGAGTAGGAGAGAGAGGCCAGATGTTGAGGTGTAGTGGGTGAATAAAATGTGGATAAAGGATGAGAATAAAGGAAAATGCCATAAACAGAACAGAAAGTCACTGAATCCGTTCCGTTTTCTTCAGATAGCTTTACTCTTTTTGTTATTATTTTATTTTATTTCTTTACTTTAAAAAAAAAACAAACTCTTTTCTTCTTTCCGACATTTTTTCTTCATATTCTATCTTCAATTTTTTATTATTATTTTTTTTTTTTTTAGTTTTCTCTTTAGCTAAAGTCAGACCATATTTTGCATTTTTCTCCACTCCTTCCATTCCTATCAACTTTATTCTTGCCCTTTCTTATGTTTAGTTTCATTACTATTTTATATGTGTTATGTGTTTATTTCTTTATATTTCACCGTTTTATTACTATCTAAAACCTCCCACATTATTTCGGTTATATACTACTTTCCATCACTGCGATATCTTTTTTATATTAATTTTTTTTTCTATTATTCTCTTCAATCTCTCATTGCTATGCTTCATATTTCTACGTCTTTCCAATCCAATATTTCACTCTCCTTCTTTAAATTTATCCTGGTCTTTCTTGGTTTTTACTCTATTTTTGTTTCATTCAGACAGTCTTTCCGTAACACCCACTTATAGAAAGAACATTGAATTCTTTAAATGTGACTCTGTTCGGACGTATTTCTCTCATACATCACCTATATGAATACTTATCCAACAATCTTACACACACACGCACATATACATACACACATACACACACAGATACACACACAGATACACACACAGATACACACACACATACACCATAGAGATACACATATATTTATAGATATGTGTGTGTCTCTGTTATATGAAGGCGTGAGTCTGTGTATGTAATTGTATGTATGAATATGTGTAAGTATGTATGTATGTATGTATATATGCATATATGTATGATTTATGATATATTCTTACATTGAATCAAATTATAAGCTCTGTAGAATGTTACATGATTTTAAGCATATACTTAGTCAAGTTTAAATGGTTTTCGTACATATTCTGGTCGATTTTCTTGAATGTTTTTTCTTTGTTGTTGCTTATTTTTAACAGAGGTTGCAGCCATATGCATCCATTTTATTGTTATGTCAATTTTGTCATCCTTATATTATTATTTTTATTGTTTTCATACGGAGAAAGAAAGTAGGGTTTAATTGTTAAATAACTTCTGAAGTTATATGGGTTGGAATGTCATTATTTAGTGAGTGTTATTTGTTTCTTGTATGGAAGCATGAGCAATTATTTTTCATTAGCGTGACTGTAGTGTTGATAGTTGGAGATACAAACTGTTCATAATGATGAGGAACATGTTTTTATATAACGTATGGTATGATGAAGATGGCGATAAGAAGAAGAGACAGATTGGTGAAATTGCTAAGCAGAGGGGAAGAGGAAAAACTAGATTAAATGAATAGAACAGTACAAATGATGTGAGAATTAACAATACCAACATCAATATTGAAAACGTATAAAAACACTATGACAAAAATGCCAACGACATCAGTAGCGATGGTTATGAAAAGAAGCCTCGACATAGTCACTCGACCAGCTAGCTTTTAGACAGTCAAAATAAAAATACGTTTTCTATCACTTACACGTGTAGACAATCTGAAAGAAATGTCTGTGCAGGAAGCAGACTTTGAAATCTGTAAAAAATGTGGAGTGTTCTCCAGCATATATTTATCCAAAATACAAACATACATCATTTACACCAAAAACGTTGCATGAATAAATGACGCATTACAAAAAAAATAATAAAAAATGACAAAACAAATATACAATCCACACCAGCATTACACACCGGAAATACCGCCATTATCACAATTTTCAACGTCACAGTTCCGCACAGAATATGAACAACACACTCAAATCACAACACTTCGCTAACAAACGAAAACCTCATAAACCTAACAAACAGAGAAATTTACAGATACTGTAATATAAGAACTAATGGCCTTCTTTTAGAACTCAATAGATTATCACCCCTTATGATATTCAAGAAACATGTTTCCTACATAACACACACATCCTCAAAGTTCTACATTCTATGCAATCACTCGATGAGCAAGAAATGACAGGCAAGTCTCCTTTGAATATAATCCGACAATTTAGCGTTGTGGTAAGATGTGTTTGGAAAGATTTTTATGGCTTAAACCTTATGACGAATATAGATGAAAATTAAAATTATTTTTCTGCAAAACATATATAGTAGTTTCCCATAGCGACAATATTACAGGAGTTATTAGTACCACGTATTCTGTAATACTTGAAAATATATTCTCTAGCCAATGACATATCTCTCTCTATATGCCTGAGATTGCTTATGTCTAAGGTTACTATTTAATTCACACTTAATTCTTTCTTCTCAATACATGTTATTGAATTTCAGCTTTACCTTTGGTAAATAATTCAACACTAATTTCGCAATATCTTATTATTTTACCCTTCACCTAGCTCCCATTTTGACCTACATTCACATTTCGTTTTGTTTCATACATTGTCGATATTTTGAATAGGGGAGAGCCCATATTTACTACTAAGAATCGTACTATGTGAAACATCTCTGAGTACCAATAGAGTAAATCCTAAAACATGAACGAATTTAAAATGTTCAGTTAGGTTCCCAAAAACGAGTACACGCATACATATAAAGAAACACAAACACACACAAACACACAGAGAGAAACAGCCACAAACACATAATCACTCTCACACACACATACACAGACAGGCATACACATATACAGTTGGTTAGAGAAATGTCATGTGCAAATAGTATGAGGTATCAATATTATGAAAATGGAAGTAGATATTTATTATTCATTTAGAATCATTGAAATCCGATAAGTTTCCTTGAGTTCATATACATGTAATGCAATAATACTCACGTTCACGGAGTCTGAACTCATCTGTCATCTCATGTCGTGACGTCAGATCTATCACCATTGGTTTCAGAAAGTTTTATCTAAAAAATTCAAAATATGTTGAAGAGGTGATATGGTAGAATTCTTATGATTTTCGGTTACATGATATGAACGCGTGACCTATATATAATTAGACAAGTATATATGGACAGTATGGAGTAGAGGTGGTTATTTTTACAGCAAGTACTCTCTTATACATCCTCCTGTTATACACACACACACACATATATATATATATATATATATATATATATATATATATATATATATATAAAACGAAGGAACTGTGGTAAGGAACCAGGTGGACCATCACGCACCAGAGTACTCGATACTTTGTGTAGTAGAGTGGGTAATAGGAATAGAGTCAGGACTCCGACGGCTAAACGGCCGTTTCGACAGACAGATCTGATTTCAGTTCTAGCTGTCGAACCGGCCGCAGCTCAGCTGTCGGGGTCCTGACTCTTTTCCTATATATATATATATATATATATATATATATATATATATATATATATATATATGTGTGTGTGTGTGTGTGTGTGTGTGTGTATTCACATGACCTTTGTCTATCAGCTATTATTAATAAATTGTCGTAATATAATCTTTGAAAATTAATAGTAATCTTTTATGAAAAACTCTGAATACAGTAACCCTAGTAGGAACCAGGCAAATGAAGAAAGGTAACAAATTACGAACCGGGATATTTGATGACAATTGTTTGCATCCAGGCACATCCAGGGTCAACCAGGCATAAGTTAAATCTGAAGTATCTTGCAAAAAAATAATAAAACTGTAAAAAAGATAACCCCCCCAAAAAACCATGAACGAATATCAATAAGTTTAAACATGAAACACTTCGACGAAATTCTATCTACAGTAAAATGGCAATTCTGATGATTGAATTTGCCATTTTTGCATTGTTCCCCAGACCAGCTGAAGAAGAATAGCCATTTCTTTATGTACATTACTTATATATATATATATATATATAATATTGGTCTGAAACAAACGCCAACAGCTACTTGCACTATCCTTACGTTAAAAAAATCACGTAGATTGCTGCCCCATGACAGCGTCACACGCACACACACATATATATATATTGATAGGGCAAAGAAATGTAATAAAAAACAGAATGGAATGCAATATATATATATATATATATATATATATATATATATATATATATATATATATATATATGTATATAGTTATATATAAACGCGTGTGTAAATGCTTATGGGGAAAATAAAGGAGGTAAATAACGTTGGGGTAGATATATATTGTAAAAGAATAAATAATTTAATAAAACAGGAAGAGAATAAGGGAGAGATGAAATGTAATAAGTGTGTACGAGGCTAAAGCTGATTAGAAGCAGAAGAAAGAAGAAGAATACGAAGAATAAGAATATGTAATAGAAGAATATAATGATGATGACGATGATAATGATGATGATATAGAAAAAAAAAAGTAACTCCAGATGAAATACGTAAAACAAATGAAGGAAGGCTAGAGTATGGAGACAGAAAAAAATAAAATAAAAAAAATGTCTGAAGGTAAAAGGAAGAAGAAATACAAGTCGAAAAAAGAAAAAAAGGAAAATTATTTAGAAAATACAGAAAAAATAAAAAAGGAAACTAACTAAATCTTGTATTGAATGAAGACGTAAAAAAATGTAGCAGCCATGTTTTATGATGCTTCAGGCTTGTTTTCGCTTGAGAACACAATGGTAATGTGGTGCAAGATGCAAAATAAGAGTCGGACAAACGTTGGCCATTGCAGATTTTATCACCCATGTATCAAGTTTTTCTATCACTGCACCAAGGGTCAAAGCTTGCTTACGAAAACAATGGGCTGTGACATGTCCATTGCTACATGCAAATGGACTTCCGGAAAAAGAAGAAGTGATAAAAATCTAAATTGAATCTTCACAGCCTTGTGGAGTGGATCAACTGAGCGTCAAAGCAATCAACATAGAATGGAATGAAGGACTTGTTCTAATGGCTTTGAAGGGAAACGAGTTATTCTTTTATTGCCCCCATGTCTCTTCCGTTCCCACTTTTCTCCACTACATCTCACTTTTTTGTATTGGCCTTTCTTTATACTCACTCACTATCTCTCCTTCTCACTCTTTATATTTCTAACGCATCTCTCTTTCTAACTGTTTTTCATCAGTTTGCCTCTGAAGCATTATTTTCGTGTGTTTTTCCTGTTGCTGTTTGTTTTATTTCCGTACTTATGTTTGTCCATCGGCTTTATATATTCCAACACACACACACACACACACACACACACACATATATATATATATATATATATATATATATATATATATATATATATATATATATACATATACACGAAGGTTTTAAGCGATCTTTTAGTGACACTTACTGAAATTCACATTTGCACATATGCTAAAAAAGCCTAGGAACAAAAATAAAAAGAACCTTTTGAGCGATAAAATAAGGCATCGTACTTAAAATAAAAAAATATATACATATATAGTAAAAACAATCAACCAGATAAAGCCGTTTAGATTTCAAGAAACATTTTGTAAATTGCATTCAGATGTGAGTGAACTCAAAAGATTAACAGCCAAAGGCAGATATGCTCTAATAAAAATGCAGTTCTTTTAAAGAAAGACAAAATATACAGAGAGCAAAGTAAGTACGTACGTATATATATATATATAATATATATATATATATGTATGTATGTACTTATATACACACACACATACACATACACATATATATATATAATATACATATACATAAACACACATATATATTTATACACACACACACACACACATATATATATATATATTTATATATAAACATACATATATATATATATATATATATATATATATATATATATATATATATATATATATATACACATATACTTATATATATATATATATATATATATATATATATATATATATATATATATATGTATATATATATATATACATATATGTATATATATATATACATATATGTATATATATATATATACATATATGTATATATATATATATACATATATATATATATACATATATGTATATATATATACATATATATATATACACATATATGTATATATATATATATACATACTTATATATGTATATATGCACACATCTATAGGTCGATGCATCTGCACATATGTGTGCAAATAAAATTGTTAAATAAAATCCGTGCATAAAGCAGATGAAACAACAAGCCTATATTGAAGATAAAATTAGTGATATTTATCATGCAATAAAGGGCGAAATGTTCAACTAAGCAACCAAAAACACAACAAATAACCATGAATAAAACAACTGAGTATAAACAAAATAATTTAAGCAAAAAAAAAAAAACAGTTTTAAGGAACAGGGCAAACCTTACAGTGTCATGAAAATAAGAAAAGAACAAAATATATGTTATGAAAAATATGAAAAATATGAAAAATCAACGAAATAATATAACAAGCAAAGCCGACAACAATAATAATAACAACAATGCCAACTTCAATGAAACGAAATTTTGGAGGTTATTACAAACACACATACATGTATATATATATATGCATGCATTCTTTTATACATACACACTTGGACACATGTTTTATATATATATATGTATATATATATATATATATATATGTATATATATGTATGTACATATATATGCTTGTATATACATACATATATATACATATATATATATATATATAAATACACACACACACACACACACACACATATATATATATATATATATATATATATATATATATATATATATGTATATATATACATATATATATGTATATATATACATATATATATGTATATATACAGAGAGAGGGAAAGAGAGAGAGTTATAAATGGAACGAGATTGAGAAGATATGTATTTGTATGCATTTATGTCCATCTTTCTCTCTCTCTCTCTCTCTCTCTCTCTATATATATATATATATATATATATATATATATATATATATATATATAAAACAAAAACTCTTCTAACAAGAACAATATGTAATCTAAAATAAAATAGAATAAAATAATGTAATGGCGTTGATGTTTAAAATCGGCAGGAAATACACTAACCATATAACCCCAGCAAGACAGAAAAGCCCCTTACCCCCTCAAAAAATATACATAAAGAAAAAAAAAATCAATTCACATTGTAAAACACTACAAATATTATTATTAATAATAATAATATTAATAGTAAAGATAATTAAAAATAATAATACATATAGAAAAAAATGTAAATGAACAGAAAATAAAACGAGTTGTTGAAAAAATGTTGATAGTTTCAAACGAACTCTCGGAGACTGTACCCCGTTCGTCAGTAACTTTGTGTAGGATGGAGGGGCGGTGGTGGTGGTGGGCTTGGGGTTGATGATCACCCAGATGACAAGTGGGGAAGTTGAATATAAGTTGGCAGCGAGGATGCGGTAACTTAGCAAAAGATAACAACAAATGGAGAAGAGTGTATAGCTGATTTGTATTTCTATGTTTATAATTCTTTCTTTTATATATATATATATATAAATATATAATCATATATATATAATCATATATGTATATATATATATATATATATATATATATATATATATATATATATATATATATATATATATATATATATATATATATATACACACATATGTCGAGATAAATACATGAAATGGAGTATATATCTAAATAAATGAGTAAATATAAAAATCGAAAGTAAAAAATAATTCAAAGCAAATCTAACCAAATTAACAACGAGCAAACATAAGATAACAGCTTAAATAAATACAAAAAGAGAAATAGGAAAATGAGTCGTTAAATAATATTGAAATCAATCATAAATATAGACTGATGAAGTCAAAATATTAAAGCTGACAGCGAAGAGAAACAGAAAAAGTTCCCAACTTATATCGAATATTACTATCAGCAACTTATATAAATAGGCCGACACACTCCTACACACCCAGGCATTCACACACACGTAAATATATATATATATATATATATATATATATATATATATATATATATATATATATACATCCATATTTAAAAATAAATACAGCAAAGCAGAGACGAAAACAAAATATTCATATTCGAAACCAATTACCATTGCGGAAACACACATACACAAACATGATATATATACATACACATATGCATGTGTATGTGCGTATGTGTGTGTGTATATACATATATAAACATATGTGAACAGGCCGGCGAAATTTCAATAAAACAAAGAATTATAAATTAAATGCATGGAAAACATATTTATAGAAAAATATAAAATGAAACACAGTATAAAGAAGTTGGAAGGGGGATTACACAGTTGCTTTTATTCTAATTTATAGATTTATTATGTCGTATTACACTAGATTCATAAAGAAATAACTTCAATATGATCAAATGATACGAATTTATTCATATTTTCACAGCATTATACGTTAATGTGATGTGTAATAAATATAATAAGCGTTTAGCTATGTGTGGTGTTTGTTTTGATTGCTGTTGTTTTGTGATGAGTATTTTGTTTGAATTTTGTATTGAAAAGGCAACGACATAGGCTCAAGCTTTCAACGGGCATATA
>OZ024754.1:4017345-4019845 GCA_964016885.1 Eledone cirrhosa | reverse complement strand
TGGATAATTGATGGCCTTGTGCCAAAAGTAGAAACAATTAATTTAAACTCTAACTTCATAGTATTTTCTCATGTCCATCAATAATATATATATATTTTACTCTTTTACTCTTTTACCTGTTCCAGCCATCCGGCTGAGGCCATGCTGGGGCATATATATTCCTACTAACACGTAGTCGTCTTCCTCGCTGATTAATGTATGTGTGCGCTCTAATTGGTTGGATTTGAATTTTAATGACACGAAATAAATTAAGTTATTGAGTGTTTGAGGAAACCACAGAAAGTGTGTCCATTCTATTCGATGTGCTCTGTCTTTTAATTATATATATATATATATATATATATATATATATATGTGTGTGTGTGCGTGTGTGTGTGAGTGTGTGTACATATGTGTTTGTATGCATATTTATGTAAATGTATAAAATCATATATTCTGATATATGAAAAAAAAAAAAAAATAAAATGCCAAGAGAAACCTGAAACTAGGTTTGTATTTAAAGTATATATGTCTTCAGTTTTCTTGTCACTTTTAAATTATTAATTATAAATTTTCATCGGTGCTTCACGTATTTCTTTTATAAAAAGAGTGATCTTGTATCTCTGCAGCGTACATATTATCAATAGTCACTTGAATGAATATACTTCCACTATGAATCACAACTCGTATTGTGAACTCATCCATCAGAAACTTCATCAAATTCGTTGCACCCACCACGTCTAATTTAATCGAATTAAGTTTGGCTTAGTCACGGTGGTTACTGAAGTAGAAACACACCAGATAAATTAATGTTTAGCATCATTATTCATTAAATAAACACCATCAATTTTATACGGTTCCATACTCTTTATAGTATGTTGCTTTTTTCTCGTCACTGAGTAAACATGGGTCAGCAGTCGAGTTAGTAGATCAAACCTCACGTTATTTTTTCATTCTTCTAGAGCCGGAGCTGATCCTAATTTTATAAGTGAAGATACATTTCAAACATATATTGCCTTCTCTTGTTATGTTGAAGAAATATATAACTGTGTAGTTTCTATTTACATATAGATGAGTTTTATAAATGTTTTAGCTTACGTTATACGGAAGCAATTTATTTAGGATACAATCCACAAAGACTTTATATATTTTATGCTATTACAAAATAAACTGCAAAAGAATTTATATATTTTATGCTATTACAAAATAAACTGAAAATGAATTTGAACTCACAACACCTTTGCATAAGAATTTCCTGATTTGAAAATTCATTGAGGTCGAAAATTTACATTACACGTTGAGAATTCTCACCTTCCAATGCATCTTTTTTGTGTGTGAGTGTATTTTTCGTTTTGCATATTTCTCTTCCAGCTCAAATTTCATTGAAAATATGGAGAAAAAATTATTCTGATTTCACATTATTTTTATCTTAATTTTCACACAGTCTGGTGCCATAAAAAGAAGTTATACGTTTTTTGTTTTTGTTTAAATGTAGGAATTACCTTTAAAGATAACAATTGCTACAATGTAGTTAATGTTTTGTTAAAAAATAAAAAGAAAAGCGAATAAAAAAATGAATATTTCAGAACATTAGGAATGATTAATTTTCGAGAAAAAAAAAAACTTTTTTGGAAGTTCTTATCGACAATTCTAATTACAAATATTTGTTTGAAAAAGAGACTATAGTTCTACAGAGATTATATGTATATGTATATTCATTTTTTATTTTATTTGCATATTTTCAGAAAATATCATTATTGCGCTCACTGAGACCACCTTAGATGGTAAACGCAAAATCAAAGTTTTCTCTTTTGATATTGCTCAAAATGTATTCGTTTCAATGGAATTAGGTGAATAGTGATAGACATAAATTTCAATTACTGTGACGGTTGATAAGATGTTGATTCAATCAGTTTACGATTCAGTACATATCATGAATGGGATATTTTCTAAATTCTTTTTTTGTTATGCATTCTATGATATTAAGTGCACGGGGGCAGGAAGTTGACAAAACTAATATTACAATGGAATAAATGATATTAGGTTTCTGTCTCTGTGTATGGGGTAAAACGTTTTTTGCTGATGGTGTGCAGCATTCATATTTCCAGACATAATAAAAAATAACAGTAATATATCGAAATATCTCCAATTATCTACCCTATATGCATTAAAATAGTGCCTCAATGCATACAACTCTACGATAAAATAGGATATAGAACGGTAATTTGCAGTACGTTATCTAAACTCTTTGTTATCTTCCGAACATAGGAATACGGATAAAGATACGTTATTTATTATATTTTATGTGAACTAAGCGTCTGTAAGAAGACATAGAACGAGCAAAATACCAAACTTTCGCTTAACTGTGGCTATGGTTCCTTAGTACTCTTAGTCTTGGATATTTCCACTTAACTTTGACTTCAGTATTATGTATATATATATATATATGTTTATGTGTGTGTATGTATATATATATATCTGATGAAAGCGCACCATAATTTGACTTGGTGTCCTTGAAATA
>OZ024754.1:4009845-4012345 GCA_964016885.1 Eledone cirrhosa | reverse complement strand
TATATATATATATATATATATATATATATATATATATATATATATATATATATATATATATATATATATATATGATAATCAGAGAATTTGATAAATATATTTGTAAAATATAAAATAAATAAGGACACCCATGCAAAACCAAATATAAAATAAAATATATTTGGTATTGCAATAATGCTATTTTGGAATGAATTGATATATAATTACGAAAACTGCAAAAAAATTAATAATATTATATAAGAGAGATATCAAAGTTTATTGGTAAAATCTTCATGAAACAAAATGAAATTATGCGTTTCTGCAGTTGAACAAGTTCTATAAATTCCCCATTAGAAAGATAATTAGTGAATAGGAAAGTCATTTAGGCAAATTCTTTATCGGATCAAATAAGAGATGAAAAAAGTTTATACTATGATGAAAAATGACAGCAATTTAATTATAACTATAATTCTTTGCATTTTCACCCACACATTATTTATTCGGCTGAATTGTAACATTAAGTCTTCCGCATGGACACCAATAAGTTTTATATAATTCACCATTTAAATTTTTAAAGAAAATATGAGTTTAAAGTCCAAATATGTAAATTATTAAAGCCGTTATACACAGGCAAATAGGCAAGATAAACTAACTTTTAGTTTTGTTCTATTAATGACTTAAACTTTTTTTTTAATCAATATGGGAAACAAAAAGTACTATTGATGAATAAACCGAAAATAATTTCTCCCAACGGTTGGCTGACATATGGAACCAAATCAACAAAGAGATATGAGTTTTATAAATGTTAATCAATAATTTAAAATTTCTATATATTACAATTGATTGTCTATTGTGTGTCATGAGTATTACTGAAAAATGCAAGTGTAAATATATTGCTAACAGTGAGAAGAAAATCTTGTCATCGCCCTTAATGATATTATGAGACCTAAATGACAATCTGTTGTGAAACATATGCAGATTTATTGTTAGTCAGTGGAATATACGTATATGTAGACCTTAGAGAAACAAATGGACGTTGAACATTTTCTCATTCAATTTGAGAATGAGAATCACTATAAAACAAATATGATGAGATCATTGGGTGGTAGACTGGCAATAATCGGTAGAGCGTTGGACACCACGTATTGTGTAGAGTTACGGCCATTTAAATCTGAGGTTAGCTTTGCTTTTCTTCCTTATGGGGTCGATAAGATAAAATACCAGTAACGCACTGCTGGGTTCGATGAAAGCTGAATGAGAGTGACATACTTGAGCTGCGTGTACACATCTGTTATGTGTATGTAATTAGGAGAATACACTAAGAGAAGATAGTTAGTCCTCAGGTTTATCCTAAATATCTATGGATACACAATCGTCTCTAAATGCTCATACACTAAGGGCCGGCTCACTTTACGTGTTTTCCATACTTTTCTCTATGTTGCTTATATATATATTTGTAAGAGATTCTGTATAACGACCAAAGTATATAGCTCAGTTTATCTTTGTAAAGTTTCCTGATTCTTGGTCCTTTCGGCAAATGTTGATGTAACATTGATAATGATGATGATAATGATGGTGGTGGTGGTGGGGATGTTATCAGCTATGTTGGTGTTGATGTCAACGAAGATATTTATTATATTTATGATGATGATGATGAGGATGATGATGATAATGATGATGATGTTGTTATTGATGTTTAAGACACTCACCGTATGTAAGTGAATTTGTCTGTGTAAGGTTCCCATATTCTTGGTCCTTTTGGCAAATGCTGATGTAACATTGGTAATTATGATGATGATGATGGTGGTGGTGGTGGTGGTGGTGGTGGGTGTTGTCAGCTAGCTCTGATGGTGTTGATGACGACGAAGAGGTTTATGATGATGATGATGATGGTGGTGGTGATGGGGGGTGTTGTCAGCTAGCTATGATGGTGTTGATGACGACGAAGAGGTTTATGATGATGATGATGATGGTGGTGGTGATGGGGGTGTTGTCAGCTAGCTATGATGGTGTTGATGACGACGAACAGGTTTATGATGATGATGATGATGATGATGGTGGTGGTGGGTGTTGTCAGCTAGCTATGATGGTATTGATGACGACGAACAGGTTGATGATGATGATGATGATGATATCAACTAGCTATCATGGTGTTGATGACGACGAAGAGATTTATGATGATGACGACGACGATGATGATGATGATGATGATGATGCTGGTGATGCCTGCTAGCTATGATGGTGTTGATGACGTCGAAGAGGTTTATGATGATGATGATGATGATGATGATGATATTATCGATATTTATGGTGGTTGTGATTTTGACGGTGATGATTATATGAACACCGTATAGAATATTAGTTAAAGGCATTCATAGGTTTTCTATTCCAATCTAATATTCCCAAATGATATGTATGGAAAATAGAAATAAAATACAAACAACAATAAAAGAACAGAGACGAAGTACGGAAAATTGGTCTGAAAATGAAAAGAAAGTTTAACAATTGCTACGAAGAAACA
>OZ024754.1:3999845-4002345 GCA_964016885.1 Eledone cirrhosa | reverse complement strand
GTGTGTTGGTGTACGCTTGTGTGTACATGTTCATATGTGCGTGTGGGTGTATAATTTCTGTCTATTATAAATATATATATATATATATAAGTATGTTTCTATGTATGTATATATTCCTTGATTTTTGTTAGCTTTCTATAATAATTCAATACGTTTCTTATTATTATTGCTATTGTTCTTTTTCTTCTTCTTATTATTATTATTATCATTATTTATCATTATTATTTTGTTTTTTGAATTGTGTAACTTTCTCTGATATTTAAAAAAAAATTCCAAGATGTTATATCCATTTGTTCATTGCGCACTGAAACGAACTAAAATCCGGTTACCCGTTTTTTAAGAACGAACATTTTTAGTTTAGAGATAAAAAAACACAAAAACCCTTAATATATGACTTGGATAGAAAGGATAAGTTCGGATTAACAAGGAAAAAACTTGAGAGAACGATAAAAAAAATGTAGAAATTACGAACTTGGAAGTGGAAGAAAATCTAGAATGTCGAAATAAAAAATTAAAAGAACAAAAACAGTCACAAAAGTTAAACAAAAATCAAGACAAATACAATAGCAAAAATTAAATACAAGTAAAAATAAAAATAAACGATACAATATATATATATATATATATAAATATATATATATATATATAAATATATATATATATATATATATATATATATATATATATATATATATATATATATATATATATATATATATAAAGAAATGGTCACAAAAAGTGTGTAATATCAAGTTTGTGGATTCATAATCCCATTACACAGTAAAGTCAAAATATAATCTTTTTTGTTCCTTTATTATTTAATCTCTTAAAAAACACACACACACTCTCACACACACACACACTCTCTCTCTCACACGCACACACACAAACACACACACACCTCTCTCTCACACGCACGCACACACACACACTCTCTCTCTCTCACACACACACAGGCACAAACACAATTACATCCACAGCAACAACACGAGCATGCAATATCATAAGCGCAAACGAGCATGGTATATATGTATATATATATATATATATATATATATATATATATATATATATATATGTCTCTCTCTCTCTCTATATATATATATATATATATGTCTATTTATATATATATACACACACACACATATATATATATATGTCTATTTATATATATGTATATATATATATATAGACAGAGTATTTCAAACTTATACAAATATAGATAGCTTGTAACATTCACCCAGATTGAAATATCGCAGAACCAGACATTTGTATACACCAGTAAATACATAGACGTATACACATAGCGAGACACTCTGCACGCCTTGTTTAAAAATTACTCCTTATATGATTTAACGCAGCGCTACTCTCACCCAGACACCCACACACACCCTCACACTCGTACTTTCATAAACACACAGAATATATATATATATATATATATATATATAATGTAAATATATAAATCACACACACACATATATATATAATATATATATATAGTGTAAATATAAAATACATGCATCAGTACACATATATACATGCATTCATATATATATATATATATATATATATCGAAAATATATGCATGTATGCACATATATACATATATATATATATATATATATATATATATATATATATATATATATATATATATATATATATATATATAAATAAATGTGTATTTACCTATATGCACGAAAACACGCTAACGCCCACAACCATTTCAAAATGGCGGCGGTGTTTTGTTCTTTGAAAAGAGTCTAAAGAAAAAAGCAATATCTGAATCTATATAGACTGCTAAATGAAGTTATGTTTAACGTTTATCATGTTTTGATTACATTTCAGTTTATTTCAGATTCAGGATATTACTCTGTAATTTACTTCAAAACATTTCCGCGAATTTCATAACGATGTTTGATATTGAAATATATTTTTCTTCCCTGAAATTTCTTCCATTTTTCTTATATTGATTTCATGTTGTTACTGATAAAAGTTTTATTGAATATTTTGTTATATTTTATTTTATATAACTCTGGCGACATTTTCTCATTCGTCATTTAATTTCCCTTCTTATGAGTATCATCATCGCGTTTAAAATGATTTTGTGATGCCCTCTAATATTATAGCTTTGCGATATTGAACACCCTTCCCCATATATATATGTATATATATATATATATGTGTGTGTGTGTGTATACACGTATCTATACATATATGTATATATGTATTTATGTATGTATATATGTACATATATATATATATATGTATATATATATATATATATAGTTGCATTACAAACGTATCATTATCCATTAACTGATCAATATCGATACATACTTATATATTTACGAAACTATATGTCTCGTAACTAACTATCTGTATTTGAATCAACACGAAATGTGCAGACACATTCTATTTGCATACACACATACACACACACACACATACATACATACACTCATGCACAGGCACATACATATATATATATAGAGAG
>OZ024754.1:3989845-3992345 GCA_964016885.1 Eledone cirrhosa | reverse complement strand
CTACTTCGAGATAGGGGTGGAGTCTTCAGGGATAACAGGAGGGAATCGTGGTATAGCTGTAGGAACACAAGTAATTAGTTTTTGGACAAAATACGTTCATTGTCTTAAGACGTAGACAATATTGTAATCAACAGTGGATAGTTGGTTATGGGAAATGTATTGCTGTGCATAAAACAAAGGAACGATCGACTTTCGTCAAATCGAACCGAGGAAACAATGTTTCCATTAGTCTTTCCGATTGCTAATACAATCTATCGGTCGCAACTCCAGTTAGAAGGAGCAATGTGAAATAAAATGTCTTGCTCAAGGACATAATGCATCGCGCGGTCCGAGAATCGAACTCACAATCCTCACGGTTGCGAATCCAATTCTCTAACCACTAAGCCACACGCCTCCACATTGCTGTGCATGTTGTGTATAAATAATAAATGTTACATGTGGTAACATGTTTAAAATAGCTCTCACCGTCCTCATCAACATCATCTGCAAACGTTTACCCAGTTTCTTCAACTAGACCAGGCCATCCTTCCATGTGCATAATATTATTTGGGTTATCATCGATCCTCGTGCGTTACTAGTTCTTAATTTTAACGACACCGTAAAGATAAACGCCTAATCCCATAGAGCTAACCTCTGCTGGATTTGAACTCAGAGTGTGAAGGACCAAATATATATGCCACAATGGTTGTTTCTCCGACGTTCTACTGATACTGTCTACCCCTCCCACTCGGCTTAGCACTAAATAAATGAAAGTGTCTGATAATTTGTCCTAAAATAGAATCGTGATATATTACAGCATGTGTAGTTTACATGTGTGTATAATGTAAACATACACAGAGACCAACACACAGACATGTCTCTCTCTTTATTTCTCTTTCTATATATATATATATGAATATATATATATATATATAAATATATATATACGCACATATATACATAAATGTATATATACATATATATATATATATATATATATATATATATATATATATATATATATATATATATATGTGTATCTGTACGTAGATGTGTGTATGCATATGTGAATGGATATATTTACTACACACACACAGATTTTTATATACATATAATTCCATACATACACACGCACACACACATCTACAAACACACATGCACCCATGCATTCATACTTATATATAAAACAAAATCCCTCAGTGATGGGATTTAGTTCCCAAGTTACACGAGAGAACCACCCGAAACATATACTTAACATGCTAGCAATTCTACCCGCTTCACTTTGATGACAATGCATATAGAATAAGCGACAATCTGTATAAGGTATACCCCTTCTGTTAGCCATTCCCTCTCTCGATTCTTTTTTTATTTTTTCCCGTGGGAAAGACTGGGTGAAGTAATATGATGTCTTGTTTCGTCCGTCTTTTTTATATGAAGAGATGTGTAAGTCGTTATATGGTTCAGACAGAATGTTACATAGGTCAAATGATATGTGTTGTATGAACAGGATGGAATCAGTGGACCTTGGTGAACGTACGGAGGTACATATATATATATATACACACATAGACACAGAGACACACACAGACACATGCACACGCACATATATATATATATACAGTGTTATATATATATATATATATATATATATATATATATATATATATATATCTGTGTGTGGGTGTATGTATGCATACACACTCATACATGTTTTCATATACACACATATGTATATATATATATATATATATATATATATATATATATATATATATATATATATATATATATATATATATATATATATATACATATATATATATATATACATACACATTGCAGCTGGGGTATAGGACTAAGTTTGTTGTGACGTGCGATGATATTTATGAGGATCAATTCAATATTGTGACTGCTGCTACTGTGTTGGGGTTGCAGAGAACGATAACACCACCACCACCACAACAACGACAACAACAACATCAACATCAACAACAATGAAACCATAGTAAATAAGGAAATATTGTGATGACATTTTTTTTTCCTAATGATGAAATATTTGGGAGTCGAACAACGTCACATTCTGAAGTGTCTCGGAAAAATATCAACGTATAACTCTACGGTTAGCGACAACACAAATAGAGCCTACAAATATAGGACTACTACTACTACTACTACTACTACTACTACTACTACTACTACTACTACTACTACTACTACTACTACTAAATAATTGTTTCTACGTTTGGTATAAGGCCAGCAGTTTAAATGGAAAAGGGAAAGTCGATTAAATCGACCCCAGTGCGATACTGGTACTTTATTTTAACGACCCCGTTAGGTTGAAAGGCAAAGCTTAAGCTCTGCGGGATGGATTTCAGCTCAGAACTATATGAACCCTGTAAATATATGACGTAATATATGACGTTGTCCGACGTTCTTCCGATACTGGCTATATATTTCTTCCTGGTGAAGATTGAATTAACTATATGATGTATCAAGACCTTTTATGTGATGATAAATAGTA
>OZ024754.1:3982345-3987345 GCA_964016885.1 Eledone cirrhosa | reverse complement strand
GAGGAGGACGAACTGGCCAGTCTGTTCGGTAGGACATTCCGCCCGGGACCAATGGACAACTTCCAAAAGTCCCTGGCCTGGTAGTGCTACCGAGGAGCTCTACCAGTTCGAGACAAGCTCTACAGACACGGGCGCTCGGGCAGGGACCCTTCGAAAAAGATCTGTCCGAGATGCGTGCGCGACGAGGAAAGCGTTGCGCACGCATTTGTACACTGCCCGGGCGTTACCGACCTGTGGGGCTATGTAGAACGACTATTGTCTCGGATGGGACCAATCCAGTTGACCACCGAGTCCATTGTCATGATCAACCCGCCATCCTCCTTCAAAAACGAGGGAGAGGGCGGTTTTCCTATGTGTTATGGCTATGGTGAAAGAGGTTATATGGTGGACGAGGTTAAAAGGACTGAGGTCAGACAACTTTCTCTCCGGCGAGCAACTGATTCATTTTTTCAAATATCATTTTTTAAGAACAATCAGGATGGGGAGAGAGGTGCTGTACCCCAGCAAATTTCATAAAAGGTGGGTGAATGTGGCAAAGATGGCCCGAGTGGTTGGGCCTTCTCTCTATATAAGCCTGTAGGTTGAGGAAAAAGAGGAAGAGAGGAAGCGAGTACTCTCTCTTGGTGCTCCTGGAGATGAGGGTTGTACATTTTTTTGGGGTGTGTACAACCCCTGTGTAACACCTCCCCCTATTGGGGATATCAATTGTTATTTGTTATTTTATTAATAGTCTTATTTTCATATACCTGTATGTAAACTCCTCATTTGGATTTGTCCCTTTCTTTTGTGCTGTTGTGGCTAATAAAGAAATTTATCTATCTATATATCTATCCATCCATGTATCTCTCCATCTCTCTATCTATCTATCTATCTCGTATCCTCCCCCACCACACCGTACTTCTACCACCCCATCTTTCGCCACAGTCCTCTAAAATTCAAACTCAATCACCTCCAACACAAACACACACTTACATTAACGGACACTCAATAAACTCGAAAATGTACAATAGCATACACATATAGAGTAACACGTCCACATCTAGTGTAATACACACACATACACACACACATACACACAAACATACACACACACACACGTGTGCGCACTAAGTAACACACACTAATGCACATTAATCACAAGTAGCTATACATGCAATCAAACAAAAAATAACACACTCACACTCAATAACACACTCACACTCAATAACACACACACACACACACACACACACACACACACACACACACACACACACACACACACACACACTCACACACATGTACAATTACTCACATACGTATATATATATACTCACACACGTGTATATATACTCACACACGTGTACAATTACTCACACACGTGCATATATACTCACACACATGTATATATACTCACACACCTATCTACACAGACGGGTATATACAGTTACACATACCCACGAGCGCTACAACAACACACACATACGATGACACACACACACACACACACACGCACGCACAAATACAGTTACATACACACATGTATATATATACACACACATTTATATACACATACACATTTATATACACACATTTATATACATACACACATGTATACACACAAATTTATACACATACACATTTATACGCACACATTTATACATACATATTTATATGCACACATATACATCTATACACACACAATTATATAGACCCACATTTATATAAACACATATTTATATACACACACATTTATTTACACATACACATTTATATACACACACATTTATTTACACATATATTTATATACACATACGGTTATACACACAATTATACACACATGTATATAGACGCACAATTATATAGACCCACATTTATATATACACACAATTATACACACACGATTATAAACACACATCTATACATACCGATGTATATAGACACACATATCCACAAGACATCTTCCTCTCATCCCAGTGTCCGCTCGTTGGTCTACCTCCCTAATATAATCCCTCACCCTTTACAACTACCCTCCCATCTCCCCTATCTCCCTAATATAATCTCTCACCCTGTACAACTACCCTCCCATCTCCCCTACCTCCCTAATATAATCTCTCACCCTTTACAACTACCCTCCCATCTCCCCTATCTCCCTAATATAATCTCTCACCCTTTACAACTACCCTCCCATCTCCCCTATCTCCCTAATATAATCCCTCACCCTTTACAACTACCCTGCCATCTCCCCTATCTCCCTAATATAATCCCTCACCCTTTACAACTACCCTCCCATCTCCCCTATCTCCCTAATATAATCTCTCAGCCTTTACAACTACCCTCCCATCTCCCCTATCTCCCTAATATAATCCCTCACCCTTTACAACTACCCTGCCATCTCCCCTATCTCCCTAATATAATCTCTCACCCTTTACAACTACCCTCCCATAACCCCTATCTCCCTAATATAATCTCTCACCATTTACAACTACCCTCCCATCTCCCCTATCTCCCTAATATAATCCCTCACCCTTTACAACTACCCTGCCATCTCCCCTATCTCCCTAATATAATCTCTCACCCTTTACAACTACCCTCCCATAACCCCTATCTCCCTAATATAATCCCTCACCCTTTACAACTACCCTCCCATCTCCCCTATCTCCCTAATATAATCCCTCACCCTTTACAACTACCCTCCCATAACCCCTATCTCCCTAATATAATCCCTCTTCCTTTACAACTACCCTCCCATAACCCCTATCTCCCTAATATAATCCCTCACCCTTTACAACTACCCTCCCATAACCCCTATCTCCCTAATATAATCCCTCTTCCTTTACAACTACCCTCCCATAACCCCTATCTCCCTAATATAATCCCTCACCCTTTACAACTACCCTCCCATAACCCCTATCTCCCTAATATAATCCCTCTTCCTTTACAACTACCCTCCCATAACCCCTATCTCCCTAATATAATCTCTCAGCCTTTACAACTACCCTCCCATAACCCCTATCTCCCTAATATAATCCCTCACCCTTTACAACTACCCTCCCATAACCCCTATCTCCCTAATATAATCCCTCTTCCTTTACAACTACCCTCCCATAACCCCTATCTCCCTAATATAATCCCTCTTCCTTTACAACTACCCTCCCATCTCCCCTATCTCCCTAATATAATCCCTCACCCTTTACAACTACCCTCCCATAACCCCTATCTCCCTAATATAATCCCTCACCCTTTACAACTACCCTCCCATCTCCCCTATCTCCCTAATATAATCCCTCACCCTTTACAACTACCCTCCCATCTCCCCTATCTCCCTAATATAATCCCTCACCCTTTACAACTACCCTCCCATAACCCCTATCTCCCTAATATAATCCCTCACCCTTTACAACTACCCTCCCATCTCCCCTATCTCCCTAATATAATCCCTCACCCTTTACAACTACCCTCCCATCTCCCCTATCTCCCTAATATAATCCCTCTTCCTTTACAACTACCCTCCCATAACCCCTATCTCCCTAATATAATCCCTCACCCTTTACAACTACCCTGCCATCTCCCCTATCTCCCTAATATAATCCCTCACCCTTTACAACTACCCTCCCATCTCCCCTATCTCCCTAATATAATCCCTCTTCCTTTACAACTACCCTCCCATAACCCCTATCTCCCTAATATAATCCCTCTTCCTTTACAACTACCCTCCCATAACCCTATCTCCCTAATATAATCCCTCTTCCTTTACAACTACCCTCCCATCTCCCCTATCTCCCTAATATAATCCCTCACCCTTTACAACTACCCTCCCATCTCCCCTATCTCCCTAATATAATCCCTCTTCCTTTACAACTACCCTCCCATAACCCCTATCTCCCTAATATAATCCCTCACCCTTTACAACTACCCTGCCATCTCCCCTATCTCCCTAATATAATCCCTCACCCTTTACAACTACCCTCCCATCTCCCCTATCTCCCTAATATAATCCCTCTTCCTTTACAACTACCCTCCCATAACCCCTATCTCCCTAATATAATCCCTCTTCCTTTACAACTACCCTCCCATAACCCCTATCTCCCTAATATAATCCCTCTTCCTTTACAACTACCCTCCCATAACCCCTATCTCCCTAATATAATCCCTCACCCTTTACAACTACCCTCCCATCTCCCCTATCTCCCTAATATAATCCCTCACCCTTTACAACTACCCTCCCATCTCCCCTATCTCCCTAATATAATCCCTCTTCCTTTACAACTACCCTCCCATAACCCCTATCTCCCTAATATAATCTCTCACCCTTTACAACTACCCTCCCATCTCCCCTATCTCCCTAATATAATCTCTCACCCTTTACAACTACCCTCCCATCTCCCCTATCTCCCTAATATAATCCCTCACCCTTTACAACTACCCTCCCATCTCCCCTATCTCCCTAATATAATCCCTCTTCCTTTACAACTACCCTCCCATAACCCCTATCTCCCTAATATAATCTCTCACCCTTTACAACTACCCTCCCATCTCCCCTATCTCCCTAATATAATCTCTCACCCTTTACAACTACCCTCCCATCTCCCCTATCTCCCTAATATAATCCCTCACCCTTTACAACTACCCTCCCATCTCCCCTATCTCCCTAATATAATCCCTCACCCTTTACAACTACCCTCCCATAACCCCTATCTCCCTAATATAATCCCTCACCCTTTACAACTACCCTGCCGTCTCCCCTATCTCCCTAATATAATCTCTCACCCTTTACAACTACCCTCCCATAACCCCTATCTCCCTAATATAATCCCTCACCCTTTACAACTACCCTCCCATAACCCCTATCTCCCTAATATAATCCCTCTTCCTTTACAACTACCCTCCCATAACCCCTATCTCCCTAATATAATCTCTCAGCCTTTACAACTACCCTCCCATAACCCCTATCTCCCTAATATAATCCCTCACCCTTTACAACTACCCTCCCATAACCCCTATCTCCCTAATATAATCTC
>OZ024754.1:3974845-3977345 GCA_964016885.1 Eledone cirrhosa | reverse complement strand
TTTGGAAGAGAAAGAGATAAAGAAAAGGATAACAGCAGTGATGGAAAAGCAGCGACAGAAATTGACCAGTATTCTCACCATCCAAAAATGATGAATACCATCGTTGAGCTCGGCATTATGAAGCTGCCAACCCACTATCCTATATATGATGTAGTCTAATTTATTATCGTAATGAAGCAAGCTGCCATCGGTTTAATATGAACTCAGATCACAGAGAGAAAGAGAGAGAGAGAGAGAGAGAGAGAGAGAGAGAGAGAGAGAGAGAGAGAGAGAGAGAAGAGAGAGAGAGAGAGAGAGAGAACAAATGATTGAAATCATTTAATTCCTCGATCTAATGGCACTAGATTTATTTCCATGGTGTTGGATTCAGTGTTGCATAAATTCTCAGACTGTCAATGCCAACTTATTTGTGCCACTTACAGGTTTTTGTTTGTCAATTACGTATTGTGTAGAACATTCATTGTATCGATGATTATTGTTGATCATTTGGACCTAGGCTGGATATTAATTCAGAATTCAAAGACCAGAAACCAATACCAAAAGTTATCTCATCCGATACTCCAATAGTTCAGGCTAACTACAGTTCTTAATTCATATTTTATTCATCGACCATTATACGATAAAAGGCAAAGTTAACATGAGTAGGATTGCAAAACCGAACCCAGAGGGCTCGGTAAACACAGCAAGGTATTTACAACAGAACATTACCTGGCTGAGAATATTTGGAAGACTTAATTTGAATAAACATAAGTGACCATTCGACAGATATATATATATATATATATATATATATATATATATATATATATATATATATATATATATATATCCGGACCACTGTGCTACCATTTACACCAACACATCACCCGCCTTTTCCCATTCAAATTAGAAGCTATAAACTTAGCGACTCTAATGTCAAGTAAGAATA
Organism: Eledone cirrhosa; assembly: GCA_964016885.1. Classification (NCBI taxonomy): domain Eukaryota; kingdom Metazoa; phylum Mollusca; class Cephalopoda; order Octopoda; family Eledonidae; genus Eledone; species Eledone cirrhosa. The sequence goes on along the minus strand of OZ024754.1, from coordinate 3,976,417 downwards.
TTTTCGAAACAGCGAGTGGATTTGAAATTATTAGAAATGTTAGCTATCGCCGTATTTTGACTAAAGAAATTCAAGAAATTATTTACCCTGATAGTGGGGTTAAGAACCCTCGGAGAAATGGAAAAAGATATATATATATATATATATATATATATATATATATATATATATATATATATATATATATTTATTAAAATAACAGATTGAATCCTCATCGAGCCCTCTTTGGATTTTAGTCTTCAAATTTATTATTATTATTATTATTATTATTATTATTATTATTATATATATATTTATATTCTAAAATAATTTCCCTGTATGCTGAACATGAAATAAAATAATTAGAAGTACAGGGAGAGTCTTTTAGTCAGAGCTCTGACCAGTTTCACTTTATTAAATTTCAGATATTGATATGGATAGACGTGAAGATATTTAAGAATAATGACATGCATTGCAATTTATGCAACGGCTAGAAATGGATTCAGCGTACAAATACATTTTATTAAACTAAGTAATTAGGCTTCCGATTGACAAAATGACTTACAATAAGATGGAACACAGAATCGTTTCATTTAAAGATCGACATTTAAACGAGTTGGCCATGCTACCATGCAAAGTTAATAACCATAGGTATATATTCATATATCTATTTTCTCTGGTATATCGAAATATAATTTATGTAACATTCCTTTTTGCAAAGTTAGAGAAGACGCCCATTTGTATATTTTTGTTTAAGTAGAAATAAGCGATACATATCTTCATAAACCTCAGTTAGGTAACAGCATAAACAACATTTAGGATGAAATTATTCATTATATATATATATAAATAAATAAATACACACACACACATATATATATATATATATATATATATATATATATATATATATATATATATATATATATATATATATATATATTTATTTATTTATATATATATATATAGAGAGAGAGAGAGAGAGCGAGAGAGAGAGAGAGAGAATATGAAAAATTGCTATATAAACTAACAAAGATAGATTCTGGTGATTGAACAGATAACACGAATATTCTGATAAATATCATTTAAGCAACGTTCACTGGCATCGGTACTGGGAGTCACTAAATCAACATAGTAGTTTTCTGAGTAATTATTTTTTCATGAAAGATATGCACCATAAAAGGAGTATATTTTAACAAGTTTTAAGTGCAGGTATGGCTGTATAGTTAAGGATGTCGCTTCAAAACCATGTAGTTTCGAGTTCAAGTATATGTAGACATACACCACAACTTTGAACTTCATTTGAAATGTAGGGCCCATGTATGGATAGAATATATAAAATGTCGGTATTATCAGTTAATCCGAACTACATGTCGTGGAGGAAACTCTAAAAACATCCTTGTTTCTATTTCCTCGAAAAACAATTTGTTACAATATGGAATTGTAGGTTCATTGCAAGACAAAGTAGGGTTTCTGGGACGGACTCCAATCAGCTTTGTTCAAAGTTACGAATTATCGAAATCATTGTATCCAGTTATATATTCATGTACAATCAGCACATTTTCTCTGCATCTAGACATACAAAGAATAATT
>OZ024754.1:3959845-3969845 GCA_964016885.1 Eledone cirrhosa | reverse complement strand
GTATATATATATGTATATATTGTATATATATGTATATATTGTATATATATATATATATATTGTATATATATATGTATATATTGTATATATAAATACACACACACACACACACACATATATATATATATATATATATATATATATATGTATGTATATATACGTACGTACACACACGTATTCTTTACGTTCAATTCCCCTGAAAATTCCACAAATATCGATGTATTTTCTTAAGATTTATATTCTTCATTATATACATATATGTTTTAGTATTATCAATATCTTCGTAATAATGATTATCAATATCATCATAATTACTACTACTACTACTACTACTACTTGTTTGTGTTTCATCTTCGATTATATATAATACATCTGCTTGTACGACTATCTACATGCTGCTTTCACGGTTTTACTTACATATATATATAGTTACCAGACAGTCTGCTGTTCGCAGATGGCATAAAAAAAGTATTTGAAAATGATATTTACAATAGTAATAATAATTATTTCTATTTTTGGTACAAGGCCAGTAATTATCCCAGTGTATTACTGGTACTTTATTTTATCGACCCCGTAATGAAAGGCAAAGTTAACCTCGGCGGGATTTGAACTCAGGGCCGTAACTCTTTGCTGCAAAGCATGGCATCCGCCCCTCTACCGATACTGCCAAATAATAATAATAATGGTTTCTCATGTAGGCACAAGGCTAGTAATTTGTGGGGAGGAAAAGTCGATTAAATCGACCACAGTGCGTGACTGGTACTTTATTTTATCGACCCCGTGAGGATGAAAGGCAAAGTTAACCTCGGTGGGATTTGATTCCAGAATGTAAAGGGACGTAAGTCTATGTTGCAAAGCATGGCCTCCGACCCTGACAACTATAATAATGGCAATAATAATAAAAAAGGAAAGATAAGAAGAAAAGAATAGGGATATATAGAGAAAAAAAGAGAAATAGAAAGGGAGGGTATGACAAGAGCTCTGGTGTCGCAGAAGAGAGGGGAGGGTGAAGGGGAAGGGTGATTGGGCTCTGGGCTTAGGGCAAGGGGGGGGGGGGAAAGAAGTGCTGCGTCACACGGACTAGACCGCAAAAGCAATCCCCTGGATGATGGCCAGTAACACCCGCTGGAACAGCCACTCAACCTCACGGGGTTCCTTCCAACGACATGCCGCCGAAGTTCCGATTTTGCTGTACGGGGTCCGAGAATGCCTGAGGTCTTGACATATGTGGCTAGTGATGATGCAGTGATGCAGTATTCTGTGTATCTGTTGTCGCTAAACGGTCAATAGTTTTTGTTTAATTTTTTTTTCAAATTTACTGAAGCAAGCTGCCCTGGATCGTGGTTTATCTTAGAATATTCAGGTCTTTTGCATAATTGAAATCTTGGCATCGATTAAAAATTTGACCTGATCAACATACCGGCGATGACATGTAACTGATGTCTAGAATCATCTCAATCATGGACGTCCCTATAGGATTGGGAACAAGGCTAAAACTAAGACGATTATTATTTCCAAGGAGAAATAGTGAAATATTACATCACATATAACTTCGAACCCTGGCCTTGATTATACTTGGTTAGTTCTCGTTTGTCGTTGGATATCGGGGAAGAAGAAAAGGAGGAGGAGAAGAAGAAGGAGATAGGAAAAGAAGAAGAAGAAGAATGCGTAAGAAGAAGAAGAAGGAGAATGATATTTAACTTAGTGCCTTACATTTTTTGACGTGGACAGGTACAACCGATTGACAGAAAATGTTTATGATTCTATGACAACGTCAGTAATATTACTTATATTATTTTATTATTATCATTGTTGCTATTATTATGACACATAATTCAGTCATAGGAACAGAAATTATGCTGGGTTGGGGAAATTCGATTAAACCGCAAAAAGGTCTTCGCTGTTTCTTTCTGTCATCGATCACCGAGTGTTGAAAAGCAAGTTGTCTCCAGTGGAATTTTCCTCATTCATTTCAAGTTCCACCGGGATCAACTTTGGTTTTCATTCTTCTGTGTCCATAAATGTAAAACACTTGGATGGATTATTCAAATACACACTCCTCATGAATTGCTGGCCTCGTGCCTCAATCAGAATAATAATTATTATTATTAATTGTTTCTACTTTAGGCACAAGGCCAGCAATTACCCAGTGCATTACTGGTACTTTATTTTATCGACCCCGTAAGGATGAAAGGCAAAGTCAACCTCGGCGGGATTTGAACTCAGATCGTAAAGGGACGTAACTATCCTACAAAGCATGGCGTCCGACCCTCTACCTATACTGCCTATCCACCGCCCTATTATTATTAATGCTCGTTGGACTGGCAGTATCTGTAGAGGGTCTGACGCCATGCTTTACAGCAATGAGTTACGGCCCATTATGGTCTGGGTTCAAATCCCGCCGAGGTTAACTTTGCCTTTCATCCTTACGGGGTCGATAAAATAAAGTACCAGTAATGCACTGGGTAATTGCTGTCCTTGTGCCTAAAGTAGAAACACTTATTATTATTATTATTATTATTATTATTATTATTATTATTATTATTATTATTATTATTATTCTTTGAGTCTCAGTCATTGTTGTTATTTCACTGGAAAGTTTGTTGAATTGAATATCAAGCCGCTACCTGCAGCCTCAGATATTCTGGACGTATCGGAGGGTTCTTGCTGTTCCCAGCAAGAATGCCTTTTGAAGTGTTCCAAAAAGCGGGGCTGGACTAATCTTATTTAACAATCCTTGGAAACTCTTTGAGATAGTACCTAGTGCGCCTATGACAATCGGGACGACCTTGATTTTATGGCAGTTCCAAATCCTTTTTAACTCCCACTTTAAGTCCTGGTATCGGTTAATTTTCTCCCTCTCCTTTTCTTGCACTCTCGTGTCAAATGGGCAGGCTACATCTACAATCAGGCACGATCTTTTTTCCTTGTCCCAAACCACCAGATCAGGCCTATTGTGTTATCATTTCTTGTCCGTCTGTATCCTGAAATCCCAAAGCACCTTCGCCGACTCTGGCTTATGCTCATACCATTTCTCAGAATGTGGTAAATTGTTTACTTTGCATAGATGCCAGTGGATCACCCTGCCTATCACATCATGTCGCCAGCCTTTATAGTGAGTCTGGGCTAGGTGTTTACACTCGGATACAATGTGAGCCACAGTCTCCTCTCTCTCTCCACAGATCCTATACAGTGGGCTAGCTTCCTCCTCGTAAATATGGTGTTTCACCCACTTCGTTCTGAGGGCCTGCTCTTGCGCAGCCATTAGCATTCCTTCTGTAGTTTTTTAAGGTCTCCGCTTTTTAACCAGTTCCATGTCTGTGCATCTCTAAATTAAGTTTTCTTAAAGAATGTACTATGAAGGGATTTTTCATGAAGGTTGCTCTTCCTCCTTGTTGTTATTTCCTCCTTGGACATCCCCTGGTCTATTGTCTTCTCCTTCAGTACAATTCTGAGCATTGGCTCCCTATTGTCAGTCACGTATTTGTGCAGGTCGTTTTTCTCCATCTGAACACAGCCCTCTATGCTGATAATACCCCTTCCAACTTCAGATCTCTTTAAGTAGAGTCTAACGACATCACTCCTATTGTGGAACATGCTGTAGATAGACAATAGCTTCCTAGTCTTTCTATCCATTTCTTTTTGTTCAGCAACATTCCATTTCTGAATTCCCGCAATTTATTATTATGATTTTTTTTTTTTTTTCTTCTTCTTCTTCTTCTTCTTCTTCTTCTTCTTCTTCTTCTTCTTCTTCTTCTTCTTCTTCTTCTTCTTCTTCTTCTTCTTCTTCTTCTTCTTCTTCTTCTTCTTCTTCTTCTTCTTCTTCTTCTTCTTCTTCTTGTCTTTGTTGTTGTTGTTGATGTCGATGTTATATAATCAGAATAACAGTAAAGTTATTTATTAATCCGCAGTTGATGAAACTGATAGAATGTGTACTTGAAGAAGGCGAGAAAAAAATAAAATAAAGTAACAACACATATATACTCGTTTACACGTATATAAGAAACAGGAATAAATATCTAAATACAAACATAAGAGTGGAATATGTCGATAGAAAACTGTATATAAAAACATTGCTATAGCCCACAACATTCGTGTCATATGTTATATAACTTATAATTCTATCATACATAACATGATTTGACACAATCTGACACTGAGACTAGCTCTGCAAAAATGGTATTTCTTTCTCAAAGACAGACATTCAGTAAGGTTTAGGATAAACCAAAATGAAATTTAAGTGTATTTCTATACAATAAACACTGACAATGTTGAAGGAATTACTAGAGTAATGAGATTAACGCAAAAGACAAACCCAGAATGTAAGATTGGTGAATGGAATTTTTCAGAGATGTTTACAGTTTCCTTCTCTTCTCTGTTTCGCACCTATACTGTATAATGTGTACTTAAATATGAATCACGTGTGTGTATGTATACGTTTATTTGTGTGTGAATGTTTGTGAGTTCGTATGTATAAATATATATATTTGGGGTAATTCATACACACACACACACACATATATATATATATATATTTATGTATATATGTGTATGTGTGTGTGTGTGCGGTGAAATCCTCTGGGCCTCACATATCATATTGCTTTAATCAAGCATAAATTCTGCATGTATGCACACACACTTTCATACACTCACCACGCATATATATATATATATATATATATATATATATATATATATATATATATATATATATATATATATATATGTGTGTGTGTGTGTGTGTGTGTGTGTGTGTGTGTGTGTGTGTGTGTGTGTGTGTGTGTGTGTGTGTGTGTGTGTGTGTATGAATGTAATTATCTATGTAAGCTTGTATGTATACGTATGCATATGCAATTATATACTTCTGAAGTGAAATGCAAATTTATAAGAATGTCAAGATGTTTTGTGAAACACAATATATAAAACATTAATACACGGAAGGATTTTGATCTAATATTTTCTATATTTGTCAGAAGTGATATGCCAAATGTTTAAATTTGATTGTTAAGGATGTTATCCAAACGTCACATTTAGAATATAAGAGTTGGAGAGGGCTCTGCAGATCTATAACTATTATGCTAGACTATATTGTGTAAAATCTATATGTATTACGCTTTATTTTTCCAGTTCAGGCTTTTCACCTGCAAATAGTTATCTCCCACGTAATGTGGTCATTGGTGAAGGACGGTATCTAGATGTAAATTAACGGCCGATTGAGAAATAAGCCATACTTGGAAAAACTCTGGCTGCCCTTTAGATAGGCCTTCCATCCGGAAGGCGTGCCGCCCAGGGACGCAGATGAAGCCATTGGAAATAGCATGGTGGATGTGCAATCTGGACAAATGTGCTGTTTTTTAGCAAACGTTGACAGTCGTATCAAGCTGGACATAGTAACCACTCTGTGTTAAATATCTATCGTCAGCATGCATTATATTGATTTAAACGTCGATATAACATATCTATTGTCGTAATTAATCTACGGATGGCGGAAAAATTAATAAGCCCAGCAAGCCAGACCAGGTTTTGATGATGATTTGAGTTGTGTCCATAACAATCTGAAGAATGCTCACAATATTAAAGCTGACAAAGAAGGTGCCGCTGGTGATTACAATTGGTATAAAATGTTTTGGTTATTTTGTAAACGTGAAGTGAGATATTTTCTACAGACGAATTAATAGATGCTTTCTAAGAGATAGTACTGTCCATTATATGTATAAAGTTCAGTCTCGTTTAATATATTTTTGCACAATTGGTAAATTTCTAGACATATATTTGCAATATATGTAGATTTTATTGCAACTAGTCAAGTACTTTTGCTGATACGAGCTTATTAAATATGAGTGAATAATTCAAATACGGATTGAAAACATTATGGCGTTAATACCATGACACTCCAGGGCGAGAATATTTTGTGTTTATTATGTATTGGCAGTCTCGGTAGAGGGTCGGACGCCATGCTTTGACGCATAGAATTACGGCCCTTGCTATTCTGAGTTCAAATCCCGCCGAGGTTAACTTTGCCTTTCATCCTTACGGGGTCGATAAAATAAAGTACCAGTAATGGTACTGGGTTAATTGCTGGCCTTGTCCCAAAAGTAGAAACATTTATGTATTGATGAACTCATTTCAGCACATATATTGCTGTTTTGAGGAAGCAGTTTCCTTTGGAAGCTACGCCGTTTAGATTCTATTACATTGGCGTGATAGAGCAATATCGGTAGAGCGCCGGACAACATGATATGCGGTATAAACTTACAGCTCTTTACGTTCTGAGTTCAAATACCGTCCAGGATGTATTTCCCTTTCATCCTTTCAGGGCTGATAAAATAAAGTACCATGGCACGTTGGAGTCGACTTAATAGAATTTCCCAGATGTATTTTACATTTCTTTCTCTCTCTCTCTCTCTCTCTCTCTCTCTCTCTCTCTCTCTCTCTCTCTATATATATATATATATATATATATATATATATATATATATATAGAGAGAGAGAGAGAGAGAGAAATGTAAAATCCATTTGCGAAATTCGATTAAGTCGACTCCAACGTGCCATGGTACTTTATTTTATGTATATATATCAGCCCTGTGAAGTTATCCTCGCAATTTCAAGATTAAAACTTCCTTAAGGGCGTTCAGGTAACATAATGCAACAAAGATATCAAATCTAGCGTAGTCACTTAGAAGTCTTTTGGGACAATATTTATAACAATATGATAGAAGTGGACCTTGTCTATTAGCTAGCTTGGTGAAAGAAACAGAGGAGTTCGATATTATTAGGACTCCTAAGCGAAGCGCGTTCACTTAATAATGTATGTATGTATGCATCGTATGAATAACAATGCAAAATCTAATTATTTTTTAGTTCAGTGTACCTGACACCGGAAGTATTGACCCACCCCCAACACGTGAATTTATGTTATCTAGTTCGGCGCCTCACTCGTCATCACTGCTCCATCTTGTCCACTTCGTCGCCAATCAAGCTGTCACCAGGACGCTATCTTGCTGACATTTTCTACGGCATTTTGCCATTCTGTCATGGCCAAAACATCTTTTCACTTTGTCATCTTGTCAATATGACATGTTCAACGTTCTTTACAAACACCACGTACATATCATCATGCCGGCTGTATGAAACGATTCATTTATTCATGCTGGCCTAATTCCTCCATTTTTTATCTTCCCAATCATGTTTTCTATATCATCTTATTTTTCCTTATTTTCCAATTTATTTGTAACCATTCCATTATCATGACTCTCTACAATGTTTCTGCTGTCTACTCGTCCTTACTTCATCTTTTCTCCCTGTCAAAAGTTCCTCTCTATTTTACATCTCAACATACGTCTACTATATCCTGTTATCTTTTCCCTCTTTTCAAACTTATTTCTATCTATTCCATCATTATGAATCTATCCATCTATCTATCTATGTTTTTCTCTCTCTCTCCCCATCTCAGTCACTGTCTCTTCCTCTCTCTCACTCATTCACTCTCTCACTCTTTCTCTCTCTCTCTCTCTCTCTCTCTCTCTCTCTCTCTCTATATATATATATATATATATATATATATATATATATGTGTGTGTGTATATATGTGTACCTATATATATATATATATATATGTATATATATATATATTTACATGTCTATCTATCTATCTATCGCCCATCGAATGTGCTCAGGCGCTCACAGTCCTCTGGCAAACGGACGCGACGATCAGTGGAGACTCCACTTCGACATTCTATAGAGGGTTGGTCGGCGGCAAGTGCGACGACGCGCTCGGAGAAACTCTAGGCGTAGAGGAGGACGAACTGGCCAGTAGTTTCGGTAGGACCTTCTACTCGGGACCAAAGGACAACTTCCAAAAGTCCCTGGCCTGGCAGTGCTACCGAGGAGCTCTAGCAGTTCGAGACAAGGTCTACAGACACGGGCGCCCGCGTAGGGACCCTTCGAAAAACGATGAGGAAACCGTCGCACACGCATTTGTACACTGCCCGGACGTTACCGACTGTGGGGCTATGTAGAACGACTATTGTCGCGGGTTGGACCAATCCAATTGACCACCGAGTCCATTGTCATGATCAAACCGCCACCCTCCTTTAAAAACGAGAGAGGGGCTGTTTTCCTATGTGTTTTGGCTATGGTGGACGAGGTTAAAAGGGCTGAAGTCAGACACCTTTCTCTCCGACGAGCAACTGATTCGTTTTTTCAAATATCATTTTGGAAGAAGAATCAGGATGGAGAGAGAGGTGCTGTACCGCAGGATGGAGAGAGAGGTGCTGTACCCCAGGATGGAGAGAGAGGTGCTGTACCCCAGGATGGAGAGAGAGGTGCTGTACCGCAGCAAATTTTATAAAAGGTGGGTGACTGTGGCAAAGATGGCCCGAGTGGTTGGGCCTTCTCTCTATATAAGCCTGTAGGTTGAGAAAAAGAGGAAGAGAGGAAGGGAGTACTCACTCTTGGTGCTCCTGGAGATGAGGGTTGTACATTTTTTTGGGGTGTGTACAACCCCTGTGTAACACCTCCCCCCTATTGGGAATATCAATTGTTATTTGTTATTGTATTAATAGTTTTATTTTCATATACCTGTATGTAAACTCCCCATTTGTATCTGTTCCCTTCTTTTGTGCCCTTGTGGCTAATAAATAAATTTATCCATCTATCTATCTTTCTATCTATCTTTCTATCTATCTATCTATGTCTCTCTATTCTTGATCCACCCCTCTCTTTCTCATTCTCTCTATATATATCTCACTCTGGTGTGTTTCTTTCTATCACTACCACTAAATGTTCATCCCTTCTTCATCTCCTGTAGGTCAATCACCTCTCTATTTCTCCCCCGTGTGTTCTATATCTTGTTATTTCTGATGTCTAACCATTTCTTTATGATGATTCTCTTGTTTCTCACTTTCTCACCATCTCTTCCTTCCTCCGTCACTTCTTTCCCCCTTCCCCTCTTTCTCCCTCTCTCCGTCTTTATCCATCACTATCTTTTTCTAGTGCCTCTACATCCTCCTTGCTCCATCATTATGTCAACTTTTTCTCTAACTAAATTTATCAACAATTCGCTTTCTCTTCATTTCTTTCCCTATGTCTCCCTCTTTCTCTCCCGTTCTTTCCTTATCCCTTACTTTATCATCTTTCTATATGTTTTCGTGTTTATATCTTCGATCTATCGACCATCCTTCATGTCATTATACCTTCGATTATCTACCCGATCACATGTATTCGATGTTTCGGTGCTATTTTGTCTGATCCAAATTTCTCACAAGTCTTTTCTATAAGCATTTCTTACACACATGCCCTCACAAATCTACCCCCTCACACACTCACTATATATCTATCTATGTATCTGTTTATCTATCTATCTATCTATCTATCTATCTATCTATCTATCTATCTATCTATCTATCTATCTATCTATCTATCTATCTATCTATCTATCTGTCTGCCTGTCTGACTCACTATCTCTCTATGCATTTATCTATCTATCTATGGACATATCTTTCTTTCTATCTATCTATGTATGTAATTATCTACCTATATACATATCAATACATCTATCTATCAATTTATCTATATAACTACCCATCTATACATAAACTACCCATCTATATATATAAAAGCGAGGATGTGTGTGTGTCTGTGTACACATTTGGACACCTAATGCTTTTACAATTCCCAACCGAATTTGACCAAATTTTCTGTGCTCGTTGCACCTGTCGCTAAGATGGTCACATCACAAATCTTTTTCAAATCGACCCAGGTTGAGCAATAAAAAATCGATAGCAAAATTATCGATAGCAAAATTATTTTTTCTAAAGTGCATGATGTAAGGGAGATAACAATGAAGACAAAATCCTTATGGGATTTTCCATGCAAATTAAAAATTGCAATTACTTTTACATTTTTCGAGCTTTTTTTACCAAATGTGAGGCAGGCATTGTCTATGCCGTCGAGGTAATACAAGAAGATTATTTTTTCTAAAGTGTATGCTGTAAGGGAG
>OZ024754.1:3952345-3954845 GCA_964016885.1 Eledone cirrhosa | reverse complement strand
ATATTAAATATATATTTATATATATATATATATATATATATACAATAAGACAAATTCCCAATCAAAATATGAAAAAACAATGTTGCTGCAATTTGAAATAAAAACGATTTAATGCATTCATCATATAATCTGTTCAATTTGTTTTTACCATTAATAAATATAGCGTGTGCTTAACCGATACCATGACTGTAAATTGTAATACAACTGTATATCACACACATATACACACAAACACACAGACACACGCACACGCACACGCACACACCCACCCACACACACACAAACATATATATTATAAAGAGTCGGGTTTCGACTGGTGAGCTTTTACCGTTTCAACAGCTAGTTAAATAGCTGTTGAAACGGTAAGTATTCTGAGATCGGGTCCCGACACGTTTGAATATAACTATACGCTACTACCTCAAATATCGAGTACTGTGTCGAGTAATGGTCCAACCAGTTTCAAACTGAATTTAACCTGATATATATATATATATTTTATCATTTATTTTGTTTTGACCTGTTTAGCTTGATTTGGTTTTTTGGTTGGGTGGTTAATGCTTTCTTGACCACTTTTTCAGTTTTGTATGGCTTCTTAACACATTCTTGAGCTCTGGTTTTTAACTATTGAGTACTTTGCCAGTATCATTTCTGATTTTTACGTTTCGCTTCGCTTTTCCTGCCCGCCGAAAATGCGATTCTCGCTGAATCTTTATATATGTATATATATATATATATATATATATGGTCCAACCAGTTTCAAACTGAATCTAACCTGATATATATATATATATATATATATATATATATATCAGGTTAGTTTCAGTTTGAAACTGGTTGGACCATTACTCGACAGAGTACTCGATACCAATGAAGAAATACCAATGAAGGTTGGAAAATCACTGATGAAGGATAATTTTATTCATATATATATATTATTCAAAATATTAACAAATGAAAAATATTCTCGTAATCAAAATATATACTTTATTATATATATTTCAAAGGTACTGTGTTGTTTTTTCAGTACGTCCTCATCAGACAAAAAATAAATATATATATTTTGTCTGACGAGGACGTACTGAAAAAACAACACAGTACCTTTGAAATATATATAATAAAGTATATATTTTGATTATGAGAATATTTTTCATTTGTTAATATTGTGAATAATATTAAAAACTCCAGGAAAACTTTTCGGTTGAGTGCATCTTATGTATTGTAAATTGTATTCATTGAGTAATCAACGAACGATACTAATCTTTAGTTATATATATATATATGTTCTTTTATTCTTTTAGCTGTGTTCAAGTGGATTGGCTGAAGCCATACTGGGGCATTGCCATTGTTGGTACAACTTCGTTAATTCAATTCAATAAACGATGTTGCGAACCAAGTACTTAAATGGAGCCCGCAGGGAAGCAGACGGAGAGGGCGACCCAATATGAACTGGCGCCAGACAGTTGAGAGGGATCTGCGAGCGACAAACAGACAATGGCGGGACGCTGTGCAGCTGGCTGCTGACCGAACGCGATGGCACACTATGATTGCCTCATGCGTCGCAAGACGCGGGAGCTTCTGAGTCTGAGTCTGATGTCACACATGCTAAATTTTATCGATCCCTGGCTCTCCCTTGGACAACATCGGCGGCGAGGACAATGGAGAATGGTAAACAGAGAGAACTGCTGGCCCTCCACAAAATAATAACTTCGCCATACCGGGGCCACGGGGGGGGGGGGAGTTTCCAGTAGTATCTCGCGGCAGAAGGGTTTCCTTACTCTATTATATATATATATATATATATATATATATATTAACCTGTTAGTTCTTTCGTTACTTTGGTATTGTGTGGTTGGGTTTTGCCTACCGCAATTTTCAATTTGTCAAGCTATTTAAGCGTATGTTATTACTCTAAGGACCCACCCTTATTGAGTGCCTTGCTAACTCATTCCTTATTGGAGGTCGACTTTGCTTGGCCACAGCCAAAGCTTCGATTTTACTAAGCTTCCACTTGAATATATATATATATATATATATACAATATTAAATAAATGGAAAACTATATTTATAAAACCATATTTATTTCATTATATATATTTCGGGGATATCATATTAACAATATGCTATGCCTTCATCAGACAAAATACAATATAAACAGTTTTATAGATAAAAGTTGATGTTTATTACGGTATGTCGAATATATTTATCTATAAAACTGTTTATATTGTATTTTGTCTGATGAAGGCATAGCATATTGTTAATATGATATCCCCGAAATATATATAATGAAATAAATATGGTTTTATAAATATAGTTTTCCATTTATTTAATATTGTAAATATACTCCAAATATTTGTCGAGTGCTTTTATATCAGTTATAAATATTTACTAGTTGTAACCCAACAATTTTATATATATATATATATATATATATATATATATATATATATATATATATACATATGTATATATATACTGTATACATATATATATATATATATAT
>OZ024754.1:3942345-3944845 GCA_964016885.1 Eledone cirrhosa | reverse complement strand
GACGCAGAGAGAAATATTTAGGGAGAAAAAGACCCAGAGAGAAATATTTAGGGAGAGAAAGATGTAGAGAGAAATATTTAGGGAGAGAAAGACGCAGAGAGAAATATTTAGGGAGAGAAAGATGTAGAGAGAAATATTTAGGGAGAGAGAGAGACGCAGAGAGAAATATTTAAGGAGAGAAAGACGCAGAGAGAAATATTTAGGAAAAGCAATATCTAGGTACAGCAATATTTAGGGAGGACTCGGGTTGATCAACTTCTAAAAGTATATCAGTTTAAAGATTGAAGGTGATTGTGTTGATACACTCACAGAAGAAACGCTTACAGCGTTATATATATAATACATAGGACTTCGGGTGAGCAGAAGTGACGTGTCTTCTGACTCAAATTACCGAGAGGTATAATACTTGTGTTTCATCAGGTGACTCTAACACGTTTTTCTATGTCATATAGCGTATCTTATTTTGATTGTTTTGTGTTTTATAATATTTATTTAGCACTTCATCAAATCCAGCCACCTACATTTTTATATATTTAACAGCGTCTGTTCTCCCCACACAAAATCTCCCGTTAGGTTTATTGTATTTAACATGCAAACCCTTGTGGATTGGCAGTACCGGCGGAGCACCGGACACCATGATTTGCAGCATAGAGTTACAGACGTTTACGTTCTGAGTTCAAATCCCGCCAAAGTGAAATTTGCATTTCATCATTACGGGGTCGATAAAATAAAGTACCAGTCTCGCACTGGGGACAATTTAATCGACTTTCTCCTTCCCCCAAAAATTGCTGGCCTTGTGCCTATATAAGAAACCATTATTATTACTCCGGGCGTGTGTCTGTAGCATAGTGGGAGGAAAACTGGAAGAGGGCACTTGCCCTAGCGGTCAGGGTAACCGTGGCTTTTTTGTGGGCTTTCTCCACGAGCGTCTCTCGGAGTTCTCCCCCCTATTGGGGAATTTTTCATTGTTTCTTTTTTTGTCACATCCCCTGTTTTTTTTGTTGTTTTACATGCAGAAATGTCCATTTGTACCGTCCTGTATTGTCCTGTGTTTGTGTTTAATGTTATACTTTGTGTCAACCCTTGTGGTTAATAAAGAAATCATTATTAATATTATTATTATTATTATTATTATTATTATTGTTGTTGTTGTTGTTGTTGTTGTTGCTTTTGTTGTTGGCGATGATGTTTTTGTTATTGTTATTATGATATCTGAATAATTCCATAATTAGTAAAGAATAATTCAATAATTAACATCTTGGTCTCCTTACTGTGATATATATGCGTGTGTATGTGTGTATGTGTCTGTGTGTGTGTACATTTGTTTGTTTGTCAGTTTGTGTATATACGTATTTATTTCAATGTTCGGATTACGCAATAGTTTCTTTAGCTATATAGCTGAAATGATGTATATATATTCATTGTTGTTTGTTTTTTAAGAGAGTTTTGTTATTTTTAAGTTTGAATGCTAAAACGTAATAAAGCATTTAACAGATAATTGCAGAAATTCCTTTCAGGAAAAAAAAAATACTAAAAAAAAATACAAACAAATTATATAAAATGTTGGGGGAAAAACAAAGAATCAACAACAAATAAAATCAATAATTAAAATTTAATTTGAAAATTTAATATGCAAAAAGGTTAAATTGGATTAGTTCTGCTAGAAATGAGAAGAATAATTTAAAATAAATAATATAAAATAACAATAATAATAGCATTGAAACAAAAAGGAACATTAATGAAACAAACAAACACTATATATATATATAAATAAGTAGTAGTAATATTATTATGAATCAAAATGAGAGGTCATTTGAAAATGTATTCAGGATAATAATAATGATGATGATGATGATGATGATGATAATAATAATAATGGGATTGAAGAAGAAGAAGAAGAAGAAGAAGAAGAAGAAGAAGAAGAAGAAGAAGAAGAAGAAGACGGAGAAGTAAGAGAAGGTTGAGAAGAAGAAGAAGAAGAAGAAGAAGAAGAAGAAGAAGGAGGAGGTGGTTGAACAGAAGAAGAAGAAGAAGAAGAAGAAGAAGAAGAAAATGTAGATTATGTTATACGAATAAAATTAAATAAAAATTTGCTAATGAGATATTAAAAGTAGATTGAATTGAAGTGAACAGTGAATAACTTTAGAGAGAATGCAATAAAGTACAATAACAACATCAACAACAACATGATAAACGACACAATAGCAAAACAATACAATACAGCAGCAAAATAAAGAGAAACATTGTTAATTTTTGTTTCTTTAAACAGGCGAGAGGGGAAGAAACAAGGCAGATAATTCATTGCTAAAATCGTAAAGAAATAATGAAAAAGGAGCAAGAACATAAACATATAAATATAGCAGAAAGAAAATATATAAAGATTTGAAAAGAATTGGATAAACATTATCATTAATATTAGTTTTATTCGTAGTAGTATTATCGTTATTAAAGTAAATATACGTAATCCGCTTACAAATCCTTTCATACTGTCATGTAGTGG
>OZ024754.1:3927345-3932345 GCA_964016885.1 Eledone cirrhosa | reverse complement strand
TTCAAATCTTTATCTGGATCTTTATATGCTTGGTTCAAATATATATCTGGATCTATATATTCTTGGTTCAAATCATTATCTGGATCTTTATATTCTTGGTTCAAATCTTTATCTGGATCTTTATATTCTTGGTTCAAATCTTTATCTGGATCTTTATATTCTTGGTTCAAATATATATCTGGATCTTTATATTCTTGGTTCAAATCATTATCTGGATCTTTATATTCTTGGTTCAAATCTTTATCTGGATCTTTATATTCTTGGTTCAAATCATTATCTGGATCTTTATATGCTTGGTTCAAATCTTTATCTGGATCTTTATATGCTTGGTTCAAATCTTTATCTGGATCTTTATATTCTTGGTTCAAATCATTATCTGGATCTTTATATGCTTGGTTCAAATCTTTATCTGGATCTTTATATGCTTGGTTCAAATATATATCTGGATCTTTATATTCTTGGTTCGAAGTTCTACTTCACCTTTCATCTTTCTGGAATCAATGAAATGAAGTACAAAGCACATATATTTCTGTATTATTTAAGTCATATATATAGATATATCAAAATATGTGTTCCAGCATAATCAGAAAGTTACATATCATCTCAGTGTTACTTTCTCCAAGTCGGATTTATTTGACCATAGAATGAAAAGAGATGTAGTTAAAGAGAAGACATTGGATTGGCAGTATCGGTAGAAGGTCGGACGCCAGGCTTTGACGCATAGAGTTACGGCCCTTGCCATTCTGAGTTCAAATCCCACCGAGGTTAACTTTGACTTTCATCCTTACGGGGTCGATAAAATAAAGCACCAGTAATGCGCTGGGTAATTGCTGGCCTTGTGCCAAAAGTAGAAACAATTATTAAAAAGGATTCATTGTATTTCTTATTCTCTAATATTTGCATTTGCATTTAAACTAAATAAAGAAAAAAAGGTGTTGTGCATGCGTATGCATTTTGGTTTGATGTATTGTAACGATATAGGTGAAAAGTGAAAATTCGTATGAATTTATGAATAATGAACGAGAGAGATTCTGTGTAAGGTTGTATAGCAAATATAAATAAATAAATGAAACTGAAAAAATCGGAAAGAGAAATTAGTTGTTCACTCTTAAGAATGTTTCCGTAAGAGTAAATCTTTGAATCCGATTAAAACGATGCAAAGGAGAAGAAAATTAAAATAAAAGTGAATACATGCACTCTAAGGTATATATATATATATATATAAATATATATATATATGTGTGTTGTGTGTGTGTGTGTATATATATATGTGTGTGTGTGTATATATATATATATATGGACAGAAAGAATTTTCAAAACAAAATTAGCAAAGCTGTAAAATACTCAAAAAATTAAGATTATTTCCAAACAACACTGAAAATGGTAAAATATAATGAATAGTTATAACAGAGGGGTAGTTATAAGATATAGACAGATAGATGGATAGATAGATAGATAGATAGATAGATAGATAGATAGATAGATAGATAGAGTGAGTGAGTGATCGAAAGTGAGTGAGTAAAAGTGTACGAGATAGTGAGTTAGATAGTGAGTGTCTATTTTATGCTGTGTGTGTGTGTGTGTATATATATACGTTTCAAATGTATATACATTCATATTATATGTATGTAGAATACAACGTATTTTCGACATTCTTTACATAAATAAAGACGTGTCTCTTCAATATTATTGTTAGCTGTAATTGTGGTAGATTGGTAGAACCAATAGACCTTCAGTATTCAATTATGTCTCTTTAATTTCTAATATCTAATACTTCTTGTCTCAAATGTGCCTTTAATTGTTCCGTTCACGTTAAAGTCTAGTAACAGTTATGCACTGGGGGTTGATGCAAACAGGTTTCTCTCACTGTGTCTAAATGGCTGTCTGCAAATGCGAGGTGGAGTGGCTGTTCCAGGACTTCTATCTCATCGTCCTCCGGGGTAATTTATTCTCCATCCCGTCGGTGGGGACCATGAGGAGATGGGTAAGATATTTGAAGTAGAGAATACTCTTTCGGACGTCACATATATACATACATGCCTGCTTGCATACATACAAAGATGTAAACGTACTTACGGACCATTGATGAGGAGTTTGCAGACCCAGAGTCTACGATACACCTTCAGCTTTATACCTATTATTATCGGAGCTACAGGTTATATACCAACCCGCTTGGACCAAAGTATGACTGAACTTGGATTAGAGGACAAAGAGCGCAGAATGTATCTGATACCTTCAACATTTGCAAAACCTTCTTGCGATTCAAGGGATGAGAATTTCATTTATTCTACAACCTTACCACCAGGAAGGTGGCTGGTCAAAAATGTACTCGAAATTAAGAGAAAGAGGACATACATACATATATACATACATATATAATGGTGGCTGCCAACTTGTTTACGAGTACGGCCACTACTTTATATCCATGTAGGAGAACCCCTACCGATGCGCTGAACGAGTGTGACTTTTTAGTCCAGCCAGTGACTTGAAAACTCTGGTACAAACACTACACTTGTGACAATTATTGACACATAGTGCTGGGCCCATGGTACCATGTGACAATAAGTGCAGAGAGATCTCCAGATATAAAGCAATGCCTGTGCCGTGAAGCTTTTATAGTGAGCAAAGGCACTGCACAAAGCCAGTCCCACTCTCTTAACCAAGATGATATTTACCAAAAAGAAGAACAAGTCAACATCATTGGATACCATCAGGGTTGCAGGTGTTATATCAAAGTTTTCCTTCTCCTAGAATTCTGCCTTGACAAAGGCTAAGGGGTCAACTCTCCCTATACATAAATATATAATACATATATACATACATACAAATATAATACATATATACATACATACTATCACACATACAAAGCTGTAAACATACATATATACATACATCATACATATATATTAAAGTTTTATATTTCCAAAACGGATAATTTCCATAAATAATAAAAAAAAAACATTTTGGTACCTTTTCAAGAATGCTGGAAAATATATAAATTCACCTTAATTTATTATTCGTGGAATTAGGGCATCTGGAATATGGTTTGAAGACATTGTTTAATTAGGAATATTTATTCATATATTTCGAGATTATTTTAATTTGTACTTGAAACGTGTTTATGTAGGTGACATGTGTACATATATAAGCCCTGTATATGTATGTATATATATATATATATATATATATATATATATAAACCTATAATGTTGATATATATGGTGGTACACAAAGCAGCCAGTGAATAGGGAAAGAAACAAAATGTGTACTGTTGCATACACACACACAAACATATATATATATATATATATATATATATATATATATATATATATATATAATATACATATATACACACAGTAAACAGACAAAGCATACACAAACACGCACAAGCAGACAAACCATACACAAACACACACACAAATAGACGAAAGCACGCTATATATATATATATATATATATATATATATATAGAGAGAGAGAGAGAGATAGATAGATAGATACATATACATACACGCATGCATACATGCATACATACATACATATATACATAGACACATACATACATATACACTTACAGACAGGCTCTCACGCACAAACACACACATACATATAGACAAGCGGCTACATATCTGTTGTGATAATAGGTGTAACGTGTGACAGTGTGCGTGCGTAAGATAGATAGATATTGAGAGAGAGTGAGAAAGACAGAGAGAGATATATATATATATATATATATATATATATATATATATATATATATATATATATAGAGAGAGAGAGAGAGAGAGAGAGAAAGAAGCAGATAGATAGATGGCTACATATATATATATATATATATTTCTAGATGGCTATGTAGATAGGTAAATTAGCAGATAGCTATATATATATATATATATATATATATATATATATATTTAGAGAGAGAGAGAGAGAGAGAGAGAGAGAGAGAGAGAGAGCGATAGCGAGGAAGAGAGAGAGAGAGCGAGAGATAGATAGATAGATGGCTACTTATATAGATACATGTGTCAAGACGGCTCGGTAGATAGATAGAAAGATAGATGGATAGATAGATAGATTAAAATAGAAATTTAGCGAGCTTGAGGAAGCATTTGTTTATGCGAATATATGCTTTGCGTCTTGTCTCCATGTTTCGTTTTGCTCGCGTGTCAGACGAAATTAATCACAGCTAGCTCTCTTCCTTCCTTCACTGGGGTGCAGTGAATCAAACACAATGCCAATGTGACGCCGGCAAGAAACAGAGAATTGGTCATTTTTCAATAAAGCCAGTAAAATACAAGAAGAAACTCGATGAGAATTGTGTCGTGTTTAAAAATAACACACAATAATGGCAATGATAATAATAATAATAACAATAACAATGATGATGATAACGATACTGATGATGATGATGATGATGATGATGATGATGATGATGATGTTGAAAAAAAAATATGAACCATTATTGAAAAGAATATATATAATATAATATAATATAAATATAAAGAAAAATGTTTACATGTCGCCTCGGCTCATCTCATAACCCCCCACAGTTATCTCATCTTGGTTGCCATAGCCATCGTCATTGTCACCGGCATCGTTATTTTAATCGTCACCATCGTCACCATCGTCATCATCATCATCATCATCATCATCATCATATAAATATGGAGGTTATTCGCTATTAATTATATTATCTTAGTAGAACTGTAATATAAATTATATTTGTTTATTCCTTGTTATTATTAAGGGCGGTGGATTGGCAGTATCGGAAGAGGGTCGGACATGCTTTGCAGCATAGAGTTATGGCCCTTTGTGATTTGATTTCAAATCTCGCCGAGGTTAACTTTGCCTTTCATCCTTACAGGGTCGATAAAATAAAGTACCAGTAATACACTGGTTTAATTGCTGGCTTTGTGCCAAAAGTAGAAACAATTATTATTATTTATTATTCTTTGAATCTCAGTCATTGATGTTATTTAAATGGAAAGTTTGTTGAA
>OZ024754.1:3914845-3924845 GCA_964016885.1 Eledone cirrhosa | reverse complement strand
TTTTGTAGATATACTTCTGATATAAACGATGTTGTAGTTTGCCAAAATGTCGATTACTTTCAGACGTGATGTGATTCGAAATCATATATATATATGTATATATATGGGATAACAAGTTATCGTTATAGGTAATCCAGTTAGAGGTTGTGAGTACTCTCTGTCGTGGATAGTTTTAACGTACGGCTTTGTTTGACTCAACAAGATGTTTCCATAGTTAGGCAAATGATCAATGAAACAATTGTTAATACCTGAAATAAAGCCCCTTGTTGTACAGCCAACCATGTTACTTTTCATTCTTTCACTATATATATATATATATATAAAAGTATGACCCCAACGGCAGAGCTCATGCCGTTTCGACGGCTATTTCAGTCCAGAAATAGCCGTCGAAACGGCTTGAGCTCTGCCGTTGGGGTGATACTTTTTCCTATTTCCCACTCTACTACCCTAAGTATTGAGTACTCTGGTGCGTTATGGTCCATCTGGTTCCTTACCACAATTCCTTTGTTATATATATATATATATATATATATATATATATATATGAATGTACGTATACATGGAGCAACATAGTAAGTGTTGAGAAAGTAATAGCGGGAAGCTATTGTATTTTCTAAATTGGCAATATGCCAGGAAAAAATGAATATTAATAACACTTATGTACCTTAGGAGGTATATTTAAAGAGAATCGTGGCTGGGGGACCAAACAAATCTATATGAACTTGACTGTAAAACAACGTCTGTGGACATTTTAATAACATCATATATTTGTTTATTGTTAGGGTGTTTTAAATACAAATTAAGGACTGTAGTTCAAATTTCGTTGTCTGTTTGGGGTGTGTCCCTTGTGTGATTAGAATCATTGCTAATTGATTTATTGAATAATAACTACAACAAAAGATCACCGCCTTTGTATGTAATACGATCAGTGTATGGCTAGCTTTAATATGTTCGGTATCAAGTTTACGTCTTCTTTTCAGCCTTAACCTATTTGTTGATCTTTCATTATTCATGCTGTTACAGATATGAAATATTCATGACTCTCGACCTTAAAGAATGGACAGACGGCCTAAATAAGAACAGATAACTGAAGAGAAAATAAGAAGAGAAAATAACTTGCTTCCTGCATCAAATATATCTTATCGTTATTTTCTTTCCCATTCTCCCATTTGCTCTTCCTTTTTCTTTATCTCGTTATCGTTCTCTCTCTCTCTCTCTCTCTCTCTCTCTCTATCTCTTTCTCTCTCTCTCTCTCTCTCTCTCTCTCTCTCTCTCTCTCTCTCTCTCTCTCTCCCTATATATATATAGAGAGAGAGAGATAGAGAGAGTCTGTTCATTTTTCCTCCCTTTCTGTTTCTGACACACTCTTCATCACTGATTTTCTTCCCTCCCTTCTATCCCTTCCATTCTTTCTCCGTCTCAATCGCAATGGTATTCTAAATCGTTGTATCTTACTTTCTTGCTTTTATTTTCTTCTTTTCCTCACACGGACACCAGACACTTTACATCTTCTCAGACCAAAAGCAATACCGAGAACTAAAACAGGGAATAATAACAAGAAATACACCAACAAATAATAACAAAAAGTACGCCAACAATAACAACACATACACTACCAATAACAACAACGAAAACAAAACAAACAAACAACGAAAACAACAAAAACCAATAAAAATCACAATAACACTAGAATAAAAAAAAAAAATCACCGTCCGCACAAACAACAAGCAAAACAGCAGTAGCAAGGGACAAAATGACGAAAACAATTGACTTGGGAGATATGTTTGCTCACTTCTACGTACATCGATGACGTTTATCAATGCAATGTAAAAGCATGCTGTGATGTATGGATGTTGTCTTAACACAATACGACACACATGTTATATCTGGCTTTAATGATGATACTGGTCTGTATTCTTGTACGTTTGTCCTGTCATACAACGCATCTATTCTGACCTAAACAAATACGCAATAAGTGTTTTCCTTGCGTTGCTGTGTGATTCACACTGTCCTTCACACAAATGTTGGAGCTCTCCACATGCTTCAATCAACTTGTTTGTACATATGTGTCTGTATGATATATATATATATATATATATATATATATATATAACGAAGGAAATGTGGTAAGGAACCAGGTGGACCATAACGCACCAAAGTACTCAATACTTGAGGTAGTAGAGTGGGTAATAGGAACCAGTAAGACCCCGACAGCTGAGCTCAAGCCGTTTCGACGGCTAATTCTAATATATATATATATATAATTGTTTCTACTTTAGGCACAAGGCCAGCAATTACCCAGTGCCTTACTGGTACTTTATTTTATCGACCCCGTAAGGATGAAAGGCAAAGTCAACCTCGGCGGGATTTGAACTCAGATCGTAAAGGGACGTAACTATGCATGCTGGAAAGCATGGCGTCCGACCCTCTACCGATACTACCAATCCAAATATATAATAATATATATAGAGAGAGAGGGAGAGGTAGACACTGGAAGGTAATATCCGTAGTGGTAGAGTCCATGGGACGAGTTAGGTAGAAGTGGTAACACAACAGTTAGTTCACCATATCAAGAACAATTGTTCTCGGTATGGTGAACAAACTGTTGTGTTACCACTTCTATATATATATATATACGAGGTGGGTCAGAAAAGTTCCAGGACTGATGTCACAAAAGATTTATTTCAAACCCAAACGTCACACTAAGAGCTTTCTCCTCCAAAGTAATCCCCCTGGAGTCTAATGCGCTTTTCCATCGTTTTCTGCCACGCTTGCATGCACTCCTGGAAGGATTCTTCCGGGATCCTCCGCAGTTCCGTCGTCACGGCTTTTTTTATGTCGTCCACGTCTTCAATACGGGTCCCCTCCGGGTCGTACTCGAAGATCCATGACTCATCACCGGTGATGACTGTCCCTAGCAAGTCCGGTTCGGTTTCAAGACGCTCGAGGATGTCCTGGCACACTTGCTTGCGTCGACCCTTCTAGTCATCGTTCAGCAGTTTTGGCACCATCTTCGCGCAGACTTTCCGCATATCCAAATCTTCAGTGAGAATCTTCCAGACGCTGTCCCAATTCATGCCCAGCTCATTTGCCATCAGCCGAACAGTCAGCCGACGATCGCTACGCAGCATCTGCCTGATGCGCTCAACGTTGACTTCAGTCCTGGTTGTTGAGGGGCCTTCCGCTCCTGGGGTCATCTTCCACATCCTCGGGTCCTTCTTTAAACCTCCTGCACCACTCAAAAACACGTGAGCCTGACATCGTTTCATCTCCATACACTTGCTGCAACAATACCAGTGCTTCTGACGGAGTTTTCAAGTTTATTCGTTGTTCTGTGCTCATTGCTTGACGACCTGAAACAGAGGACATGTATATCAAATTATGAAGAAAAAAGTTTGATCGCTGCAGAGAGCTAAGATTACAGTTACATACTCCAGGGGGATTACTTTGAAGGAGAAAACTCTTAGTGTGAAGTTTGGGTTTGAAATAGATCTTTTGTGACATCAGTCCTGGAACTTTTCTGACCCACCTCGTATATATATATATATATAAAATTGCAAGTTTGAAGAACTATTAGATAAAATATATACAGTATTTCCTCTCCTAGTCCGTGAAAGGTAGCCAAACTCATATATGTATCTGTGTCTAATTATATATACCCTTTGAATATATATATATATATATGTGTGTGTGTGTGTGTGTGTGTGTGTGTGTGTGTGTGTGTGTGTGTGTGAAGTTAACGTTAAAATATTTTGTGTTATAGTGAAAGGGATATGATTATGCGGTGAAGAAAATGCAACAGCAGATTAAGGCCTATTAATATTTTAATTTTACAAACAAATAAGTTAGACAACTCTGGACATGTATCAATCCTATACAATTTCACATAAACATAAACTTTAACATACATTTACCAAAGTATTGTCAATCATTAAGTAAATGTATGTGATCCACAATATTTTACTGGTACCACTTCCTGTGGGATACTGTTATCGATCACCCCTTTCCATATATGAACGCATTCAGAGAGAATCTAATTCACAAACAACCATGTCATTCGAGAATACATTTCATCTAGACTTCATACAGGTGTGCGCCAGCGTGCGGTGTCATCCCTCTTGCCACTCTGCATCTACTACAAATAACTATGCTCCTCCGAGCTGGCTTATCTCATGTACTCATAATTAAATGCACCTTCCTCCTCTCATCCACCATGTTGTTTCACATCTTCGCGTACCCACATTATGTTGTCCTTCTTGCCTAGATGTTCGATGCTCATGTCTTTCCAAAAGGATTAGACTTGAACATATTGAAGTGTAACATCAACAACATATATCTTTCCAGTATCCATGGTTGGGAACTCACCACTCTTTTTTTTTGTTCTACCCCTACCATATATATATATATATATATATATATATATATATATATATATATATTTATTTATTTATTAATATAACAGATTAAAGTTTAAGCAAAGAATCTCTGCTGTCACCCTTAACGGGTTAAGGGTGAAAGCCGCGATTCTTTGCTTAAACTTTAATCTGTTATTTTAATAAATATTTTCTCTACGGTTCTTATATATTTGATATATATTTATCCTTATCGAGCCCTCTTTGGATTTTAGTCTTCAAATGTATTATTATTACTATATATATATATATATATATATATATATATATATATATATATATAAAGAAAAAGGGATGAAATCGAAAATGCAACTGAAGTCTTATTTTTTTAAAAAATATATATATTTATTTGGTTCCTTTACCGGTTTCGCAGTTCTTCTGCTTTTCAAAAGGTGAGTTGAGATGGAGGGTCTGTGGTTTTTCCAAAAGCAGAAGAACTGCGAAACCGGTAAAGGAACCAAATAAATATATATATTTTAAAAAAAAATAAGACTTCAGTTGCATTTTCGATTTCATCCCTTTTTCTTTATACTTCCACTCGTGTAGGACACCTCGGTTATTTTTCATTTTGTAAAAGAAACCTCACTTTCTAATATATATATATATATATATATATATATATATATATATATATATATATATATTTTGCAATTGTAAACGTTCATAATTATCATAAATAAGACGGAATTTCAGTGGAGAAAATAAAAGAAATGAAAGTTAGGAAAGATTAACACATAGTAGAAGCTGTTTGTATGTTGTATGTTAGACAAAGGTTAAATTGTGTGAATGTATGCAGTCTAAAGTTGTAATCTAAATGTGAGACTCGAGGTAAGCATACGGGATGTTATGCTACTGTAGGTTTTGGGTGGCTGAGAGATTTTCGAAACAAAGTACCACTATGTGATCAAGAAAGCCTTTGATGAATGATGTGGCTCTGAGATTGTCTCTTTTATCGAATATCTTTGACATGTCAACGTGAAGATGATTAAGATCAGCGTGAATGTAACAAACAAATAAATGTACTTAAAAAAATGAATATTTCTACAGCAGATAAAGATTAACTATTTTGATACTAACGTGTCTGAAACCACTCCTGGTATTACGATATAAACTGTTTGTTTTAAAATGTTTATATTTATTTAACATCCTTCCAAAATGACTTCAAGCAAGACCCTTTGGTGTGTTCCAAACGCCTGCTGGCTTTTGCAGGATTTAGTTATTTTACCAAACATTTCATATTTCTTGATAATCTTCAAAATGATTTTAAAACAATGGCCAGTGTGTTTCGTTAAAAATATGGAAACTAAAGAATTAAGCTAAATCATTGACATTCATTCCTATATTGTGCACCCAACAAACATCGAATCTTGTACTAGCAGAAAGACAACAATAGTGTATCCATTTGTGAACATTTCTTTGACAAATGGTAGTTAAGTTTTCCATAAAATGTCAACGTTTTCCCAACTATTTTATTGATCGTATCCCTTATAATATATGTAAAGTGTGTGGGTGTCCGTGAACTATATACATATACATCAGGGCTGAACACAAAGGAACTAAACTCCAACTGTCACGTCCTCCGTCTCCCGCTTTCTCCATCTCTCACTGTTGCGTTTGATGTATTGACGTTTGTTTTTTTACTTCAAAAACAATAAACATATCATAAAAAACTTAAAGAAAGCATATTACATAGTATGAAGTCCTACACGATTGCGAGTGGCGGCTGTTGTAGCAGTATTAGTATTCAGAGAGAATTTACTTATTCCTATCTAAAGCGATATCAGAATACCAAGTAAAATGTCATTGTTTGCTTTCTTCCGTCGTAAACTATTTGTCTGTCAGTATTCAACGAAGCAGATGACAGCCTATTTATGTAAACGTTATATGTATAATAAAATAATTATATAATTCAATATCACATAAGAAATGTCATATATTACGTTATAGGTTTGTACTTAGTGAAACGATTCTACTACTTCAGGCATTAGGCCAACAATGTAGGGCGTAAGGGGAAGTTCAGCTATGCCGAACGCACAATTTTACTGGTATTTCATTGTGTGTACTCTAGAATAATATTTTCTACTCTTGGCACAAGGCCAGCAAATACCCAGTGCATTACTGGTACTTTATTTTATCGACCCCGTAAGGATGAAAGGCAAAGTTAACCTTGGCGGGATTTGAACTCAGCATGGCAAGGGCCGTTACTCTATGCGTCAAAGAATGGCGTCCGACCCTCTACCGACACTGCTAATCCACCAGCAAAGTAGGGCGTAAGGGGAAGTTCAAGCTATGCCGAACGCATAATTTTACTGGTATTTCATTATGTACTCTAAATAATGAAGTGCAAAGTACAATGTCTTAATATACTGACATACGATCCATCCTACGCACAAACGACTCAGCTAATCCATCTCCTTCTTTAATCTAAACATATTCAGACGAATGAAAATTATTTAGAATACTAAACTATTTTAAACGTGGATGTTATTGATGAAGTACAAACATTGTTATTATTCCCCTACCCGGTCCAGCCATCCAGTTGAGGCCATGCTTGGGCATTTGAGAACCATAAGTCCTGGGTTAGATCCAGCAACGGGGAATCTTGGACAAGGGTTATTTGTCATAGCCACGTGACTAACTATGTATTTTGGGTGGAACAATGTAGATGGAAGCTGTTTGGAAGCCTGTCAGGTGGAACGTATGTTTAATTCAATGGATCAGACTTGTCACACACTGACACGGTAAATCTCTATGAGAGTTGCATTGATGGTACACGTACATATGGTGGATTGGCAGTATCGGTAGAGGGTCGGACGCCATGCTTTGACGCATAGAGTTACGGCCCTTGCCATTCTGAGTTCTAATCCCGCAGAGGTTAACTTTGCCTCTCACCCTTACGAGGTCGATAAAATAAAGTACCAGTAATGCACTGGGTAATTGCTGGCTTTGTGCCAAAAGTAGAAACAATTAATGCTACACGTACCTGTGAGATTCTCAGCTACTTACATATTAATTTCAACTGCAGGCTATTCAGTCATCAAAAATCTGAAACACCCTACTTCAAAACAGATGGCAGTCCATCGATTGAACTAAACCGAGTAGTTGACTGGCAGTGTGTTTTCGTCGATCCCAAAAGGATGAAAGGCAAAAGTGATTTCGACGATGTTTGAAATTAGAATGACAGAACCGAATGAAATAAAATAAATTATATTTTGTAACACTGTAATAATTCTGCCAGACAATTCCCCATTCAACACTGTATGATAACAAACAGGGAATTAGATATTGTGTAATCTTAGTCGATATAGGTTTGATCTAAAACGGACATAATAAATATCTTAAACAAAAGCAATAGTTTGAGGAGTCAGTGCAGAGTATTTATGAGTGGGAATAAAAATGGAATAAGAAGGTGAATGCGGATTCTCACCGTCATATACATATATAACAGACGCACACACACACATACACACACACATGCAAACACACACGCACAGATACATATATATAATACAGTATTGTAATTTGAGACTGACAAATTCGTTCAAGTGATACGTGACCAACCACACCCGGATTTGCTCACTTATAAGTCATAGCTGGGATAGGCTGAGCTTGTGACTTAAAAAACAAAATAATAATTCAAGATTCTACTAGAAAGACTCAACCTTTCCCCATAGATTATTGAAACACGATAGTGTCCACACACACACGCACACACACACACACGCACACACGCACACACACACATATATATATATATATATATATATATATATATATATATATATATATGTATATTTATTTAAAAAGTGTGCGTATGTATTTAAGTGTTTGCACCAGCGAGCGGTCAGTGACAAATCATACACTGGTATGAACTAGATTTATGTGTGCAGGCATAAACTTGGGGTTAAGGAATTAGCCTGACAATTATGTTTCTTGTTTTGCTCCCATTTCATGTCAACTTGGAGAAATGTCTTCTATCGAATCTATGTGTGTGAAATTGGGTGGAATAAAGCTCTGACAAAGATCGTCAGAGTGTCATACCTTTTCTTGGAGGCTTGACGTCTTACATCAAATGGTTTAACCTCGAATACACAATAACTTGTTATCAGTTACAAGTACATTTGAACAAGTGGGTGAATTTTAAATGTTGAAACCTACAAAGGGTCAATCCTTCTCCTCTCCTCCTGCGACACCTTATCATTATCTGTTTTTTTTTGTTTTTTTACACGCAGAAATGCCCATTTGTACCGTCCTGTATTGTCCTGCACTGTCCTTAATGTCTACTTTATGTAAACCCTTGTGGTTAATAAAGAAATCATTATCATCATCATCAGCTATGTAACTACCAATATAGTAGAGAGGTTGAAACGGCTGAGACGTTTCATTTGCAGTATGATTTCAAATAGCATCCAGTTATTAATTCAACATAAAATCAGTGAATCTATATACGTAATATTAGAACATGATATCACATTCCTATGAATTTTAAGTCAGAATTTGCCAATAAATAACCTTGTTTGTTGGTATTGTTTTGTCTTTATTTGTCGCTTTGTTTTTGGTTTTTAAATGAAAAATATGAAATAATTTAAAAAAAGAAATTGTGTGTTTTGTAACGGAAGAAAAGTTGTTTGTTTTTCCTGTAAAACCTACAATAGTTTTGACACCATGAGGCTATTTTGTGTTCACTTTTTTTGTTTCTATTTATTAGTTTCACTTTATTTTACCTTTAAAACAAATGATTACAGCTGACATTTTGCTCACTTCCGTTGAACCGCTATGAAACTGAAAGAGATAGCAATGGGGGAAATAAATTTATATAACAACAACAACAACAACAACAATAATAATAATAATAATAATAATAATGGTAAAGGTGGTGATTTCTAACATAGGCACAATATTTTGGTCTGTGAGCTACTGCGTTTATATAATATCATAAAATAACGTTGTTGTTAGATAGAATTTTTCTAAAAACCAGTTTGATATTTATTTCACGAAACTGTGTAAAATATTCAGGAAATCAAATAAAATTATAATAATTCAAAAACGGAACAGAAATAAAAATAAAACAAATAATCAAGGATGTTTCAAACAAATCATATTTTTCGCTACATCACACCAGGGGGCATTTCTGAATTCTTTCTCAAATATAGCCGTATCTGTTATTCATGAATGATGCGACAGTCTTCGTTGACTTGTTGTCACTTTTCAAAAACGATGCTTTGCTCGTTAGCAACACCAGAGGCACATTATAGACAAAACGTAAATCTAGAAAGGATTACAGCCAGGGATAAATAACATATCGATAGTAGATTATTGTGGTAATATTTATAAAGAGCATTAACCCTGTGAAACACGGCATAGGGAGGCTAGAAGTATATTAAATTATTATATTACGAATATATATATTCGGTGTTCGAACCATGACGGGTTCAACTTTCCCATTCTTTTTGCTTTTCATCAATTCAGAGTAGACAAGGAATGTTTTCGTACAAATCGGGTTTGATATATCACAAGACCAGTACGCAATAATATATATATATATATATATATATATATATATATATATATATATATATATATATATA
>OZ024754.1:3904845-3907345 GCA_964016885.1 Eledone cirrhosa | reverse complement strand
AAACGATGATGACATCTTCTTTATTGTTGTTCCCGTCTGTCGTAGGCACGAAGGTGGCTGTGGAGGCCGATCCTTGACTTGCAGGTTCGGGGACAGTGGGGGCAGGGGAAGAAACCGGAGTCAGACTGGCAACTCCCAGAGGTTACCCCCACCTGTTACCTCCGCCACTCGCTCATCGCCGCAGGGCTTTGGGAGTGCACGCTAAAGAAGAAACCTGTGCGGGAAAGTTTTATAGTGGGAGGGCCAGTGCACAGTGACGGTCCCACTCACTCGGCCGCCGCAGAAGCCAGAATCCGGTGGTACGGAGGACCGTCACGACCAGGGACTTCCTTGACTGCAATGGATGGCCACGACGTCTGTAGTGCCTTGCCGTGCCCTAGCGCTCCACACCGCTTGCTGTCGCCGCCTTTGTGACCGTTGGGTCGATGTTGTCCTCCTCCACTCACTCCGCATACACACACAATAGGGCGAGTAGTTCGGATCTAGCTGTGAAAACGGACGGATCTCAGCCGTTGGGGTCCTGACACTTTTCATACATATATATATATATATATACAGTATATATATGTGCGTGTGTGTATGTTTGTGTGTGTGTAATACACACTCTCAGTCTCTCTCTCTCTCTCTCTCTCTATATATATATATATATATATATATGTATATATATATATATATATATATATATGTATATATAACTGTTTCTATTTAAGGCACAGGGCCAGCAATTACCCAGTACATTACTGGTACTTTATTTTATCGACCCCGTAAGGATGAAAGGCAAAGTTAACCTCGGCAGGATTTGAACTCAGATCGTAAAGGGACGTAATTATGCTGGAAAGCATGTCCGACTCTCTACCGATACTGCCAATTCACAGCCCTTTATGTATAATTCACCGCCCTATATGTATATATAACGGCGATGAATTAGTTTTGCGAGGTTTTTGATATAAAATCGTGTGTCGAAACAAATATTGTTATACTTGGGGAGGGTCATATTTGTGTAATAATATTGCCAGAATTAATAACAGAACACCCAAACAAACAACACTGACCTAAGAGAAGTATAAATAAATAAATAAATAAATACATACACAAGCACAATAACAACAAACACATATAAACACACACTAGTAAACTAAGATAGAATACATTAACCAATACACAGTCACCCAAACAAGAACACACATCAAACAAAACACTATACACACACGCAAACGCATACGCAGAGAAGACAAACAAATAAACAAATAGATAAATAAATAAACAGACTAAATAAAGATGACGTAAGCATACAATGCAACGGGAGGAAACATAATAGCAACACTGACGATGTTGCAGATGTGCAACGAAAGAATTTTGATAGAATATTTATATGTGTTTGTGTCTATATTGTATCTGTATTTTTGACCGTTGGTCAGTCAATGGCAACATTGAGGATCGAATAAATTAAATTAACCGATATAAAAGACACAGAAGCGAAAACCAACCAAACAGTGAGTGTGTTCTGTTATTAATTCTGGCAATATTATTACACAAATATGACCCTCCCCAAGTATAACAATATATATATATATATATATATATATATGTAAATATGCAGAGGTTATATTTAATTTGTTGGGATTCAACAAGCTTAAAAATGTATATAACTTATTTTTGGCAGTATCGGTAGAGGGTTGGACGCCATGCTTTGACGCATAGAATTACGGCCCTTGCCATTTTGAGTTCAAATCCCGCCGAGGTTAACTTTGCCTTTCATCCTTGCGGGGTCGATAAAATAAAGTACCAGTAATGTACTGGATAATTGCTGGTCTTGTGCCAAAAAGTAGAAACAATTATTTGTCCCCAACCTGTCAAAATAAGCAGAAGTCTTCAATAATTAATGCAAACGAATATTTAGTGCAATCGTTGTACACATAAAACTATGTTTATAATGAAGGAAAACACTGAACAGGATGTAGTTATACAAATGATTAAAAACAATACACGTTGCAAATCTGTAAAAAAACAGTCAGTTTTGCTAAAGTACAAAAAGTTGTAATGAAAGCAGAGTTGTATACAAACAAAAAAACAATGAGAGTAGAATAAGAGAAAATCTATTCTTTGAGAGCAACCTTTGTTGTGTTTGGTTAAATTTTGAACTTATAATCCAAAATATCCTGCATGACATATCCATTGATATGTTTTGTATTGAGTAAGGTGAAGTCAAGGCAGAGCTGTAATAAGTTTTTTTGTTAACACTAAAGCACTTCAGGATAGACGATATTCTTTGTATTTCTTTTCGGAACAAACGCAAAGAGATTATCTCGACTGCCAACTCGTGAGCAGGCAACGTAGAATTGTCCGTGCGAAAAGCAAGGTTCATCCATGTGAATTCCAGTGACGGACAGAGTTTGGCCTTGCAACTTGTTTATGGACATCGCAAAGGTAACACGAAGGGGAAATTGGGTTCGGCGAAAGGAGAAGTGAGTATCCACGCCTGATGTAGTCAGGCTAACTT
>OZ024754.1:3897345-3899845 GCA_964016885.1 Eledone cirrhosa | reverse complement strand
ATCTCCGTCATCGCCATCCCCCATTCCCATCATCTCCATCATCATCATCGCCATCATCATCATCATCATCATCATAGTCAAGAATCGTCGTCATCATCATCATCATCATCATTCCCATCATTTTCATCATCAATATCATCATCATAATCAACATAACCGTGACCATTCCCATCATCATCATCATCAGCAGCAGCAGCAGTAGCAGCAGCAATATCATCATAATATTCGTTACATCACCATTAAAGTCACTATTTTTTATATGCATTATCATCCTACTCTCCAGCACCACCACCCTCAACACCAAAACCATCATCACCCCCTTCGCCTTCATCATCACCATGACCAGTCACTTCATCATATCTCCCCCCCCCCCCCCAACCACCAGCACCACCAGACAATCTATCCATGGCCTTTACAATAATCAATTCGCTTCCCATTGTATTATATGGATAATCGCACAAGATATTTCTGCCGCCTACGTTGTTCAGCTTTTGAAGCAAATAGTTGATGCTAAATACATGCATATATTTTCACCCGCTATAAACATCTCTTTTTTACTCCACCAACCCCCACCCCACCGCTATAAACATCTCTTTTTACTCCACCAACCCCTACCCCACCGCTATAAACATCTCTCCTTTTACATCCCCACCCTTGCTATTTTTAATTTCATTCTCAATACATTTCTCCACTTTCTTCATTTATTCTATCATTTTATCACATTTCTCTATATTTTTATACTTTTATATATGTTTGTTATCACCCCTCAGACACACACACACACACACACAAATACTCACACACACACTGAAACACTCACACACACACACTGAAACACTCACACACACACACTGAAACACTCCCACACACTGAAACACTCACACACACACACAAACTCACACTCGCTTAGAAATACTCTCTCCTTCACACACACACACTGACACACGCAAACTCACGCACACCCAAACTCATACACACACACATAACCTGACACCCACACGAGCTTCCACAACACACGCACTCTTACATGTGCATATTCATACACGCAGACATACTCACAATGCTCCTCTCTCTCTCTCTCTCTCTCTCTCTCTCTCTCTCTCTCTCTCTCTCTCTCTCTCTCTCTCTCTCTCTTTCACTCCCTCTCTCAACCTAACTTTCCTTATTTCTGTATATCTATCTCAAGAAATATGCCTTTGTGTTTCACAAACTCCGTTGTTTACATTTTATTTTAATTTCTTCTCTAATGCCATATATTGAAAGGTTTTATTTTTTTCTATTCTTAAATCTACTTTGATTTCATTAAATGACAAGTGAAGTTACATACCAAAGATTAACCGATCATTCTCCTATACCACATTAGACAGAGGCATACAAATACGAACCGACACAAAGGCATCCAATATATATATATATATATATATATATATATATATATATATATATATAGAGAGAGAGAGAGAGAGAGAGAGAGAGAGAGAGAGATAGATAGTTAGATAGATATATGTATCTGTGTGTGTGTGTATATATATATATATATATATACAGTGGCGGACTGGGTCTAAAAATATTGGTTGCCCGGAGATGAAGGGGGCCCACCTATATATAGAATGCTATCATTTAACTTTAATAATGAATAAATGACATTTTCGAAGAATACATAAGTGGAAACAAAAGAGTGCAATCAAATTTTTGCCGAAAAATATCTTACCTTCTGCAATAAAATATATTATGTATTTTGCGAAATCAATAATGACCAGAAGTCGACCCTAAATATTACTAATAGCTCTAGGAAAGCCATGAACGTCACCACCTCTTTTTAACTTTGATTTTGAAAGTAGGTTTATAATTATCAATTTACATTATACTTCTGTAGCTGTCTCGGTGGCCTAGTTGGAGGAATCATAGACGGTGGTGATCCTGGTTCGAAGTTCGATCCTGGTCGGGTGTAGGGTTCTCAGTAAACCTTTTTCCGTATTTTTCTATGGGTTGCAAAATATAAACTGAAAAAGTTTACTTGACTAGGATTGAACCCAAGACCAGGATCTCCACCGTCTCTAGTACTTACTACTAGACCACAGAGACAACTACGAAAATCTTATTAAGATTCATACTTATAAACCTACTTTCAAAATTTTCAAAACAGAGTGTTGTGCGGTCGTTCATGCCTTTCTTAATGTTATTGTTCCTCGTTTTCTTTCTCGTCTATCTAGACTACATTTTAACCTGTAATCCATGTTTCATTTCTGTTCCACCTCATTTATTCCACACAAAACAGAACAATCAAATTTTTGCGAAAAATATCTTACCCCCCCCCCCCCCCCCCCCCCAAAAAAAAAAAAAATAAATAAAAAAATCTATTTTGCGAAATCCACAGACTTTCAATAATGACCTTTGGCCTTTCACACTCACTCAATAAATATATATATACGAGTATGTATATATGAATAGATAAAGTAATGTAAAATATTTTCCTTTCAATCATATTTGTTGTGTATAA
>OZ024754.1:3882345-3894845 GCA_964016885.1 Eledone cirrhosa | reverse complement strand
ACCCTAAGTATTGAGTACTTTGGTGCGTTATGGTCCACCTGGTTCCTTACCATATTTCCTTCGTTATATATATATATATATATATATATATATATTAATATAGAAAAGCTTCTACAGGACTAGAACTAATTCATTCGTGAGAAATCATAATACCTTCCTTACTGTGGTTACCCTCGATTCAACCCGCAATAACTTATCTTATATATATATATATATATATATATATATATATATATATATATATATATATATATATATATTTTTTTTTTTTTAAATTAAAATAACAGATTAAAGTTTAAGCAAACAATAGCTGCTTTCACCCTTAACGGGATCTTCTGAAACTAACAAAGTCAATATATATATATATAGAGAAAGCGAAGAATAAGTATGACCCCGACGGCAGAGCTCAAGCCGTTTTAGCCTGGTTAAAAATTCTAATTTAGTCCAGAAATAGCCGTCGAAACGGCTTGAGCTCTGCCGTCGAGCTCATACTTTTTCCTATTTCCCACCCTACTACTCTAAGTATTGAGTACTCTGGTGCGTTATGGTCCATCTGGTTCCTTACCACAATTCCTTTGTTATATATATATATATGTATGTATGTATATACATATGTATAAAGTCGGAGAGATATATAATATCTCACTGTGATATATATATGCTACGTATTTTTGGCCTAAAAACGTATGAGCCCCTTTCAGTTTTGACTGGCCATGAGTTCCGAACCCATGGCTGACTATGGATATCCATCACTGAGGGACAGGCCTAGATGGGTTCTGGCGAACATTAACAGTCTCGCATGCATTACATGTCGTCCTCACAACACCTGTAATATCCAACGTAAAGTTAGATGCCACTATAACTTCATGCCAGTGTCTACGAAAACTATTCTTTCAAACTAAGGGAACTAGAACAACTTGAATTAAAATGAAATAATCAAGGAAACAAGACACCACCCACTCCAGGAATCGTACTCGTTATCTTACAAGCGTGAGTCCTGCACTCTAACTACAAAGCCACGCGTCTTTACTGTTTTATGTCTACTATATCATTAATCTTTGGTGTTAAGTTCTTTTCCTCTTCATTGAGACAATCAGGTGTTATTTCCGGCTTTATCCATATCTTATTAAACATCTCTGCTTACGACTTATGCCTTCCTGTTAAATATATAACCAGATATGTTGGATCTTATCATGCACTTGAGACCTTTGCTTGTTTGTTTAGATCAAATATTCTTGTTATATTTCACATGAACGGATTCGTTGCAATTCAGTGAAGTCCGATATTATATTCGAGCGCTCTCTTGCCTTCTTGTTGTACTCTCTTTTATGAAGTGCTCTGGTTTGGCAATATAGTTAGAATGTCGGACAATAGGCTTTTTCGGAATATAGTTACCTCCATTTACCGTCTAAGTTCTAATTGCGCCGAGATTAGTTTTATCTTTCATCCATACTGGGTCGATAAAATAAAGTACCAGTATCGCACTGGTGTCGATTTAATCAACATTCCGCATCCCTCAGATTTATTGAACAGTATCTTTGTAGTTACTATTGCTCTTCATTGTAAGTTAGAGAATGAGAAACAACTTAACTCAATATGGAGTCGCAGATGCGCCGTCATTAGTATTTGAAAGATGACGAGGTCTATTTCTATTCATGGTGGCACACAAGTAAGAGGGGAGACATAAAGGGACAACAATCGAGCATGATACAAGACTAGTAGTTTATTTATCGATCTCTAAATGAGAAAATCCAACGTTGATCTCAGCGGGATCTGAACTCAGAGACTCTTCAACCGAAACATTTACTGAGTCATCTTTTAATCCACCGCCAGAACGACTTTGCAACTTCACCGACTTTCAT
Source organism: Eledone cirrhosa (assembly GCA_964016885.1). Lineage (NCBI taxonomy): Eukaryota > Metazoa > Mollusca > Cephalopoda > Octopoda > Eledonidae > Eledone > Eledone cirrhosa. Next base: position 3,892,983 of record OZ024754.1, on the reverse strand, counting down.
CATTTTGATAGTAGTTGCAGCAGTGATGTTACATGAAGCTGATATGGCTTGTAGTAGTAGTGATATCACTTGTGCTGAGTTGTGAAAGGCAGAAACATATCTAGGTGACTGGACGAAAGAACTGAGATTCAGGTCACTCGGACAGAGAGAAACCTTTCATTTATTCATAAACACAATTAAGAGAGATGGATGAATTAGCCAGTTTTACAACAGTGTCATGTATCTGTCAGCGGGTGGCAACACTCTTGGTGAATAGTTTGCAAGTTATCAGAGGAGAGTCACGCATCTAAATGACCCTATGAAATATAGGACGTAGCTCAGAGCTAAGTCGGTCGCAAAGGATTTTATTGCATTGTAATGCATTCGCCGCACTTTCGTAAATGTCAGTAACAAAAGAAGTCTTTTCTAAGACGTATGACCTCATTAAACACACTGTTTTACTGTCCCTCCTGCTCCTTTTCATCTCTACATATGTGAATCATTCCATCGACTCTTTCATTTGCTTTGTAATTCAATGTAAATAGGTCGTTATGTATGTATATATATATATATATATATATATATATATATATATATATATATATATATATATATATATATATATATATGTGTGTGTGTGTGTGTGTGTATGTGTATATAAATGCACTCACTCACATGTATTGATAGAGAATAAAAATGGGGGAAGGCTGAGTACTTAACCACTATCCAATTTAACGTTGAACGTCTGAGTAATCTGTTATATATTTCTAATACTAGTTTTTCCTAACGTAGTGAAAAGGCCATCAATTTAGGTACCAATGAAAGTTGATCGTATCACTTCAAATACTTAACTGCTACATTATTTTATTGATCATTGAATAATGAACCCTAAATTTGACCTGGGCAAAATTTGAACTCAGAGTGCAGCGAGCCAGAAGATGCAAAGCATTTTGAATAGTGCAAAGATTTTAAATAGTGCAAAGCATTTTGAAGGGGAAGAAGAAAAACGATTATATCAACGGCAGTGAATTACTGGTACTTTATTTTAACGACATTGTAAGGCGGGATTTGAACTCAGAACGTAAAAAAATGACTTCATTTCTATATTATATTCAGCTGTATATTAAATTCTATTGCTCGTAATACACAATTGTCCAATTTAACGATATCTACTGTTACTAAGATCTTGTAAACTGTTCGAACATCATGCATTCAATGGTGATTAAAAAAAGAAATCTATTAGCAATTGATGCTAAGGCTATATTCGAAACATTGAAGGAAAGAATATGAGAGGAATATAAGAGAAACTTCTAAGACAATAACGGGTGGATTTATTAGTTTAAAAAAATCGAAGCAATCGGCATAATATCTGAGGATAGAAGAAGGAGCGAATGTTGGTTTAGGAGAAGTTGAAAGGTTTTTTTTGAAACATTGGATACTTTAATCAGAGGACATTTAGCACCGCGGATTTTCAATATATTCAATAAATCGATTTGGAAAACTTGTTAGATCGTTGGATGTCTGTTCCGGGTCTCTGCGTTTTTAGTTCAAAACTCGCCAAAATCCAATTTACCTTTCAGCATTTTGGGGTCAATAGAGGAAAGTATCAGCTGGTGCAACCCTCTCTTCTCCCAGCTGTGTCATCCTTGAAGTTAGGCTCAATGAATGAAGAGATGCTCTAGTAGTGTCACAGCTTACTCGTGACTGCAACCGCATTTACAAACATTATCAAAAGTATGTCACATAATCATATTCGATTGCGAGCGACTGATTTAGTAGTAGCAACAGCAGCAGCAGCAGCAACAGACGTGGTGGTGGTAGTAGTAGTAGTAGTAGTAGTAGTAGTAGTAGTAGTAGTAGTAGTAGTAGTAGTTATAGTAGTAGTAGTAGTAGTAGTAGTAGTAGTAGTAGTAACAGCAGCAGTGGTAGGAGTAGCAGCAGTAGCAGTAGTAATACTAGTAGTAACAGCAGCAGCAGCAGCAGCAGCAGCTGTAGTAGTAGTAGTAGTAGTAGTAGTAGTAGTAGTAGTATATCTTTGGACATAAACTTTCTGGTATCAAATCAACAGAAACACTGGCTGATGTTCTGCTGTCGCCACCAGAAACCCTAACTAGTCTATGGTAAAAAGAATGTGCTAAGCATATAGAAACATATGAAGAAGTGGTGCCGGAAATTAACGAAGGAAGCCGAAAATTCGAGAAGTCTCTTACATAGGGTTTTAGTACTCAAAATTAACATTAAAAAGTAATTAAATATCAACATAAAAGGTTTATTGAAGTTTCAGCTACTTTGATTACTTTCTGGCACCCTTTTAACGCTTACTATATATATTATAAATACTTTTACGATAGCCTCGTTCCGTTTTCTCTGATGACGGCTGAATACTGGTCAGTTTAATGTGTTAAAAATGTAAAACTCACAGTTTGATTCAAGAGGGTGTGTTTCATATATTATAACACGCGGCTATATATATGACAGGTTGAATGAGTTGGTGCCCAGAATTCAACGAAACCTGTTTTATGTAACTGTTGAAACTAATATATATATATATACATACATATATATATATATATATATGTATGTATATATATATATATATATATATATATATATATATATATATATATATATATATATATATATATATATACATACATACATATATATATATATATATATATATATATATATATATATATATATATATAAATATATATATATATATATATATATATATATAAATATATATATATATATATGAGAGTATTGAAGTTTGCTTGAAGCATTGTGGAAACGACTTAAAGATATATATATATATATATATGTATATATATATATATATACATACATACATATATATATATATATATATATATATATATATATATACATATACATACATACATTTATATATATATATATATATATATATATACATATATATAAATATATATATATATATATATATGAGAGTATTGAAGTTTGCTTGAAGCATTGTGGAAAAGACTTAAAGATATATATATATATATATATATATATATATTTATATATATATATATATATATATATATATATATATATATATATATATATAAGAAAATGAGGGTTTTTTTTTCAAAATGAAAAACGAGATGTCCTACACGAGTGAAAGTATAAGGAAAAATGATGAAATCGAAAATGCAACTGGAGTCTTCTTAAGAATATGTGTTTGTTTGCTTTACCGGCTTCACAGTTCTTATGCTTTTCAAAATTAGAATTGAGATGGAGGGTTTCAATTCTACTTTTGAAAACCATAAGAACTGTGAAACTGGTAAAGAAAACAAATAAATATTCTTAAGAAGACTCCAGTTGCATTTTCGATTTCATCTTTTTTCCTTATATATATATATATATATATATATATATATATATATATATATATATATATATATATATATATATACGATATTAAATAAATGGAAACTATATTTATAAAACCATATTTATTTCATTATATATATTTCAGGGATATCATATTAAAAATATGTTATGCCTTCTTCAGACAAAATACAATATAAACAGTCTTATAAATAGATAGATTTGACATACCTTTCAACTTCAACTTCCATTTAAAAAGTTGATTTGGTAGTGAAAAATGTTAGGGACAGTAAATATACTCCAAATACTTGTTGAGTGCTTTCATATCAGTTATAAATATTTACTCGTTGTAACCCAACAATTTAAATAAAACTTTGCATATATATATATATATATATATATATATATATATATATATATATATATATATATAAGGAAAATAATTTAAAAATGCAACTGGAATCTTTTATGAATATTTATTTACTTTACCGGTTTCACAAGACAAAAGAAGCACAAACTCTCGTAGTTTCGGGTTCATTAGCGAGAACGATAATGTACTGCACGCGTTGATGATGCTGACGCTAACAAAAGCAATAATAATAACAGCAATGTATTCAAATGTATCATATTAGCAATAAGAAAGTGAAGATGTAGAGCAAAATATTTGACGAAGATAAGAGAAAGTAATTGTGTCTATCAATCTTTTTTTCAATAAACTTTAACCCTACGCTATTGACCTGAAGGCCCGACACGTACGCACATATATATATATATATATATATATATGCATACATACATACACACATACACTAATATATATATATATATATATATATATATATATATATATATATATATATATATATATATATATATGAATGCTTATGTATGTGTTTGTTTTCTTTTGATGTTTCTCAATAATAATAGTCTTAAAATATAATAGAGATGGAAGGAAAAATGTTCCGATATTAGAAATTGGGTGTGCGTGCATGCGTGGTAGTGTGTGTTGTTGACTGTTGAATATATCTAAGATTGCCGCCGCCAGAGGCAAGGGAGAAAAATCTGTGTGAAGATATATATGTGTGATACAGTATGAGGGATACAAACAAAAGATTGAATACACTAAAAAACAATATTACAACAGATCATACACCCGATGTCCCAACCCCATGACCAAACTCTCATATGGGGAAGTAAACTAAAGGTCATAGAGAAAATAATGCAATCGGAAGTACAAACAAACAAACAAAAAATCTTCCTATGCACTTATTGGACAATTTTCTTAATCTATGCTTCTACTATTTTATATTTCGAATTGAATTTATCGTAGCTCGGAGATCAGAGAGTCACTTCAAGTAGAACAGCTACTTCTCAGAATTGAGAAATCACAGCTCCGATATTACGGACTTGTGTTTAGAATGTCTCAGGAATGAATCGTTTGACAGATTTTACAGGCCAAAAAACAAACGCCAGAAGAAGCAGGGGTAGACCCTGAACAAGTTGGTTGGATAATATCTATGAGCTTGGCTAGTCTCACTTGGGGATCTAGCCGGATATGTTGGAGACGGTTGCTACTGACAGGACCTGAAGAATAATTTAACGTTTATCTTGAATGTGACTCCAAGTATTAGTATAATCAATATCGGGTGTAGAACAGTTATTGACTTATGGTAATAATTGACAAGATAGAGGTATATGTTAACTCTGAAGATAACGAAGGGGATATCTGGAAGTGCCAGCCCTCAATTCTATATATCTATCTCTCTCTCTCTCTATATATATATATATATATATATATTTGGCGTCGGAGTCCTGAATCCTTCATATATATATATATATTTCTATGTAGATTATATAAATATATATATATATATGTGTATATATATATATAAATATATTTATTTTGGTTGGATGATTCCAGTTCCTCAGTGAAACAACAACCCAACCAGGAACTGGGCATATCAGAGTATTGACAAAGTTAAACACCTCAACAACATGTGTACTCGTCTCTACCACACTAATTCGGACTGCCTGAAGAGGTCACAGCCAAAGATGGCTGTCACCGAAATATATATAGCAGTAATAAACGAAGCCAAATTTTAAACATTTGACTTATTTATTTTATTTTATTTTATATATATATATATATATATATATATATATATATATATATATATATATATATATATATATATATATATATTTGAATATAAAAGAGAGATAAACGCAGATATATACATATATGTGTTCAAATCGTAAGGGACCAGGTTGGCTAGGGTGAAAAAAATACTAACTATAAACAATATATGTATATATCTGTGTTTATCTCTCTTTTATATTCAATTATGGTACACGGCTCGGAAAAATCTCTTTCTTGAGTTAGTTAATTGTAAGAAACTATTTTGAGTTTCCAACTCAATATATACCTTTCATATATATATATATATATATATATATATATATATATATATATATATATATATATATATATATATAAATATATATATAAAACATGAGAAGAAAGAAGAATACTGCGTGGTTTGCACATGGGTTACATATGATAAAAATAGTCCTTCGGCAGTGATTTTCCAACCATCATTGCTATTTCATCGCATTAAAAATCAGATACCTCAGGTTGGTGCGAGCAATAACTAAAAAAAGTTATTGGGACCAGTAATTCGCGTAAAGCGAGGGGGACAAGTAAACAACATAGAAGGATAAAAGCAAACCGAAGATAGATAAACATATATATATATATGCGTGTGTGTGTACGTATGTATGTATTTATATGTTTGTTTGTCTGTGCGCTCAAGAGTGTCGGATAATTATATGTTCTTATATTCTTCCATTCTTTGAATAGTTCATAATATATTCTTTAGATTTTAAAATTCCCAGTCGATACACAAAGCAATAAATCAATAGAGATTAATGTCATTATAATTAGTGTATGTATGTAAACAATATATAATATCTTGTATAAACATATGTAATATAGAAAATGAATATTATCAATACAGAGGGTAATGTGTAAATATTCTTTATTCGAATATTTAAGCAATAAAGGCGTCGTATATTCGCATAATTGCCTTACTATGAATGACACACACACACATATAGGTACACATGCTTACAGACAGTTTCATAGTTTCATACACGCTCATTCGTGTACACACACACACACAACACGTATTGACAATATATATATATAATATATTTGTGTGTGTGTGTGTATACGCATTCAGTGCGTTACTAAAAATGTGTCAAAGTGAACACAACCTTTTTTCCCTGTTTTAACAATGTAGATTACTTAATATATATATATATATATATATGTATGCGTGTGTATACATATATATAAATATATATTACATATATTACACCTTGACCTTGACCGACCAGTCTGCCAGGCGCCAATCAGAGCCGATGGTCACAGCACGTCGTGCTGTTTTAGTCATAAGATAACGCCAGCCCACTGGCTGGGCGGGCAGGCCGGTACTCATTCCTACAGCTGAGTAAACTGGAGCAACGTGAAATAAAGTGTCTTGCTCAAGGAAACAACACATCACCCGGTCCGAGAATTGAATTCACAACCTTTCTATTGCAAGCCCAATGCTCTAACCATTAAGCCATGCGCCTTCATTTTTTTTATATATATATATATATATATATATATATATATATGTGTGTGTGTGTGTGTGTGTGTGTGTGTGTGTGTGTGTGTGTGTGTGTGTGTGTGTGTGTGTGTGTGTGTGTGTGTGTGTGTGTGTGTGTGTGTGTGTGTGTGTGTGTGTGTGCGTGTGTGTGTCAGTGTTTGTGTTTGCGTTGGTTTGTCCATTTGTGTATGTGCATTCGACAGGAAAACCATTATACCTATTTATTGCCTCTAAAATTGTAGTTTTTATTGTAACACTACGTTAATCGATCAAGTTAATTCAACTATTGACACACACACACACGTATTTATATATATATATATATATAAAATAACAGGAGGCTGGACCTTAAAGGTTTATTATACTATGAACATTTCAATGACCGGGTTTAGTAATGAATCCGGTGACATCATCAGGTATTCGAAATTTAACAAAGTCCAGCCTCCTGTTATTTTATAATAGTTAACTCCGTACTCGCACCACCAACAACACAAATGAAGACGGGTGAGTTGCATTATCTAATATTGAGTGCTAATATTGAGTGCTCTCCCTAATATTACATCGAGGTTGACCATATGGAATGACCAGTTCTATCCAGTGGGGAACCAACAAACCTATATATATATATATTTGCTCTCCCAATCAACATTGATTCGTCCTTTGAACCGGGTAAATGTCGAACTAAACAGACTCTATGATTACTATATATGTTTGTGTGTATATACTATGTATATATGCATGTGTAGGGATATATGCATGTATTTAAAACTTCAAACTTTTTCGGATATGCTGCAAATCGTCCCGGAACTAAAAAAACTTGTTCTTTGGTCTGAAATTGCAGAAATATGTAAAAATAACTCTGAGGTAGACTGATAATAGAGGATAATTATTTATCATATTTCTATAAATACTGGGGCCGAGATGAAACTAAAACCATGTAACAGTGGAAGTTGTGCAAATAAGAATTAGAAATTAATATTTTGGCAGTGATAACCCTTTTCAAAACTCGTCGAAATAGCAAATATACCATATGTTCTATTGCCACATTCGCAATGCCATCGTTAACATATGGTTCTGTAACATTGGGATAGATCGTAAAATACCTCAATTTTATAGACCGTAACTGTAGAATATCTCTAAGAAAAGCATCACAAATTAGATAATGCGTCTGACATCTAAGAACCATACATACCAAGAAATGAAGGTGGCAAGGGATTATTCAGTGTCAATGAGCAAAACAAGAAGGCAGTTATCACTGTTAACCGGTAACGTTTCTATTTAATGGCCTGCTATGTGCCCTTTTCTGTTGTAATCCTACACAAAGTATTAATATTTTATTACTGCAGTAATATAATTCCTGCCAAAGCGGTATCAAATCCTGCTTAAGACGAAAATAGTGAATATCATAAACGGTCTGTCGAAGTTCCTCCCAAGTCAAGTAAGCATGAAATTGTCCTTGCAGAAGACAGGAAACATTATTTAAGCAGTAAACAACAACATTAACTTTTTATACAAGAACAATCCCTCATTATTAGGTGGATTGTCAGTATCGGTAGAGGGTCGGACGTCATGCTTTGACGTATAGATTTACGGCCCTTGCCATTCTGAGTTCAAATCCCGCCGAGGTTAACTTTGCCTTTCATCCTTACGGGGTCGATAAAATAAAGTACCAGTAATACCAGTAATGCACTGGGGTAATTGCTGGCCTTGTGCCCAAACTAGAAACAATTATTAGGTGATGACTTAAGAATATCTATAAAAGTTAATATATAGATGACAGGTGTCACTTGAGGAGCAATATTTCTAAAATATTTAAACCTGTATTGTTGTTGTATACCCGGATCAAAGGCGTTTCAGCTGTGACCATTCAGTGCCTTTTCCGTATATATATATATATATATATATATATATACAATATTAAATAAATGGAAACTATATTTATAAAACCATATTTATTTCATTATATATATTTCAGGGATAACATATTAACAATATGCTATGCCGTTTCGGACGATAGATAGATAGATATCAGTTATAAATATTTACTAGTTGTAACACAACAATTTAAATATAACTTTCCATATATATATATATATATATATATTAAAATAACAGATTAAAGTTTAAGCAAAGAATCGGTGCTCTACGGTTCTTATATTTTTTATCTATATTTATCCTTATCGAGCCCTCTTTGGATTTTAGTCTTCCAATTTATTATTATTACTATATATATATATATATATATATATATATATATACATATTATTACTATATATATATTACTATATATATATATATATATATATATATTAATACTATATATATATATATTAATACTATATATATATATATATATAATATTTTAAAATTTATAGGAAAAACAAACACTAGGCGTGAAGTATTGCAATGTTACTTGTTTTACTTTTGTTTGTATAATTATCTACACAAACAAATTTTACTCGTACCTTTATTCATATATATATATATATATATATATATATATATATATGCGTGTGTATATGTGTGTGTGTAATTATGAATGCAATTTAAGTCCTGTAAACACAGTAGGGAATGCTCATATAACAAAGTGTTGTACATAGCACTTGTGTGAGTTAGTCCTTAAGCCCTACCCTAATTGGTCTATTGTAGTTCATCTAGTATGCGTTTTGTTCGTATGAACCCGTAACCTCAGGTGGAGTGGTAGTGGCTCTGTTATGGCATACAGTGTGTCTCTGGTCTTTTAATCCTCGCGATTCAATTTCCTATCCAGAGAATGTGAGAGAGTGAGAGATTGGTAGTGAGAATTTTTATGTTGAAGAATAATCGGCCCCAATACTGGTCTGGTATCCTTTTAACGAAAGGTACAGTTGAGCTCTGCAAGTTTTGAAATCGGAACGAAGAGAGTTGCAATGAATACCACAAAGCATTCTAACCGAGGCTCTAACGACTCCGACAACTCTCAACCCAGAATATATGTGGTTATATATGAGGGAAATAGGCATAAAAATTGTATTAGAAATATAGATGTTTACTTTTCAGTTTGTATAGTATACTTATATAGTCCAAGTGTAATGGAGGAAAATTAAGAAATTTATGAGATCTATGTGGGTGTGAGTGTCTTTTGTTTGTTTGTGTATGTGTGTGTGTGTCTCTGAGAGAGAGAGAGAGAGAGGGGGATAGAGAGTGTGTGTGTGTATGTGTATTCATGTAACTATTTATTCAAAGCCGAGAGTTCATGAAGTACGTGACACAAACGGGAAATTCAGAGTAGTGACCCAATGAATCTGAAAACTCGAATACAAAAAAAAAGCAGAAATTCGCCTACATATATAGAATAGAAGCAAGGGAGAGATGGAGAGAATGACAGTGAGAAAAAAAGAGATACAGAGAGAGAGAGAGAGAGAGAGAGAGAGAGAGAGAGAGAGAGAGAGAGAGAGAGAGAGAGAGAGAGAGAGAGAGCTGAATGGAGTAAAGGAAAGAAAGAGAGAGCAATACAGAGTGTAAATACTGAGAGAAAGGTATCGGGAGAAGTCATAGAGAGAGACGGAGAAGATAGAAATGTGGTGAGAGAGAGCGAAATAGATAGATATAAAAATACACAGATACAGAGATAGATCTATACATATATTTTGAGATATATAGGTATCAT
>OZ024754.1:3872345-3877345 GCA_964016885.1 Eledone cirrhosa | reverse complement strand
GGAAATATAATGAGTTAAATAGCAGAACCAACCAAGATGCCGTGACTTGACACACTTCAACATAATAAGAACAATCTTAATTCAATTAACCAAATGTGCTCTATAACTAAGTACAAATTATTTGTGAAGTAATAGCAGGAAAATCTTTCTCCCTCCCCCCCACTCTTTATCTATCTATCTATCTATCTATCTATTTATCTATCTATCTATCTATCTATCTATCTATCTATCTATCTATCTATCTATCTATCTATCTACCTATATATATATATATAAGTGTGTGTGCGTGTGTTTGTATGTAGATCTATATATAAATAATAATTTTCACTCTCATATTTATCAAATGTAATTTCTCCAGCTAACCTATTGAATTTCAAAAGAAAAAGAAATAAAAGGCTATTTTATGTAAGTGTCAAGAATTTAGTCATAATTTTGCAGGACACAGCACTTGAAATTCGTTACAAATATGAATGACCATGAAACCAGCAACTCATCCCGAAATCCTCCATTACTTCAGCGAAGGAAATCCTGTAAATTTAATCGGTTTACCATATTAGTCTAGTTTTTTTAATATATATATATATATATGTATGTATGTATGTATGTATGTATGTATGTATGTATGTGTTCGTTCCTCATTTTATTATTATGATTATATTTGATATATGGTTTCCTTTTACGTGGTGCTAGCATAGCTGCTTAGCATTCAATAGCACTGCCAGTAAATATTAAGTGGTCCTTGCTATATAGTCTAAATGTACTTAAATAGATTTATATAAAATATGCATAATGTCTCAGCGGTATTTTCTACTTTACTCGTTTTAATTGAAAGTGTAATCCATGGGTCAATGAAATTGCCAAAACCATCAAAAACATTAGAATAATGGAAAAAAATAATGACTAAAAAATACATTCCTGTGCCACATATTTATCAGTTGAACTACTTTTTTTTCGTATATATTTTATGTCCTTATGTTTTTTCTCTTCCAGTTTAATTATTTATTTCCTACCAACACAGCACACACTTTAATACACTCTTGGTTACGTGTTAGGCAACATTAGAGATTATAGGAATATAAAAACATGCGTTCAATATTTTATACAATTTTTATATTTTATAGGGTTTCATTGGACTCGATTGGTGTAAAAGGAAGGAAAGTGTTGGCGGAGGAGAGGGGGGGGGGGGTGTTCGTAGACTGTGGAGTGTGTTGTAGGGTTCAGGAGAATTGCATTTAATGCTCTGCCATATCTATGATGACTTATAATGCTACAAATTTCAAGATGTACATCTGGTCTATTTTGACCACACTCCAGCTTACATACAAAATGCTTTCTAACGCATCCACCAACCCCGCCAAACGCATGCAACCAAATAAAATGACTCACACGTATGCATTCAAATATAGATATGCATGTATTGAATTAATTATATATGAAGCGTAAAAACCACACTCCATTTATTCTTTTAACTCTTGCTTATTTTGCAGGCTCGTGGCTTCGGCATCAGACTCAATGCGTGGTGTCCTGTGTAAACGTCTCACGCCGATTGGTTCGGGATGACTAATACCTGTGAGTAAAAAATTGGTCGACATAAAATCTCATTCTCTCTCTCTCTCTCTGTATATATATATATATATATATATATATATATATATATATATATATATATATATATATATATATATAATTTTATCCCGGGTTCAATCGGGGATAACCATAGTAAATAAGGTACTCAATACATAGCAGAGTATAAATATTTAATGTAGAAATTCCTTCTACAGGACAACTGTTTCATTCGGGAGAAATCATTAAGAAGCCCCGTATGATTTCTCCCGAATGAAACAGCTCTAGTCATGTAGAAGCCATTTTTTTAATTAAATATATATATATATATATATATATATATCCTTCTCTAGAAGGAATCTCCTGTTTACAAACCTAGAGAGGAGATGGGCTCCGTTAGGTTTAAGAAATGCCATAGAAACGCCGTATATCAATGCGATGCCCCTATGATTCTCTCAGGGGGTTACGGGACCGTACATACACACATAACATTCCTACAAAATTGGCTTTCAGCATGAGTTTTAAAATATGACCAACTATCGTCTGTAATAGAAAACCATCATATAAACACGAATCTATGATAGAAGCACCACGTGAAATATGAGTACTACTGCTCTATCAGGCGAAATTAGTTCGGAATTTTGTGTTCCAATCTTCTCAGCGTTATCAGCAAACTTCTTATATAAAGAACCTATATCAAGAGAATTGCTTTTGTGGCGTCTTATTTATACCAAAAGGATTTCCGGTAAACATTTCTAATTCCTTTCATTTTCTGCCGGATATGACAAAATCTAAACGGATGACCAATAGGCTTTATTTGTAATTTTTTTTCAATTGGCTGTTTTTATCCCTTCCCGTGGAAAATTAATTATTAATCAAAATTTATAATATTAACGCAGGAAAGGCTCAGTGTAATTATGGTATTAGCAACATCCTGAACTCCAGAAGCGAGTCGACTGGAACCAATATTTTACTATTTCCATAAAAATATACACTTACAATTTATATATTGACATCTTCTATTTCAGCGCCATATTTTGAACATTTATGTCTGTTCTAATGGCCTTGATTATAACCACGCAATTACATTGAATGTGTAATTTTTTTTTTTCGGATTTTATTATACCATCTCGGGAAATATATATGTGAAATTCTGAAATCCTGTAAAACTTTTTAAATCTCATTCCACACGAAGCAGTGTCACATAATATAAAGAATACAACTCTACCATCCCCCACTGTCACCAATTTTCTAATGTTATACCACCCCTCAAAGCATCGACGTAAATAAGTACTTTCATGTAAGAATCGTAAAGATACAGTTTCTTAACAAGGCGGAGATTGGGTGAAGGAGTACTTGGCTGCATCCGAATTAGCTCTTCTCTGGTTATGTATATTTCTAGATGAAGTAAATGGAACCAACACCAGTCTCTATTCTGACTATTCATCTAGTTCGATCTTATGAAGTATGAACTCAATGAATATATATATGCCGGTTGAGCACTCTATGCTCCAAGTCGCTAGACGTATCTGAGGAACTTGCGAATCCAGAGTCCGGTTCGATCCACAAATAGATCGTACCTTAAGCTGTTCGCCGTATAAACAAATGTAATACGTTAATAAATTGTGTTTCGATGCATAACTTATTGTTCGTTTTCTATAATATATATATATATATATATATATATATATATATATATATATATATATATATATATATATATATATATAATATACATATAATATATATATATATAATATATGTATATATAATATATATATATATATATATATATATATATATAATATATATATTTGCTTTTGACAACAGCTGGTGAGATGCATGTAAGTAAATATTCTCCTTATCTGATATTTTGTAACTAACCTTACATAGATCGATAACGAAGTATAGTTACGATGTATTATCATCACCTAGAAACGATCGTTAATCAGTGAAGTGTGTATATATATATATATATACACACACACACATATAATATTCTAGATGACTGGAACTGTTACATTCGAATGAAATCATAGGGACATACACCCGATCACCTTCGGGAAACTACAAAATATGTAAATGTATATATATATATATATATATATATATATATATATATATATATATATATATGTATGTATGTATGTACGTATGTACGTATGAATGTACGTATGTAGAAGTATGAAGTGTTACTAATTAGGACCATTGATATTATTATAAAACTCATAAGCCCATATACAAGGAAATTGTATTTGATATGCCCTACGGTCAAGCTTAATGCGTTGAGATGTCTAATTAATCAAACATTTGATTAAATTCATATTTTTCCAGCGAAACGGCTTAAGCTTGACCGTAGGGCATATCTATCCTATAATAAGACGCACACTCAGAAGTACACTGACACAGGTAATCATACATACATACATACATACATACATACATACATACATACATACATACATACATACATACATACATACAAACATACATACATACATACATACATACATACATATATATATATATATATACTGTATTATTAACCAACACAAACTGGATATATATATATATATATATATATACTTTTACACATAAATCTATGAATCTATTTGTATTTGTGAGCCCTTGTAGCTGTGTGAGTGCCTGTGCTTTTGTGCAAGAGACATGTGCCTGTGTATCTTTGTGTCTTTCTGACAGCATGTGCATGTATGCATGGGTGGGAGCGTAAATGGTGTCGTGAGATAAAAGGCAAAATGAACCCCAGATGAGATTGAAATCAGAGGACACTCATACAACACTTTAGTTGGTCGTTCCAGATATTTCTATAAAGCCCGCCCCATTACCAATTGTATTCTATTTCTATTTAAAACGATCTTACTCTAATTAGCTTAATTCCCTCTTTGTGAATCAAGGTCAAATCTTTGTTAATTCTCTCTGCTGACCTATTGACTGAAAAGCTCGTTGCCCTTAGGATATATACAATTCATACTTCTTTTTGCTCCCACCCCCGTTATTCCAAAACCGGATCCATAACCATCTTAGTTACAATAGAAACATAAACGGACTGAATGTTACTTTATGAGGTATGGAGAAGGGTGTATGATGTTTTCTTTTTATTTATAGTATGTCTATGAGGAGTTCATTGGAATAAAATAGGAAAATAAACAAGCAGAAAATATCAACTAATATATAGAGCAGGAGAAATGTGGGCTAAACATCAAATGGAAGTATTTTGAAAACATGAGTTATTAGTAATACATTCACGAGGACACGTTCTTTCATACAGGATTCTAAACAAAACACATGCGTACACAACTGGAACGGCATGCATGCATATTTACGTACATACATACACATCCATACAAAGATACATATATATGTGTGTGTGTTGTCTGCGCGTGTGTGTGTGTGTATGTATGTGTGTGTGTGTGTGT
>OZ024754.1:3864845-3867345 GCA_964016885.1 Eledone cirrhosa | reverse complement strand
GGATGGTGTTTGTTTGCAAATGGTTAGAGAGCGATGGTATCACATGTATACGAGTGGAGAATGTTGGTGATGATAAGCTTGTAGGTCATGTGTATGGGATGAATATAAAGGGTACGAGCAAACCCTCAGGCAAAGGCTGATTTACTAAAATGTGGGTCAGAGAGTGATAGTAATATAGATAAAGGAATTGATGGCGAAAGAGGGGATAGAGTAAAAGAGTGTTCGATTGGCACACGCTGTGATGGTACGATCTAACAGGAAGCAACTCTTCCAAGGACGATAAATAGAAGAAACCTATAGGTGGCCAGCTCTGCTAAGAGGTTTGCGTGTCAAATATGGTTGAATGTTTTACTGCATGTGATGTGTGTGTGCGTTTTAATGTAAAAGTGTATGTCTTTGTGTTGAGGCTTCACCATCTACTAAATTTTGTGGAGGAGTAAATAAAACATGAAAATACAAATAGATTCCCTCCTCTGATACAATTATTACAGTTAGAAAAACATTAAATAAGTGAATCAAAGCCTACAACCTACAAAACAAAAAAAAACATGCAAACACTATACGAAATAATACTGTAAAGTGTAACACTCATATCACTTATTCCATCAACTAAATATAGTTCATGCTTAGTTGGAATATAACGTATGTAATTAAAGTTGGCTGTAGATACCGGCTGCAACAGGACACATAGAGCTTGACCATACTACGTTGTCATTGGCTTGCGCCCAGTTTAATACAAGAGGAATGATCAATATTTTTTTTGTAAGATATTTTCGATGTTGTTATGAATTGTAAACCAATTTTATGTTGTTTTTTTTTGCTTCAAAGAAACACTGTTAATTAAATGCATGTTTCGTTTATCTATGTGGTTCTATATTGACGCTCATTTCATATGTACATTCATTTATAAATAAATATAGGTTTATGTTCATACATATATTATGTACGGAAGTGGGGAGTTGCTTTTTTTTTCCCCCGAGTCTCATTCGATCTTTCAAGTGATTATACATGTATATGTATATATATGTATGTGTGTGTGTGTGTATATATATATATATATATATATATATATATGAATGTATATATAGTGTATTTTGCAATATACTGTATGCTTAATTAAAAGCATTTCGAAGACCTTATGCTATTGTTTTAGAGTAGTGACAGTCACTTACTTTAAATTTTCAGCAAACAGGGGGAGATCAAGCTGACAGAGCTATGTTTCGTACTGATTGGTATTTTTTCATTTAGTCGTTTTGCACATTTGTGTGTCTGTGTTTGTATGATGAAGCCTGAGTGTTTGATTGAGTGTTTATACAGGAGTGTGACGTATTTCTTGACGGGTACACGTACTATAAGCATATGTGCAGCATTGGGTGAGATAGTGAATGCATATTTCAATGATAATATTTCAGCTTCATGCATGAAATTCATATTTTCATGAAACATTTTATGTTCGAGTTTTTAGTCGGATGTGTAGTAATGTGTATTTGTGTGCATGTGGTTATGTCTGTGTGTGTTTGTGCGTTTGTGTTTCTGCTTTTCTGAGTGTGCATGTATATGTGCTTGTTTATATGTGTCTATGTGCGTGTGTTGTATGTGTGTATTGGTTTGTGTGTTGATTGAAATGTCCCCCTGTAAAGCCGACAAAATCTTCACTTTCCTGTATCGTCACTCACTCAGCCGCGAGGCATGAGTTTTAAAGGGAGACAATACATTTCTAATGAAAGGAATGATGTTAATGCTACAGAAAAATACTGAAATATGACTGTAGTGTGTGAGAGCGAAGTAAGTTGAAGATAGCGGATTGGTGACACGGTGTGGCGATAGTGGAGATAGAAGCGGTGGCGTGGAAAGTGGCGAGATAAGAAAGAGGCCAATGACTTGTGAAGAGTGAGAGATATTTTGTGAGAGTATTCGAGGCATGGCAGTAGTTGTGTATGTGAATGTGGTGTTGTTGTTGTTGTTCGTGGTGGTGATGGTGGTTGTAACATTGGTGGCTAGGTTAGCGAGAATTTCGTGGCGTTCAAATTCTTTCCACGTTTACATTTATAAAAATGTGAGAGAAGGGGTGAGACAGAAGTATATATAGAAATAGCCGTCGAAACGTCTTGAGCTCTGACTTCGGGGTCCTGAACCTTTTCCTATTACCCACTCTACTACCCAAAGTATCGAGTAATCTGGTTCCTTACCACACTTTCTTCGTTATATATATATATATATATAATTTCATATAGAGAAGGTTTCTACAAGACTAGAACTGTTTCATTCGAAGGGAATCATAATGATTTCCTTCGAATGAATCAGTTCCTGCAGTTGCTACCTATTTAGTTAATGAATATCGCTAAAGAATAAATTATCGCTATGAAATGTATGTTAAACTTTTTTTTTTAATTTTGAAGGACTACAGCAGTGCTAGCATTCAGTAAAAATCCTTCATCTTCTTAGTTCAAACATCAGCCATGTTTTACAGTAAGAATTCTAAGATACTAACATGTGTACC
>OZ024754.1:3847345-3854845 GCA_964016885.1 Eledone cirrhosa | reverse complement strand
GACAATAATATAATTTCAAAATATAATAGTTTCTGATTGAGACTGAAGTCCAACAATTTTGGGGGAAGGGGAAAATTAATTTACATTGACCTCATTTCTTTACTGGTACTTTATTTTATCAATCCCATATGGATAAATGACAATGTTGACTACGGGGTGATTTGAACTCATAACGGAAGGGTTCGTAACTCTATGCTACACAACAGCAACAACAAGAACAATAATTGTTTCTATTTTGGGCACAAGGCCAGAAAATACTCAATGCATTACTGGTACTTTATTTTATCGACCGATCCCCTAAGGATGAAAGGCAAAGTGAAACTCGGCGGGATTTGAACTCACACCATAAAGAGGCGTAACTCTTTGCTGCAAAGCATGGCGTCCGACTTTCTACTGATACTGCCAATCAAGGTGACATGTCGTTGAACAAAATAAAAGGACGAAAAAACAACACAAAATGGCGTTTAATTCAAGTAGATGGAAGGTATATATAAACGAAGAGGAGCTGTAAATACTAAATTGAACCAGTAAAACAACAACAACAATGACAGAAACACCAGCAACAATAACAACAACTACCACAGCGACAGTGTTATCAGAAATAATATTGATAACTACAACAACAGCAATAATAATAACATCATGGAAATATAAAATATGCTGTCCGTAGGAAAGGAAATCTACTGTGACATGTCAAGTGTAATGGCAATGAAGGAGAAAAGCAAAGATCAACCATAGTGAGTATAGATTACAAGCTTGAATAGGCTTAGAGATATCGGACGAAGAATATAAATGGATTAGGCATCTTGAAGGATTAAGGAAGAATTACCAAACAAGATTTCCGTTATTAAGTTGAATAGAGAATGGGAGATTACAGAGAGCAGCAGTGAGGAAAGTTAATGATCCCTTCAGAATACTACATGTAAATAACATGTCGGATATTAATGATATTGTAGATCTCCACTTGTCATAGCAACATTAGGCTTTATATTGAGAAATGTGGAAGTTTAGGGATAAGTATTTAGGCTGTTAGACGTGCGACAGGAATGCCATGGGTTCAAATACTTCAGCGGGTGATATGTGATGTTCCGGAGCAAAAATACATCATTTCACGGTGTTCCAATCTACTCACCTGAAAATGAGTACCAGCAGCAGGTGTGAGTTATGACTACAATGAACTGGCGTCGTGTAATATCAGTCGCTTAAGATACAATTAATCTAGTCAGCCTCATACCAGGGACAACTGTTCCTGTATATATCTAAATTATCTCCTCTCTCTCCATTTATCTCCAGATCTATCCCTATTTCTCTAGAGGAAAGTTGAGTTTCTCATTATTCTACAAATTCTAATACACTTACGCCTTCACTCGATTTTCTAGAAGACACTTTATATATATATATATATATATATATATATATATAGGAGTAAGTAAGACCCCGACGGCTGAGCTCAAGCCGTTTCGACGGCTAATTCGAAACGGCTTGAGCTCAGCCGTCGGGGTCTTACTTACTCCTATTACCCACTCTACTACCCTAAGTATTGAGTACTTTGGTGCGTTATGGTCCACCTGGTTCCTTACCACTTTTCCCTCGCTATATATATACATATATATATACCATTCTTCTCTCCCCTTCTACCTACCTATTTCGTTACTTTCTACTCTCACCCCTCTTTCTTCCCCCTCCTTTTCTCCCTATCTACTCTTACCCCACCTTCTTCCCTCACTTTCACCCCTGACCGTTTAGCAGTTCTCTTCTCACTTACAACTGCGGCGTCGGACGTGTGTCTTTTTTCTCTCGACCACTCAGTCTTGAACTTAAGTTCTCTTATCGAGTGGTCTTGGATGTCCTGCCTATAGTTGCTCGCACATTGCTCGTTTTTTGTGGGGTTTTATTTCGCTGTTTGGTTACTGTTTTCTCTTTTCTACTCCTTTGCTTTCCTTCCCTCCTTCCTCCATTTTTCCAAGAACTTATCCAGTTATTGACGCCCTGGGGCGAGGTATATTGTCTTTAAAGCGTAGAAATATCCAAGAACCTCAGTAGACAACTGATGAGGAAACCCCTATTGTTCTTGCTTTCTTCGAATTCCCACTGCATTTTAAGTTACCTTAAATAGCAACTACACAGCAATTTCGATTCTCTCTCTCTCTCTCTCTCTCTCTCTCTCTCTCTATATATATATATATATATATATATATATATATATATATATATATATATATATATATATATATATATATATATATATATATATATATATATATGTATATATATATATACATACATATATATGTGTGTATGTATGTATGTATATATGCATGTATGTGTGTATATATATGTATATTAAAAAAGCATTGCTTTACAATTTCAACAACTAGCATAACATATGTTTGGAAACAAAGAAGAATCTTATGAAGATTTGCTAAAATATTGAGTAGAAGCATCTTTAAATTGTCGGAGAAAATCCCTTTTACTTTTTAAGTACACAACTCTACATAGTTACTTGAAATACACCTGAAATCCAATTTGGATTTTATTATTCAACAGTTGACAGATTAAATCTCTATTGAAGTACGTGCTTCTTATTAACCAGTTGTCACCATCTCTAAACATATGCACCCACATTGAAAATACTTATGGTATGGAATTCTTAAGAAATATAATATGTTAAGGTAGCTAAAAACTTCCTGAAATGTCAGCGGGACCTATATTGGTAATTGTAGCAGTGTGTTTCCAAATGCACTTAGCTTTTGACACAACTGACTTGTAACAAGACTTATCTTTCGAAAAGTAATTCCACCTACAACAGATGGCATAATTTACCGTTGTAAAAAACTACCCCAGCCCCCACAAAAACCGCCTAAATGTGGTTTTGTCGATTGGTTCATTCGCTCAGTGTTCTGAGTCGACAAAATATTTTTTGTTCAGTATTTTTTTTAAAAGAATCATAACTAACAAAAGTGAGATGTAAATTGTCGAATTCATTAGAACACAGAATAGAATGGTTTGTGTTACGTTTCCAGGTCTCTCCGCTCTGAGTTCCAACCCCATATTGATCAACATGGTCATTCATCGTTTCTTATTGCATAATGTCATTTGATGAAATGTTTTAAACAGAATTTATACGTAAGCCAATCACACACGCACACACACGTGCCCACGCCGTCATACACACATATAAACACAGGGTGTCCTCCAAAATAATGTATACACACTTCGATTACTTGTACAGGCAAAATTGATTAAAATGCTGTTGAAGGGTGGATACATTTTGTGGGAACACCCTATATATATACATATATATATAACTGACGATGTCTGTCTGTGTGTGTGAGTTTGAAACCTTAAAACTCAAGAAGCAGCCAACCGATTGCTTTCAAACTTTACACATATAATACTTATATTTCAGGGAGTGTTCTGAGCAAAAGAAATTTCAAATGTTCAATGTCCTAGGGACCGCATTAGGCGATTTAGCGATCTCTCTCTATAATTCTTTTTAGATAGATACATACATATAACATCGCGCCCTTATAATATCTGCCTGTATGTCTGTATGTCTGCATTACGTCACTTCCCTGACGATGTCTGTCTGTGTGTGTATGTAAGTTTGAATCCCTAAAACTCGAGAAGTACCCAACCGATTTTTTTCAAACTTTACATATGTATTACTTATGTTTCAGGGAGTGTTATGCACATAAAAAATGCAACTTTTTCATACCCTCGGACCCGCATTAGGTGAAAAACTGCGTACTTTTAAGTTTTTAGGGGGTTTGAGGCGTTACGTCAGACCTATTTCCTTGAAATTGTAACTATGTATTAGTCAGTCTCTTCTTCATACCGTGAGCAAAGAAAATCCAACTTTTGTATGGCCTGGGGCCCGCATTAGGTGAAAAACTTCATTTTTTCAGCTTTTTAGGGCTTTTTTTGAGGCGTTACCTCTAGCCGGCTTTCCCGAAATTTCAAGGCATATTATGCACATAAAAAAATTCATTTTATTGATACACTGGGGCCCGCATTAGGTGAAAACCTGCATTATTCCTGCTTCATCGAGGAAAATCTTAAAGATTATCTAGCCATCAGAGTATTCGGTTAATTTCTTCACACATTGTCCTGGCATGCAGTTTTTCCACGATTAGGTCTGTTGGCGGCCCGCGTTCCAAAATACCTTATCCCGTTCAACGCCGGGTACCACTGCTAGTATATATATATATAGTTATGTGTTTATGTATTCATGTATATTTCCAGATATACTGCTTATGTTTGTCTCATAATTTTATCTCTCAATTTAAGTCTCTCCTACATTATCTCTATTTACAGTTCTATTTTTCTGTATACCTTTATCTCTCTCTCCCTCTCTCTCTCCCTCTCTCTCTCTCTCTCTCTTTTTCTTTCTCTCTCTCTCTCTATCTCTCTATATCTCTCTTTTCTTTAGAGAATTTGTTGATCTTTGTATCTGTTCTAAATCTCTACTTTTGTCCCTTTCCTTCTCCCTCTTCTTCCTCTGTCATTATTTCACTAACTCCCTCTCTCTCTCTCCCTCTGTATATATATATATATATATATATATACAGAGAGAGAGAGAGAGAGAGAGAGAGAGAGAGAGAGAGAGAGAGAGAGAGAGAGAGAGCAGTGTTTGTATCCATCTAATTTTCTATCTGCGTGTACTGACAATTTGAACTGTAGGAAATTAATAACAATTTAAAGTAATTTCTGCTGAAAATTACTCTCTCTATCCACACTACAGAAATCAATAGTAATGAAAATAAATGAAATAATATTACATTAGAAGTATCCCCATAATTATTGACAAGTGTATCTATATGTGTTTAATTGTGTGTATATGCATATATACGCATATGATTTTTCTATTTGAATTCATATACGTGCGCAAGTGTATTTATGATTATTTCGGATAGTGTGTATCTAATTTGATATAATAAAATAAATGTGTTTTAATTAATTCGAGTGTAAAAGCAACAACGCAATTAAGCAGACAAGGAGTCATTATAAAGGATATATATTAAGGAAACCGTCATAAATAGGCGATGGTTACCTCAGCCATAGTTTTTTTTTTCTTTATGTATCTATTTCATTTTGTGTTATTTTTTTAAACTGTGATCAATCTCCTCGTGTGTATATATATATATATATATATGCATGTGTGTATGTGTCTACATACACAAACGCAAATATACATTTATATATATATATATATATATATATATATATATATATATATATATATATATATATATGTATATATATATATATATATATGTGTGTGTGTGTGTGTGTGTGTATGTGTATGGTATCTGTGAAATTTTTATGTTTGTGTTTTTTTTTAGTTTTTTTTTTCAAGCATTGATTTCTTTCGACTTGGCAATATGCCAGTTGCTGGTGTGATGTAGAGAGATATATTGTGGACTGAATCTACGCCACAATAATAGTGGCAATTATGTTATTGACTCAGTAGGGTATAAAAACAAATTTGTAACTGAATCTCGTATATCTGCTGCGAACATTGACTATGTTGCGACTTTTTACCTTTTCAAACTATTATCCTATGTGGTCTGAATGAAATAAATATCAAATTTCTACATAGAATTTTTGTTTTTCTATCGCATATTATGTTAATGTTATGGTTATATAGTGTTAAAATAAGGATGGGTTTGTTTTGTAAGATTATTTTCGTATCCTTCATCAGTACAAGTAGTCAGAGAACATTTTAGAGACTGAGGGGACCAGAAATGAAAATATATGTGAAAATAGTTGAATAGCTTCAATCACTGAATGAGTTGGAACTTAATGCATAATGAAATTGCACTTTTCGCATATTATAATAGACTTTTATATTCTGTATATCGTCTAAAAAAAATAGAACTGGTGTGGTCCAGGTATTAGTTTGGGTATTCTGTAGTTTATAATTTATGAGTTCTAACGAACTGAAATACGAGAACTAGAAATGCTACCCTTAATATATAATTGTTTCTACTTTTGGAACAAGGCCAGCAATTATCCCAGTGCATTACTGCTACTTTATTTTATCGACCCCGTAATGATAAATGGCAAAGTTAACCTCGGCGGGATTTGAACTCAGACCGTAAAGGGACGTAACTATGATGGAAACATGGCGTCCGACGCTCTACCGGTACTGCCAATCCACCGCCCTGAATATATATTTGTTTCTACTTTTGGCACAAGGCCAGCAATTACCCAGTACGTTACTGGTACTTTATTTTATCGACCCCCGTAAGGATGAAAGGCAAAGTTAACCTTGGCGGGATTTGAACTCAGATCATAAAGGGGCCCTATATAATGAAATCTCGTTGCAATCTATAATGAAATTTAAAATCAATTGAACTCGGATTCACGTCTAAAGTTGTAATAAAAGGTTTTTGAACCGTGACTGCACCATCCTTTTTACATATGAAGGAATATATTGCCAACATGTTTTTAAAATATGATGGGACTACGTTGAAGTTCAATATGGCTGGAAAGTTTCGTGAGTTTCTCAAATTATTTGCATAATTGCTTTGCTCCGAGTCTACAGTATCACTGCCAACTGGCTGGACCGACATGCATGTTACTGTAGTCATCGCATCTATCGACATGCGATATCTTTACTAATATAATTGTTTCTACTTTTGGCACAAGGCCAGCAATTACCCAGTGTAATACTGGTACTTTATTGTATCGACTCCGTAAGGATGAAAGGCAAAGTTAACCACGGGGGGATTTGAACTCAGTTATGGCAAGGGCCGTAACTCTATGCGTTAAAGCATGGCGTTCGACCGATACTGCCAATCCACCACCCTTTACTAATATAATATCTATAGAGCTTCTACTAAAGTGTAAAATCCTGTGAAAGGGGGTTTGATTCTATGTTAGAAACTGGCTCAAACACTCTCTCTCTCTCTCCCTCTCTCTCAGTTAGGTGATCTATTACTAGACACACACACTCACACACACATACACACACACACACACACACACACACACACACACACACACACACACACACACACACACACACATACACACACACACACACATACCTATATAGGTGTGTGCGTGTGTTTGGGAGTGTGTAAGTATATAGATACATGCACGCACATACACACTTATGTGTGTGTGTGTGTGTGTGTGTGTGCGCGCGCGTGTGTGTGTGCGTGTGTGTGTGTGTGTGTGTGTGTGTGTGTGTGCATGTGTGTGCGTGTGTGTGTGTGTGTGCGTGTGTGTATGCGCGCGCACTAGTTACGTTAAGTGTATGTAATTTGGTAAAATAGTCCTTTGCATTGCTACCACTATTGCTGCCTCTGTATCTCTCTTTCCCTTACCGTAACTATCTGTCTTTACCTCCCTCCCTTCTTCCCTAGCTACACTTCTTTCACCGCTGTGAGTCGGCTTCACTGTACACCTGTCAGGTATTCCGCTGAGGTCAGGGGGGTTTAAAGACTCCTACTTCTCTACTAATATAGCTGCATGGATATAGGCTGTAAA
>OZ024754.1:3839845-3842345 GCA_964016885.1 Eledone cirrhosa | reverse complement strand
CCACTACTAACGTTATATTGTTCATGACTATCTGCCACAGCAGACTGTTCTACATACCAGTTTAACTTTGATATGTCACATATTGCTCCACTTACATTTCTTGATTTTTCTGTTTTGTTTTGACTTCATTCTCTAAGAAATGACTTCCCCTTGTTCTCGTTAGGGCGGTGGTGGCGCTGTTGTTGAAAGTTGGTGTTGGTGGTGGTGGGGTTACTTACAACTTTCGATCACATTTCTCATAACTTCAAACACAATTACACTTGTGCATGACGTACACAAGCAGAAGCAGACACAAACGCACACACACACAGACACAAAGGTTTATACCCTCATCTCTTTCGCTCCCCTCTCTATCTCTCTCGTCCTCCCTTTCTCACTCTCTTTCTCTTTTTCACTATCTTTCCTTCTCTCTTTTTTCACACTTACACACTGGCTTATACATAAGCACTCATGCAAATCACGAGTACATTCAGCGATATTCTCGCATACACACACGCACTTCCTTATATGTTCTTTGGAGAATGACGGGAGAAAAATATAGTCAGTAACGCATTCCGCGTGAACATTTCGTAGCAAAGAAAGACTAGAGTACTTCATGTAAATAACACAAAGAAATATCATTTCAAAATACACTTTTAGTGATAGCAGTAACCATCATTATCTAACTGGTGATATATTATTTAATCTAAACTAATTAACGATGGTATACCGTTGGGAATTTAAATATAGATATAACAATTCTGTCCACAAAGAAAAACCTTCACGATCCTTCTCTCAGCACCACACGCAAACAACGAATATAGATTCAGGCGAGAAATAGCTGGCTGTGTAGTGTGAGTTAAACATGACATTTTCATTTTCGATAAAGGACTACAGCCAAAATTGAATCACAGTAATTATATAGGGCGGTGGATTGGCAGTATCGGTAGAGAGTCGGACACCATGCTTTGAAGCATAGAGTCACGTCCCTTTATGATCTGAGTTCAAATCCCGCCGAGGTTAACTTTGCCTTTCATCCTTACGGGGTCGATAAAATAAAGTACCAGTAATGCACTGAGTAATTGCTGGCCTTGTGCCAAAAGTAGAAACAATTATTATATAGGTTACAATAACCCACACAGATACACGAGGAGCACACCATATATATATATTATATATATTTTAAGATTCTACCGGTTGCGCATTTCTAATGCTTTTCAAAAATAATTTTGAGATAGAGCGCCCGTGGTGTTTGCTCTAATCTCTCTCTCTCTCTCTCTCTCTCTCTATATATATATATATATATATATATATAACACCTAATACCTATGATACATATATATATATACGTATATATATATTCCTCTGTCTTGATGAAGGACTAATACACGATATGTTAAAATATTTATTTATTTTCCTTCCCAATCGTGAAACTGATAACACTTCATAAATCTCTGAATTCGTCTTTTTATTCTTGAAGTGTGTATATATATATATATATATATATATATATATATATATATATATGCGTGTGTGCGTGTGTGTGTGTGTGTATGTGAGAGAGAGAGAGAGCATGAGTATGTACATATGGGAATATGTGAAAACCTGGACGCTTTTGTGGTTGCATTGCACATGCTGGCGTGTCAATTAATGTATGTATAGAATGCAGTGTGTGACTGTAAGTTTAGGATTTCAAAGTAGGTCTATAGATAGTCAGTCGTACAAAACTCTGACAGTTAAAACTGTAGCAAATTGAGAAAATGACTACAAATGAGAAAAGAGAAAATATTTTGCAGAATTCCAGTATCTAGCTAAGAATTATGGGAAGTATTTCTTTCTATTAGTGTATATATATCTTCAACATCTGGTATCTGATGCACTTTAACATGAAGAACTAGACAGAGATAATGACTGTGTTTTTAGTGTACAGATATACGCTGTTATGTCAACAATATCACTGTATACTACACATGATCAAATAAACACAAATTATAATGATATGTATATATATATGTGTGTGTGTGTGTGTGTGTGTGTTTGTAGGTATGTATGTATGTAAATATATAAATGTATGTATGCACATACGCACATATATATACATGTATATATGCTTATATATATGAATATATATATATATATATGTGTGTGTGTGTGTGTAAGTGTGTGGTGTCTGTGTGTCTGTGTCTGCGTGTTTAAACCAAGAGAGCTGGCTGAGAGTGATGCAACGAGAGACAATGAAAGAAGCGGGACTTTCTCCTGTTTCGAAGTCAAACATTTAGACAAAAATAATCTATTATAATTATTTTTTATGGTGGATGTTGGGCCAGATTCAATACAAAGCAACTAACATTGTTTTGTGATGTTCACTTGTATCACATTAACACCATAATCCAAATTCCATCAGATTAATTTTGACGTTTTTACTTCTGAAGTCGTGAAAATATTTACGTCATCCCGCCGAGGTTAGATTTGACTTTTATCCTTACAAGGTCGATAAAATAAAGTACCAGTAACACACTGG
>OZ024754.1:3819845-3822345 GCA_964016885.1 Eledone cirrhosa | reverse complement strand
GTTTTATAATTTCACAAAGTTTTACCAATGTATGTATGTTGGCGACTAAACTGGCAACCCCATCAAGGTTTCTTGGTGAGGAGGGTGACTTTGGACATCCTGCAGGACTAAAAACAAAACCTGTCAAAGGGCAAAGGAGCTCTTAAGAGTCAATGGCCAACCAAAATCACCGGGAGAGATGACCCCTTAGCCTTTTTCAGGGCAGAATTCTAGGAGAAGGAAAACTCTGATATAACACCTGTAACCCTGATGGTATCCAATGATGTTGACTTGTTCTTCTTTTTGGTAAATATCATCTTGGTTAAGAGAGTGGGACTGGCTTTGTGCAGTGCCTTTGCTCACTATAAAAGCTTCACAGCACAGGCATTGCTTTATATCTGGAGATCTCTCTGCACTTGTCGTCACATGGTACCATGGGCCCAGCACTGTGTCAATAATTGTCACAAGTGTAGTGTTTGTACCAGAGTTTTCAAGTCGCTGGCTGGACTAAAAAGTCACACTCGTCAGCGCATCGGTAGGCGTTCTCCTACATGGATATAAAGTAGTGGCCGTACTCGAAAACGAGTTGGCAGCCACCATATATATATATATATATATATATATATATATATATATATATAAACAAAGAGGGTGTGGTAAGATACAAGGTGGACCATAACGCACCAGAGTACTCTACTTAGGTTGGTAGAGTGGGTAATAGGAAAAGAGTCAGGACCCCGACGGCTAAGCCCCGGCCGTTTCGACAGCTAGATCCCAACTATAAATATATATATATATATTTTTATTTATTGAAATTATAAAACCAGAAGAACATACATACATACATATATACATACATACATACATACATACATACATACATACATACATACATACATACATACATACATACATACATTCATACATACATATATACATACATACATACATACATACATACATACATACATACATACATACATACACACATATATATATATATATATAATGAAGACGTTTCGTGTACATGTATACACACACAGATACACACACACACACACATATATATATATATATATATTTATATATATATATATATATTTCGTTTCTGAATTTGTTTAGCAAGATTCTTTATCTGAAATCGTGTGTTGAAACCGATATTGTTACACTTTGGGAGGGTCATGTTGCCAATAAGAAACACACGCACCAGTTGCTTTCACTTCAATTTATTATAATAAATTTATAATAAATTTATAAATTTATAAATTTCTGGTTGGTTGGTTCCACAACCAGATAGTTGTTTATATATAGTCATAGTTCTTTCGTCACACACTCTGTGACCTATTCAGTGACTGGGGATTCCTTTCTTTGTTTCTGTGCCTCTCCTTTGTTCTGTCCTACGCCATTTTGTTGGAAATGGCGTAGGACAGGACAAAGGAGAGGCATATATATATATATATATATATATATATATATATATGCATATATATATATATGTATATATATATACACACACACATATATATATATATTTATATATATATATATATACACATATATATATAATTATGTATATATATACACATATATATATGTATATATATATATATTTGTGTATATATATGCATATATATATTTATATATATATATACACATAGATATATAATTATGTATATATATATACACATATATATATGTATATATATATATTTGTGTATATATATGCATATATATATATATATATACTTTTATATATGTGTGTGTGCTTGTTTTAATTTTTATTCGATAACTAATTTTTTTTTTTAATTATGAAACTCGAAAAACATTAAATTTCTAAGATGTGGCCATTAAAGTGTAAATAACTCTGTAGCATCTTCCTGTGTCCAATACTTTGTTACAATGTAATCAGCGACAGCTACTTCACAATATATGAAAATATACATAAACGTGCATAACGGTGTAAGTTTTTGCATGTATATCTGAGTAATAGAGAAAGACATAGTGGTTGGGTAGGATAACATGAAGGCTGTTTTGAGAGAGAATATGTATGTGGTTATGTTTGCGTGAGGGAAATAAATATTTATATCTTAAGAGCGATTGCATATAAACAATAAAGTTTTACACAATATCAACAAAAGTAACAACAGCAATTAGAAGATTAATTTCTCTGATTAGTCTAATTTACTGATATTAATGGTTTAAATGTTAAGAGACTCTTCAACTTTATATTGAAACAGTTTTAATCACCTCTTCATTATTCAAATCATTGTTGTTAAGTTCTTTTATCGCGAAAAATTATTTTAATGAATTTTAAATTATAATATAAAAATGTAAATAAAGTGAACGCATGAGTAGATTTCAGAAACTAACAGTATCAATAATATTATATAACATGGGCAAAATAACAACATCACCTCCCACAACAACAAACACTACTCTAATAACATTCGATGTGCATTTAGTTGAGACGTTATCTATATAGATTCAAGGAAATATTTTAAGAGTTTAAATTTGGAAATAA
>OZ024754.1:3809845-3817345 GCA_964016885.1 Eledone cirrhosa | reverse complement strand
TCTGGCAATGAACGAAAAAAACGAAGAAAATACGTCATATGTGGAGCGGGAAGAACAATTGCACGCAAAGACAAAACCACTTAAATAGTATAACTGAAGTCGTAGACTAGAATTCTAACTAGGAAACCGAATGATTTAGGCTTCAGAGTTAAGAATAAAGTAAATAAAATACAGAGGTAATTGAAATTAAATAAATACATACACGCATCCATATACGTACATACACAAGCATACGCAAAACACTCGCCCTAGGTATACAAATACACGCAGGTACACAAAAAACAACAACAAAAAAACACGCACGCACATACAGAACCCACGCAACGCCTGTACCCGCACGCATACGAATGTAACACCAAATACACATAAAAATATATATAAAACAAATATATATATATATGTGTGTGAGTGTATACATATAATTAAATAAACGTATATAAATAAATAAATACGTATATAACAAACGCACACACATACCTACATGTAAATAGACATATGTTCGGAGATGCACGTCAACCAAAACACAAAGTACACATATACACACACCCTACATACGTACGAACCCGCATACTCACACTGACGCAAAACTCACGTATACACATAACCAAAAGCATATGTACCAGAATATATAATATATACGCCATAACATATACAATCAAAAATACGTACCTTCACAAAACATACAGGTAATATATACTTACCTATACAAATAAGTAATGGTATAAAATAACATATACTTAGCTACCACATAAAGACGTAAAATATCCGCGTATAGTTCGTAATATCCGTTAGGGTATAATGTGGGGCTGTAATACAGGAAAGTTTTGTGAAATTTATGTTTACAAGCCGAAATTGCCTCAGATTTTTTGTTTAAGATGTTGTCTTTGGCGTAGAGTATTTCCAGGGCCTCAGCGGCGCAGAGGTCACATGATCTTTTATTTCCGTTATACGATCTAGCCCTAGCTAGGATCTCCCAGTGTAACTTATATTGGGTGTGGATGTCTTTTAGACTCCAGATATAAGCTGAAAGTGACGTCATGTTCCTTCTTAAAGGGTAATGAAAAGAATGGGTATGCATGTAAAGACGCTGCTTGAATCTATTGGCGGTTAACCCTATGTAGGCCCTACGGGACGTTGGTGTTTCAACCTTACATTTGTAGACAATGTTACTAGAGAGGCATTTACCGGATAGGGGGCAGTCAAACCGATTTCTACAATTACAGTTAATACTAACTACAGGGTTGCACGTGTTCCTACGGCTAGGTAGTTTAGCTAAATTTGAAGCTGTGATGTTATGTGCAAGGTTAGGAGTCGTAGAGTAAGAAATTTTAATAGTATTTCTATTAAAAATGTTACTATATTTATGTGTAGGGGGAAAATGGTTCATAATAAGGGAGAGAAAGATCTTAGCTAATGGTGTGACCAACTCCATATTATATGGTGGGTTATACCATATATATATATATATATATATATATATATATATATATATATATATATATATATATATATATATATATATATATATATACATATATATATGTACATATATATACATATATATATATATACATATATATATATATATACATATATATATATATTTATATATATATATATATATATATTTATATAAATATATACACACATACATATACATACATATATATATATATATATATATATATATATATATATATATATATATATATACATATATATATATATATATATATATAAACAAAATTTTAGATTTTTCAGAATGAAAATATTTCTACAAGCTGGTATCAGGAATTCAATTTAATGAAAATAAATAAATATAAAAGAAGAAATAGAATTAGAAAATAACAAGACACCGTAAAATGTTTTAATTCAATGAATTAAAATAATAGCAAATTTCAACGAAAGACATTTTAAATGATATCTTATAACAAGCGAACCTTTGATTGGATTATTTCACACATAAAAGCAATCAGTCAGAAAAAGGTTAAAGAAGAACTCCAAAGAAATAGAATCGATTCCTAACTTAGTAAATGTAGTTACCGTATTTTTAAGAAATAGATTTTATTTTATATAAAAATTAACAGGAATAAATTGAAACAACACACAAAAAGAAATCCTATTTCTGTAAGGAAAGAGTCTTTTTTCCCCACGAAGAAATGCCACAGTGATACTAATGATATTAATAATGGTTTCTTATATAGGCACATGGCCAGCAATTTTTTAGGAGGTGGAGATTCGATTAAATCGACCTCAGTGCGTGACTGGTACTTTATTTTATCGAGCCCTTAAGAATGAAGATAATGACATCATTTAGGCATATATATATATATATATATATATATATATATATATATATATATATATATATATATATATATATATATATATATATATATATATATAACGAAGGAAGTGTGGTAAGGAACTAGATGGACCATAATGCACCAGAGTACTCAATACTTAGAGTGGGTAATACGAAAATGTTTAACCCCGACGGCAGAGCTCAAGCCGTTTCGACGGCTATTTCTGGACTGAGTCCAGAAATATATATATATATATATATATATACATATAAAGTGTGTTTATGTGTTTAGTTAAATGTATGTATGTATAAATATATGTTATGACATCTACCGTTGGCCTACATCAAAATCTGCTTCACTGTGAAATTAAACAATGATGATGAATATGATGAGGATGTTGATGACGATGCTAAAAAGAACAACATATATAACAATAATAATTCCATCTTTCTTATAACATCCTGTTCAACGAATGTTCATATGCACACACACGCACACACTAACACACACACACACACACACGCACACACACTAACACACACACGCACGCATATATATACACACCGAAATGGCAACAAAACAACGTATATATGCTTAGCATTCTTAAGACATATACAGCGACACTTAGTTATTGCAAAGCAGGCACGTAGTAATATATTATACTAAACAGATCGTTTTTATTAAATCAAAAAGAACAGCAACAACGACGAAAGAGGCACTAATTATATTAGAAGGATAAACGATTTTTGCCCCCAAATTTAAAACCGTCTTCTCGTTATTTATTAACGTAGCATGTTAGATAATTCATTAAACCTATACACAAATACGCTAGTTTTACAAAAAAAAATATAATAAACCAGGTCGTGTGAAGATCACAATAGTAAGAAAAGAAAAACACACATATACAACTAAGCATGAAGAAATTAAGACTAATTTATAATTATATTTTGTGATTATAAAAGGAAAATTGTAAACGTTTTCACATGCATAATACGATGAAACAATATGTAATTGAATTCGCCTGTTCTTCAAATGAAATTTACTTCTCAAAGTTGGACTTGATTAAAAACGTGAATTTATCGATTTTTGAAGATTTTTTTAGGTTTTTGCTTACAGTATACTTTTAATTTTTTTTGTTTGTTCATACGTATAACATTATTTTTTCTTGTTTTAAATATAATTGTCGTTTTTCTCGTTGTTATTTTTTTTTTCTTGTTGCTGATGTGGTCCTTGTTTTTTTTTTTTTTGGTTGCTGTTTTTGTTGCTGTTTTTGTTATTTAAGTTGTTGCTTGGTGATTTTATTATTTTGTGTCGCTGTTGCTTCTGTTCTTATCATTGTTGTTGTTGTTCTTCTTCTTTTGTTCCTTACCACCCGATCCAAATGTTTCATACTGTCCTAATCCTCTCGCAGTTTCTCTTTCTCTATGTGCATATATCCAGGAATACATTGTCAAACGTTACAATCTACACTCAGAAAATATTTGCTGCTAATTCTAGGAGAACAAACAGCCATATACAGACTCTGCTGTATAATTGGGTTATTGAATAATCGTCAATTAAATTTTTTTTATGGATTTCAAGCTCAAGGATATATTCTGTTTATTCTGTTTAACTCCTATGGAGTTACGTACATTTGTCTGGTCATACCATTGACGTTGTTGGCTTTAAGGTGGACAGTTAAATTTAAATATATATAAAAGTACATTTACATATACATTTATGCAGTCTTATCTCTGACACATCAGATATAAATTTATAGCAGCTATTGACTGATTAGAATCCACTCTTCTATATTATAATCAACTTCCAAACCTGCAGAAAACCGAAGACGTTCGAATGTTGATTAAAGATATTTATCATCTTTTTTTTTTATTTACAGGGAAATATATGAATTTGACATGTTTACATGTTCATATACACAATGTGAAAATATATATATAAGATCTATCTAGATGGATTCTGTACTGTATATATACATATATAGATTTCTAGTATAAATACATACTCTGATCCGAAACACAGGTCAAAACACACTTCTAGATCAATATTTTTGAAATTGTTTAATTTACTTATTCTATTATACGTCCATCTGGGAGTACTTCATATTTTCACAGAAGTGCAATATTAGAGTACTAAATAACATATTGATGTATTTCACGTATTATTGTCTTCATCCAAGTCTTATTGGTTTCTTCGATGGAAGAAAAATACTTGCAGCGAAGAAATATATTCGATTGAACTAGCCTCAATATTTCGCCGGTTCTTATTGATTTATCAATAAGAATTCTACATCTGAGAAGGCCAGCAAATAATAAAAAAGGAATGTCAAAATCCCTTTCCTCTAGCGTTACACTGTGATGAACGATCCAATATTCCGATTGTATAAATAATATATAATAAGCAATTGTTGTTAGAAATTTCCAGTAACGGAACTATATATTCCTAGGGTATTTCTGGCAACATTGTGTTTAGAAGATATAACCCAGATGTATAGAGACCTCCCGAAGTTTATGTTAAACAATCACTTCTAATTTTCTTGGGAATGTGTAATCTTGGATTAAATCGACCGGATTATATGACATACCCATATATAAGTTATTCTGTATGGCCATATGTCCTACTAAAACTAGCTACCTTTAATAAGCTTTAAAACCGACCCCATAAAAATCTCATAGAACAGCGGTTTCTAAACTTTCCATATTGAAGATACATTTTAACAATTGTTTTTAAATGTTAATCAAATTTTCTTAGCAACAGAAACTTATCGAACATAATAAATAAAAACAACATAAATATCAAACCCACGTGTCACTAATTACATGCCTTACTGTACACAGAGTTCTCGATCTCAAATATAATTCACTGCTGAAGATTCGACAATATTATCAACGTGGACGTTATATCCTACGTTGCAACTTTCTAAAGTTTCGCGACACAGCCATGTGAATGATATAGTTTTAGGTGGCCCTAAAATGACATGAGAAAATTTGAAATGTAATTTACGAAAACAAGGTGAATCGAGTAATTAATATAATGAATGTGGTCCAATTTCACACGATAGGGACACTTCGACATTAAATAGAAATATGAATATGTGTTTGATGAAAAGTAAAAAAGACGTTATTCGGATTTACATGAATTTTTATTTACAAATTGTTTTATTTAAAACCTGTCCTTCATGCCTGCAATTTTACGTTCTTATGAAAGGGGCTGTAGCAGGCTTGATCCTATAGCAAAGTTCGTTAGACAGGTATTCCTTACCATATATGCAGTTTAACCAAACCCTTGTAGGTGAAACTGGGTAGGAGGAATATTTGTGGAAGACGGTCAGATGTATTATCTATGAAATTCAAAGATCCACTAGTATAAAATATTTTGTGTTGCTAATTCGATGCAGTAATTACGTTTAGCTGTCTGTGGAATACCCGGCCACTTTCATGTAAATTTAACGAGTCTTATGTTTAGATGATGGAAACATTGAAAGCTCACTGTCAAAAGTATTAATGGATCTGGTTTGATATGTTGGCGTCATTGACATAAAACACAAGAAACTCAATTAAATTTCCGAGATATATGAAACTGAATCAAAGGAGTTAAAAGTCTGATATATATTTTGTGATAAGTGACTTGATCTACAATGAAACAGTGTTACTGAAAGAATTACATCATGGTAGGGTCATGATTAGCATTTAATAGCACACATAAAATGTTGAATGGATCTTTGAATTTTTTCATCGCATTATATACTAAAAAAACCCCCCAAAACTGTAGAAACAATTATATACTATTAAGAGCCAAAGAAACATGCGCGTATGTGTGTGTGTTCGTGTGTGTATATAAAAATGACTCTTACAACCATACGTTACTTGACGTATACATGTATATTTATTCCTTATCAACTTGTGCTATCTCTAAACGATTTAACAGTGACAAAATCTCTGCAACATCTTTATATAGAAGTATTGATAGATATTTCCTTTACCCCAGCTAATACATACAAGCAGTAATTAAATCCAACGCCCTATTTATATCTTTAATCATCACACTATATTATCATTATAATCTTTATGAACACATTTAGCTCAATATTACTTACCAGATGTTAAATTCTGATTTTTAAGTCCTTTCCTCTTGGTGGATTGGCGAAATCTTTTGCCCGTCAGACAAAACAGCTTGTGGTGTTTTTTTTTTTCAGGCTCCATTTGGATGTTTTCTGTTTTGAGTTCAAAATCAGCTGATGTCATCTTTTGCTTTCATCTCAGATCGAGAATATAAAATAACAGTTTAACCCTTTAGCATTCACATTATTCTATATATATTTTTGTATTTTGGTAGTAAACATTTTATCTTACATAATTATCTCACATAATATCGACTCTATGAGATTTTGGTGTTATTTATCTTGAGAACAATACCTTAACATTAGTATGAGTGGCCAGTTACAGCAGATTTGAACAGAAAAAGGGGCGACATTTCTGGCCGGATACGGCCGGTTTGAATGCTACAGGGCTAGACAGTGAATTCGCAGGATTGTTTGAACATTTTCAGTGATTCGATTATTTTCGGGATTTTCTCTGGCCCCTTCGTTCTGAGTTCAAATCTTTCTGCGAACTTATTGTGCCGTATACCTCAATACGAACCTCGAATTAATGCCGCCACTGTGTATTGAGTGCTCTTTGTAAATGTAAGAAGCGGGGTGGATTCAGTCGAATTTAACCACCTCCACCCACCAAAGAATTACTCGAAAATGGGGTGAAACAGATAAAAACGTATATTCCCATGCATAAATAGCTACAAAGGCTGTGCAGGCTACAGTGATATATCTTTGCTTCTTTTCATTTTATTGTTTCAAGCAGCATAGAGTTACGAACCTTCACGTTCTGAGGTCAGAACCCGCCAAGGTTAGCTTTGCCTTACATCCTTATGGGGTCGATAAAATGAAGTACCAGTGACGCACTGGGGTCGATTTAATCGACTTTCTTTTCGCCAGAAATGATTGGCCTTGTGCCTATATAAGAAATCATTATTTCAAGGTGACAGAGTGTATTTATACATTTATATCACTTTACTCGGATGGGAATCAAAGAAACGATTAGTTGGAATCGAACGTGGAATTGAGAGTTCAAATCCAAGATATTCTTCTGCTCTAGCGTTACTGCTAAACAAATTAGTCATATTCGATTGATATTATTAA
>OZ024754.1:3789845-3804845 GCA_964016885.1 Eledone cirrhosa | reverse complement strand
ATTAACAGCACTGCAATTTCTCCTCTGCCCCTATTGCAAATCAAAGAAATATGCATTAACTTTATTAATTGCATCTGACTGGAAAGGCCTACGAAATGCATGGTTACTGCTTCCTCTTCTAAACTAACACCAAACCCAAATTATATGCACTAATGAAAGGAGTCTACATTGAAAACATTCAGCTCTCGATGTAACTTAATATCAGCTGGCTACGTTCCATTTTTCTATTTTTAATAAAGTTTAATTTATTCAATTTCCGGTTCTGTTCCTCCTCGCCTCTCTATACTAGAAATAATTATTTCGATAATACTTTTTCCTCATCACTACGGTTGATATTTTAAATAATTGAAATTCTTTAGCTCATTATATTAAGTATGTCGGCGCCCTAATTTATATGTGTTAGTTCGGTTTACTGCTAAAATTAATGGTAAACGTGAGAATCTGATTTCTGCGTTGATTACTCAGGACGAAATCAACGACTTTACTGTAAATGATGTCCTCATTAATAGATTTTGTGCCAAACAAATAACACCCATTTCATGTTTGAACCATGGACACACAAATATGTAGCCAAAAGCGTATAATTATGTATGTATGTATGTTCTTCTGGTTTTATAATTTCACAAATTGTTGCCAATAGAGAGAGAGTCGGTTTCTAACATAGACACAAGACTCTCTCATTGGAATTTACACAACATCAACCAGGTAGATATGTCTGCATGCATGTGTAGATATGGATGTTATTGTATGTGTGGATGTGGATGTTTTGAGTTGTATGTGTGCATGTGTATATGCTTTGTATCTGTACATGTATATATGCAGTTATTAGATGCAACATTTTTTACATATTTTTACTTTTCCATTAATGGATTGTACTTGTAATTTCCTAACTAGTTGTGTTCTTGCTGTTCCTGTGAAGCCTACCTTCTCAAGATTTGTATTGAGGCAGTTACTAACATACCCCAGTGCCCCAATAATCACAGGCATAAATCTGAAGGTATAATCAGGGTGTAGTATCTGCAGATTTCTCATCAATTCTGCATAAATATTCTCCTATGTATGTATGTATGTATGTATGTATGTATGTATGTATGTATGTATGTATGTATGTATGTATGGATGGATGGATTTATGTATGTATGGATGGATCGATGGATGTATGCATGGGTGTATAATCGATGGATGTATGTATGTTAACATGGGTGGTTGTACAAGAGGGGCTTTATTTAAAGTACTGACAATTGTTTCGTTGATCATGTGGGTCTAGAGTTCGCTAATCGCTTGATGTTGCGTTATTCGATCTCCAATACATTATTCACCTATAGTCAACACATCAGAGTATGTAGATATGAAAATAATTCACTCGAGGAAAGACTTATATAGAGAAATAGCGTATAATTAAAACAATAACATCAATAATAATACATGTATGGTAAATAGGTAGAGAAGCTACAGATGTAAAAAGTAAAAGTAGAATATAAGATAGGGTACATAAAGAAAGTAAGAACATGAGAGAATGGAAAATATAAAGAGATAAATAAATAGATAAATGAGACCTTGTAAATACATAGTAGTAACTTTTGGGTAAGTGTTCTTATAAGGATTCGTTGGTGGGAAGCTAGATTCGAGATGTACATAGATACGTGTAGAGGGTCCGATAAAATAGACAATAAATTAGAGATTAATTGCTGGATGTACGTATGAGATATATATATATATATATATATAAATATATATATATATATATATATATATATATATATATATATATATATATATATATATATATATATATATAGGGGAAATAGAGTTGATATCGAAAATGCAACTGGATTCTTATAAAAATATTTATTTGTTTCCTTTACCGGTTTCATACTTCTTATGCTTTTCAAAAGTAGAATTGAGATGGACGGTTTGTGGATATATACATACATATATGTATATATATATACATATACATGCATACATATATATATATATATATATATATATATATATATGTATGCATATATGAATGCACATATCTATGTATGTATGTCTGCCTGTATGTCTGTCTCTGTGTACACGTGTCGGTGGGCGGCTGAATCATAACCAATTACACATTTAACGCATGAGCTGTCTCCTTGTTCGTAACAACTGTAATCCTCGCCGTCGATACCGACGAAGAATCCTCATATATGTATGCACACACACACACAAACACACACACACACATAAACACACACACACACACATATATATATATATATTCTTACGACTGAAATCTCTGTGACCATAACCGTTTAAGCCAAACAACAAATCTTTTGTCAGGATAATTATCATATATATATATATATATATATATATATATATATATATATATATATATATATATATATATATATATATATATATATATATGTACTGGGTAATTGCTGGCCTTGTGCTAAAAGTAGAAACAATTATATATATATATATATATATATATATTTATATATATATATATACATGAGTGTATGTGTGTGTTTGTTCGTGTCCCCGAATGCGATGCTAAAATTATGTTGAGAGTGATGTCCGAATTCTTATCAGCTATTTAAATGTGGATGAGAAACAGCTTGCTGATATTTTATAATCCTAAAAAAGTAACTATACATAGATCTCAGGACGTTGAATATGAGAATAGGGTTTCGTAAGTTGCTACAACCGTTTCCATATGTCTTACGTTCATCGGATTTAAATATGGTAATAGGGCGGTGTTACCATTAAGCTAACCAGGCGCCCTCATTGAGACGAATTACCATGAATATATTTTTCTACAAATTTTTTACTCAACTTTATTATATAACAATTGTTTCTACTTTGGGCACAGGGCCAGCAATTATCCCAGCACATTACTGGTACTTTATTTTATCGACCCCGTAAGGATGAAAGGCAAAGTTAACCTCGGCGGGATTTGAACTGAGACCGTAAAGGGCCGTAACTCTATGCTGCAACGCATAGCCTCCGACCCTCTACCGATACTGCTAACCCACCGCCCTGTTATATAATAATAATAATAATAATAATAATAATAATAATAATAATAATAATAATAAGGGCGGTAGTTTGGCAGTATCGGTAGAGCGTCAGACACCATGCTTTGCAGCATAGTTATGGCGCTTTGCGTTCTGAGGTTAACTTTGCCTTTCCTCCTTACGGGGGTCGATAAAATAAAGTACCAGTGATGCACTGGGGTAATCGCTGGCCTGCTGCCAAATGTAGAAACTCTATTATATAATTGTTTCTACTTTTGGCACCAGGCCAGCAATTATCCCAGTGCATCACTGGAACTTTATTTATCGACCCCGTAAGGATGAAAGGCAAAGTCAACCTCGACGGGATTTGAACTCAGATCATAAAGGGAGGTAACACTATACTTCAAAGCATGGCGTCCGACCCTCTACCGATACTGCCAATCCACCGCCCTATATATAATAATATCCTGCGTGTATTATCTAAGTTTCTAAATATCTTTGTTTCGTATCAATGACCGAAACCAATAACAATAACAGAAAATATATTCTGAAAGAGATGAAATGTTGTACGGTGCCTAAACTTCAGAAATATTATAGAACAGTTTTTGGTTTCTTGTCAACTCCATTTCCACAGAGGACACCATTTTTAGTTAGGTTACAGGAATATACGCAAAAATGTATTGGATTAATTTTTAAACCAAAGCCCGAAGTGTCATTTTTAATAACGAAAATGCTGCACCCATATAAGTTATTGATAATACAGCGAACGTTACGTCTCGTGTAATGAACAGGAATGACCTGGATTAAACAGACTCTTCAATGAAGAAATCACAATTAGGAGATGAAACTCGATCGACTGGCTATTATAAAAATATACGTATGTATGTAAGTATGTATATATATATATATATATATATATATATATATATATATATATATATATATATATATATATATGTGTGTGTGTGTGTGTGTATGTCTTTGCGCGTAATTGTTTTTCATCGCTCCTATTAATGACGTGTTATATTCGTTTTTTCCCGTTCTTTGCCAGGGAACGTTTCCACGA
Organism: Eledone cirrhosa; assembly: GCA_964016885.1. Lineage (NCBI taxonomy): Eukaryota > Metazoa > Mollusca > Cephalopoda > Octopoda > Eledonidae > Eledone > Eledone cirrhosa. The sequence goes on along the minus strand of OZ024754.1, from coordinate 3,800,786 downwards.
ACCAAAGTATCGTCTTCCTGTCTTCCTCCGGTTGCAACGTTTTTTGAAATATCCACTTCTGCGTTTACAGATTGACTTTGTTACTTTCAGAAGATCCCGTTAAGGGTGAAAGCATCGATTCTTTGCTTAAACTTCAATCTGTTATTTTAATAAATATATATAAATATATATATATTTACCACCGTTTCCAGAGGTCCGGGTATAATTTTCAATCACATTTTATTATTTGTTTGAACCGAATAGCTTGGTCGTTTCTATGCCTTTGCGGATAATGGTTTAACCATCGTCTCAATGTGGTCGGCCTTTTAACGTATGTTGTTGCTCTAGTTCACTCGTTTCTATGGAGCGCTGCCACACATCTCGGAAGTTGTTTTTCGCTAATTTCCAATAACCGAAATGCGATTCTCGCTAATTTATATATATATATATACATATAGATATGTATGTATGTATGTGTGTGTGTGTGTGTGTGTGTGTATGTAAATATATACATATGTGTGTATGTGCATGTTTGTGCATGTGTTTCTCTCTGTCTAAATATATATATATATATATATATATATATATATATATATATATATATATATATATATATATATATATATATTTATATATATATATATACATAATTATATACGTAGCTTCACACACAGACTCGAACGCACATATATACATATATGTATGTATGTATGTGTGTGTACGTGTATGTGTCTCTGATTGTACGTTTATATGTGTGTGTGTATATAGGCGTGCGTGTGTATGTGTATATATGTGTGTATACGTTTGCGTGTGTTTGTGTTTGTGTGTGTGTATAAGCAAATTAAGAACAAAAGCAAAGCAAGTCCTTTCAATGGGCGATAAATTACGTAAATATAGGAGGGCATTGCAGAGCAACATTATTCCAGTGCTGGTAACAGAATCATGTAATCCAGATAGGAGGAGAATAGTGAATGATTCATTGTATTAGAGAATATAATATTAGGTAATATAGCCGTTATTTCAGTTGTTTATTGCTCACTTACACAAACATCCAGCATATTGTGAAAGCAATATTTTGACGGGAATTAAAGAGCGGTGTAACTAACAACTACATAATGATGTTTTATAGTTTCTGGTTTTGTATCTTAATAGTTTGTTTCAGCAACAAAGGCATATCCCATTTTATATAGAATAATCCTGAAAACCATTAGGAAAAAGGATTAATAGGGAATTCTGTAAGATAGTCCCACTAATCTGGAGTACTTTAATAGAACATGGAATATATGCTATCGAAGGGAATTACACAATATCTCCGTGCAAGCATTAATGTGTGCTCAGCAAGCGGAAGCCAATAATGGAGGCTTATTGAATAGAAGCGATAATTGCGGTTCGTCAGCCAAAAAGTAATGACGATCATTTAAGACGAAACCATAATGGCGGTCAATGAACAGAAGCTCTTCAATGATCAATGTATCAAATCAAATATTGTGTTCAACGAGGAAAATTTATGACGCTGGTTATTCGCTGGAAGCCATACGAAAGAGATGCCCGTCAGTAAAAATCTACTCCTGAATGGTTATAGCGTGAAAACTATAAAGCTCTGATTTGTTCTCAAAATATCCCTGAGTTATTAGGTAGAAATTACATTTAGCAGTTTGGCGCGTGACAGAAAATGAAGGGGAAAAAATCTGCTCATTGCTAGAGTATTGTTTTCGACAGTCACTAAATGTAGCTGAATGAGAAATATGTTTCTAATTTTCCCGACAAGTACACAGGCATATGCCTTTATACATTACTGTAATTATACTACTGAATTTTTATTGCGTTTTATGTGTTTCGTCATTGCTATTTGATATGTATTCATTGACATAAATACTTTTGATTGTTGTATACACGTTTTTCTTTCATGTATTTGTTCTTCTTTAAACGTTAAATTCGATATGCATTTACTGTATTTGTATTCAATTAAGAATGAAATGAATATTGCTCTCATGTATGTGTATGCATATCTATCATCTATTTGATTCAAATAAAATAAAGTTTACTCTACATGAATATATCGAATATATATCTAGAGACACATTTCGTAGGAATCTTCCTATTATCTCCATTCTGCTTTCTGTAGTCCCGCAATGAACCAAAATACATACAGAAATAATGAAATTGAGAATAATCGAGCATATATTGCTCCTATCAACAAATACTTCTGGGATTCTATAATGTTAGTAAATTTGACAACTCAAAAAGACTCCTACATCATTATTATATTTGTTCATGAACTTCAGCTTCAGATGAAACCGGCCAACAAAAACAAACCGGCTGCTTATCACTTCACTGATTTTTAAATAATCTTAACTTAATTTATATATATACGTATATATTCCAACACAATACAATTTTGTCAGATGCTGCTGGTTGTGGAAATTTGAACACTGCTGAGAGTTGCGCTTCTCCTGTTTGCGTTTTATCGTCTCATTTTGTGTGAGTATATATGTTTTTTAAATTTATTTTTTATTATCGTTGCAATATAAACACTCTGATATATAAAACTGATATATAACTAAGTTGTATAAACAATATTCACTCCACTGCGCTCAATCATGCATAATTATTAGCCATCCTAGGTATTTTATTACGAACAAGTTTACAATTCGCAGGCATACACTTTAGTTGTTTCATTATCTAATATGAGTGCAGATACACAAACTCATTCAAAAACACTCATATATATATATATATATATATATATATATATATATATATATATATATATATGTGTGTGTGTGTGTGGGTATGTATGTATATATGCATGTACGTATGTATGCATTTATTTTTTAGATATGTATGAGTAATATTTATTAATACGTGTGTATATAAATACGTACATACATACCTATATGCATAGAAACATTATATATATATATATATATATATATATATATACATATACATATATATATAAATATATATATATATATATATATATATATATATGTATATGTATATATATATATATATATATATATATATATATATATATATATATATATATATATATATAGAGAGAGAGAGAGAGAGAGAGAGAGAGAGAGAGAGAGACAGAGATGGGGGGTGGGTTAAATCTGTGATGGACAACAGCAATAACAACAATGTAATAATGATAATAATTGCTTCTACTTTTGGCACAAGACCGACAATATGTCGACAATGAAAGGAGGAATGGCAATGTTGATCTCAATGGTTTCTGAACTGGGAACGAAAATATCTATATCGATGCTACTACTACTATTACTACTACTACTATTACTACTACTACTATTACTGATGCTACTACTGCAGAAGCTGAAGAAGAAAAAAAAAACGAAGTTTAAGAAGAAGAATTTTAAGAAGAAGAAGAAGATACTATAACACTACAAACATAATTATTGTACATAGATGGCTAGTCAATAAGGGGGTTTAATCCCCAATGATATCACCATTTTATATTATCCTTAAACACTTTAAGTGCTGTTTGTATTTCACGAACTTACTGATTGTAATCACAATGAAATTCAAGACTTTTTCTAAGTTAAACGTATATAACTTTCAGTGACAATCTAAGATTTTTATAGCTGATGCGGTCGTTTACACATTAATCACCCAAACATATTCTCTCAATGAATCCATTCATTGCATGCACTCTATGATATTATTTGTTTTAACATATATACACACGAACACGTGCATACACAAACACCTATATTTATATATATTTATATTTATATATATATATATGTATTTTATATATATATATATGTATTTTATATATATATAAATGTATTTATATATGTATTTTTTACACGTAGAAACACATACTTTATTATATATATATATTTATATAAATTATATCGTTCTCAGTGGACTGTAATTCCTGTTTGGTAAATCAATTATATATACAAACTGAAAGGAATACGCGAAGAATAACACATTTTGAGTCCAGTACATTCATTCACAGATAAGCTCACAAATGCCAACTTAATATGCAAAAGCCCACTAACGTAGAAAATACGAACATACGTACACATCCATGAGTATGCACAATATACGTTCCACTAATATATGATGTCTCGTAGTTCAGTGTTTTCGTTTCTAGGGGCTGTAGTTATAGGTGAAGGATTATCTGCCAGGGAACGGACTCTTAAGACTCACTAAAATCGTGGCCTCTTAAGCCAAGTTGAGCCCATATCTTAACAGGTCAGATCATTGCCAAGAATTTCCATAGAAGGAGCGAAAGCGACAGTTAGAAATAGTGGGAAGACATTATTGAGGAAAGGTGGAGGCCTGTACTATATAACCCTTTTTTATTTATCGACCACGAAATCGAGAAATACAAAGTTCTGACTAAACATATAAATATTCATGTCGGATAATACAAAGCATGAAATGTATCTGCCTGTCAGTCACCTTCAGGATTGTCTCCCCGTTGACCACTGATCGCTGGTCTTTTTCCTCTGAGGTACTTTTGAACATCACTGTTTTTCACAGAATTTAGCCTTTCGAACGGCTGTTCAAGCGATGAATTTTCTCATTATATATATATACATATATATACACACACACACATATATATATATATTTATATATATATATATATATATATATATATATATATATATATATATATATATATATATATATATATATATATATATATATATATATATATATATATATATATATATATATATATATATAAATATATATATAGGAACCAGTAAGACCCCGACGGCTGAGCTCAAGCCGTTTCGACGGCTAATTCTGGAATTAGCCGTCGAAACGGCTTGAGCTCAGCCGTCGGGATCTTACTGGTTCCTATTACCCACTCTACTACCCTAAGTATTGAGTACTTTGGTATGTTATGGTCCACTTGGTTCCTTACCACATTTCCTTCGTGAAATATATATATATATATATGTGTGTGTGTGTGTTTGTGTGTGTGAGAGTTAGACAATGCGAAAGAAGAGTTATTTTGTCAATTTTCCAATGGTTAATGGAAACAAAACAGGGAAGGCGTTGAACTAACTGATAAAGAAGAAATACTTGTGAGCCTACAAAACAATACTTAAAATATAATAATAGCATGAAACTTTTTGAACAAACATTTACGCTGTTATCATTGGAAATATTTCCATGTTCAATAGCTTATTCGTTAATATTCAATAGGGTGAATGAGAAAATGAATATATTATATGCCGTATTCTTTGGTGAACCCTGAGGTATTTTGGCGTGAGGCGTCTACGGCTATAAAGCTATACGTTGATTCAAACTGGATATTATCATCAATAAAATTCATTTGTTTCTTTCTCTTACTCTTTCCTGTCATCTCTCTATCTAACCCCTTCTCTCTCTCTCGCTCTCTCTCTCTCTATATATATATATATATACAATACATGTATATATATATGTGTGTATATTATATTTATATATATACATATTAATATGTACATATATACATATGTATATATATATATGTATATATATTTATATACATATAAGTATATGTGTGTGTTTACGTGATGAAAGAATATTTTCTGAAATAATTCAGAATTGTATTGTGCTATTCACGGGGAATTTCGAAATTATAAAAAAAAAACCATATATATATATTAATAAATATATGAATAAATATATACAGATAAATTAATAAGCTGAAAAAAAAAGAAATAGAAACGCGTATGTGCATGCAAACGCCCACATATGTATATATATATATATATATATATATATGACACTCATAAATAACGAAACGTATACCCATAACTTTTAGAGATAAGCCTCTATGAGAAGAGATAAGGCTTATTAACTGATATTTAAATTAAAATATGATAATATTTATTTTACAAAAATACAGGAAATAAATAACGATTATGAAATAATAAAATAGAAAAGATAAATCATCAATATAAGTCTCATAAGACATTAAAATATGATATTCAACACGGCAGCACCTAAATGATGATTTCAATTATTGTTACATATCAAAGCAAAACTATTTCCATATCTGTAACAGTAGCACTGAATGTTATATTCATCATACCTTCGAGAATAAGAATTTCTTAATATCATAATCCGGAAAATATACCTAACATATGCAAATATATCCTACAATAAAACCATGGTAATTGTTCTCACTTAATATATGGACATATTCCTGTATTTTCTATATAAGGAATATATTTCATTGTTATATCTATGTTATCTGGAATACATTATAAATGATGTTTAATAACAATCGAAACTATATTTCGATTCTCAATTCCACTCCTTTGTTGCGAATCAGTTTGATTTTATTCAGGAATATCTTCAAATATCTAATATGTTTTACTTATCATTTTCACACCGGTATCATACCAAGCTTCTTTCATCGGCTGTATTTTAAATCTGAAGCAGAAATTACCGAGCTTCCATTCTTTCCCTTGTTTTCAGCATATTTTCTCCACGAAGGACTTTTCCTCAAACATCTAGAAACCCATCTCTAATGAATTTATTGTCACACCAATAAATTTCAATTTATATATTAACCCATCATTTTCTCTTTTCAATCACAACACACACACATACACACACAAACACACACACAGACACACACACTCACACGCACACGGGAAGACGCCGTCCGTGTAACTTATGCTCGGAGGAAACATTACAAATGCTGTTTTCGACGGACCAACTCCTAAACAAGAAAGACGAACTGGTAACTGCATGCAAACAAGATTGCGTAGGACTTACCTCGCCCTCAAACCCCATAATGACCCGGGGGGGGGGGTAGACAAGGGCTGAAAAACCCCACTTGGTGACTTTGTAATGGGTAACCCCTGCTTACAAAGGTAGACGTAACTTTTTTGTATGGATTTTCTTATATATTTTTTATCGTTTCCTCTGTTTCCTTCTCACCCCCCTCCCCCATCTCTTCCTAGTCCTTCCATCCCAGATCTCCTTCTTTGTCGTCGTGCTTTTCACCTTCTCGCCCACCCCGAGGCAGCCCTTCGGTCCTCTGTAGCCTCAGTAACCCCCCCCCCCTTATTCTATGATAGAATTGGCCGATTCCGCTTTTTATAGCAGATGTGCTAGACCCCAGATACTTGCTTTCTTCTCTGATTGCTGCCCCATTTCTGTGATTTCTAGATTTCTTAGTGGTATCTCTGCTTTAGTTTCTCGTATATCTGTATTTTTTTTTTGGGGGGGGGGGGGGGGAATTCTGAATTAATTTTATATCGTACGAGCATTTATGTAGTTTGTATTACAATTTATGTATTGTAGCAGTACTCATATATATCGTATTAGTATTCATGTTTCGGGATTCTGAGTTTATATTTTTGATGTTGCTCGTGTTTATCTTTTTAAATATTGCTGTTAATGATGAAATAATTTCAGATTTTAGAGACTATGATTGATAAACCATGCCAGTAGTTCCACATGCCAGTAAATCTTGTTTTGTTGCTGGTGTTGTTGTAGCTGCTAGTCGTGCTAAAATGTTCATATTCTCGATGTGTACTAGTTAACTCAACGAATCACAAAGCACAAACAACACATTCATGCATTGTATTCAGTACACACCAAGCCAGAATCTATTATATCATGAACCATAACAAAATCCATAAGGACAACAACGACAATAATACTATCACAGCTACATATTGCTTACATAAACAACAGCAGTAAATATAACGAAAACTCCAGCTATACCTACATCTACACCGAATAACATTTTATGTTTTCCTTCGTCAAGCAGTTGAGATTATGTATCCGGAAGACACCCTCATATATACAGTTTTGGATATGAGTACCGGTGAAGAGGAAATGCTTTCGTTGTTTAGAATATGGATTTGTCTTCATAATTTGTAGAACTACATACACATATAAACACACACCGACAAATAGGGGTATATATATATATATATATATGTGTGTGTGTGTGTGTGTGTGTGTGTATATAAACAAGTACCTAAGTATTCATATATTTATTCATATAAACAATATATAAGTGTGTGTATATATATATATATATATATATATGTGTGTGTGTGTGTGTGTGAGGGTGTGTGTTTGTATGTGTGTGTGTGTGTGTGAGGGTGTGTGTTTGTATGTGTGTGTGTGTGTGTTTGTGGTTGTGTGTTTGTGTTTGTGTGTGTGTGTGTCTGTTGTGTGTGTGTGTGTAAACATGCACATATGTTTATAAGCGCATGCACTTGTTAGCGTGCGTGTTTTCGTGTGTGTATGTGTTCGTCTGTGTGAGTGGATGTGTGTGTGTGTTTGTGTGTGTTTGTGTGTGTGTGTATGTGTGTGTGTGTGTGTACTTGAAGAATTAATGTAGCTTTAAGTAAGTCTTTTCAATGAAAGTAAATCGTCTTAAGATGAATGAAACGTTGTCAACTTTGAGCCGCCAAATGAAACAGACTGACAGTTTCAAGTGACAAGAACACTCCAACTCCAATATATATGTACACACACACACACACACACATATATATATATATATATATATATATATATATATATATATATATATATATATGCATGTATATTTATGTATAAATATATATATAAATATATATACATATATATATATATATATACATATATGTATGTATATCTATGTATATATATATATATATATACACATATATACATACACACATATATACATATATACATACACACACATATACACACACACATATATATATATATATATATATGCATATAAAGATATGAATACATATACGTATGTACATTCATATATATGTATATATATATATATATGTATATATATATATATATATATATATATATATACATATATGTTTATATATATATATATATATATATATAAATATATGCATATATATATTTTCTAATGCTTCCCACTCCCCTTCCTGACGATGTCACTTTAGTCAAAGCCAACATGTAAAGTTACTACAGTAATAACATCTTTATTAGTGTTACATATGTATTTTCTATGTTCTCCTGCCATTGTTTTCACATTACAAACTTTTCATACTCATTATACGCACATACACGCATCAGCACACACACACACACACATCTATCTATCTTTCTATCTATCTATCTATCTATCTATCTATCTATCTATCTATATATATATATATATATATATATATCTATCTATCTATCTATATTCGGTATTAAATCTCTCTCCTTCAACGTATATCCTTATGGTTTACATAAAAGAAAGATAGGGAGATTTTGTTGTTATGTCGATGTTGTTATTTGTTGCTATTTATTGTTACTATATTATAGAAATGACAGTTTTGCTAGAGTAACTGACTAACATACATTGAGGTGTTTTAGCTGCGACTCAACGATTCGAGATCAAATCCTAAATGAATTTGCATGTGACACCATCCGGAAACTAACTCGTTTTTTATGATCTTCTCGTTGAATATAACTTAGAAGCTCCACATGAAAGATGTTTATGAGATAACATTAAACATACTACCAAACGAACATTAAATTATAAGATTTTATTTTCTCTTAACAACGGTATAATGCATATCAGAATGCATTATATGTCGACCATAATTATTAATCCTTCTAGTTTACCTGGCTTACAACTTTAAAATGTTCACAAACTTATGTAAAGGAGAATATTCTGCTATCCTTCTTTTCCTCAGTTTGGTAAAGCTCCAGGCTACCAGGCCTTACGCCTTCCCCAAAGCAATGGCGTACTTTAATATACGTTTCTGGATCATACACGGTTTTTCAATACCGTTGGGGACGAGAAGAATGTGCGCTCATAGTATGCATGAAACTACATGGGACGTCACTTGCAATCGAGCATATCTTCGTATCAAACCTCAGGGATGCGTTCCCCTATGGTTTCGAGTGTTTACACAGAAATACGACGAAGGAAACACTCCGATGATGTCCCAACCTTCACGCAGTCGCCATCAACAGTGAGAGAGTTTTATAATGAAACAGCACCGACATGAACATAGGCGAAATTACACTGGGACTCCAACATATTAAGCAGGGCATATTATACATGGCAACAAATTCTATTCGACAATCTAAAAGCAACACTACGTGTATGTACACACATACACTCCTACACACACACAGAAACCCATGTATGAATATATATATATATATATATATATATACTATCCGGGAGCTTCCAACAGTAATGGTTGCATTCTTTAAGGGTATGTCAATATTTATTCATAAAACTGATCTATATTATATTTTATCTGATGAAAGCACACCATAATTTAACTTGGGGTCCTTGAAATATGCATAATGAAATAAATATGGTTTTATAAATATAGTTTCTATTTGTTAATATCGTATATATATATATACATCACTCTCTCTCTCTCTCTCTCTCTCTCTCTCTCTCTCTCTCTCTCTCTCTCTCTCTCTCTCTCCCTCTCTCTCTCTCTCTCTCTCTCCCCCTTTCTCTCTCTCTCTCTCTCTCTCTCTCTCTCTCTCTCTCTCTCTCTCTCTCTCTCTCTTTCTCTCTATCTCTCTCTGTATATATATATATATTCATATACACACATCTATCTATATATATATATGGATATATACATACCAACACGCATACTTATATATCCACATCCAGCCATCCATGTATACAGAAATGCGTATAAACACATACAAAATTGTATACATACTCACATACATACATTCACACATACATACATGCACACACATATACATACATACATACATACATGATGATGGCTGTCCCCTCATTATCGAGTATGGCCATTGTACGATATACCATTATTTATAAATATTAATTAATTCTATCGTGCAATGACTGTGCGTGAAGATATTTTTTAAAGTGAGGAAAGACTGTGCACTGAGCCAATCCCACTCTCTGAGTGACAGTAGCTATAACCCGAAAAAAAAGAAAAGGTCAACATCATCGATAAGTACTGAGCCGCAGGTTTAACA
>OZ024754.1:3777345-3779845 GCA_964016885.1 Eledone cirrhosa | reverse complement strand
CAATTATTTGACTAATTTTATTTTTCTGCCAAATGTAAGGTGTGACAGAAACCGGTCTGGTAAATTAGGTGGGGGACGTAGTGACAAAAAAATAGTTTTAAATCGGTAGAGAATAAAAATAAAATTAATGGTAATATATGAAAAATATTCCGCGGTCCAATTTTCGAAGGAAATGTTTGTTTATTCTAATAATCTGTCACTTCTCAACATGATTGTTTAAAGGAGTGAGACGATATTATAAATAATTAAGACAATGATCCTTGTGATGTTGTTTAAATTATTTCTCAGCATGAATTAAAGAAGGTGAGAAACGACACTGAGAAGATAATTGGCTGAACATACATATAGCTGTTCGACTAAAGAAACATAACAGCTGAATCTTCCTCCAATATCAGTTTGTCATCTTGGAAATATGTACTTTGGATAATATCACGATGGGACAACTGTACGTGTTGGTACACGTCATATAGTTTCTCACCTCACTTAATGTGTGTATATATGGTGGACCGTCCCGGAGTATTTCGAAATGTAAGGTTTCTACAGTATTTTCTGTTTATACGCGTATTGTATTGTTATAAATCGTATGGCACATCTGTCAAGCTGTTGATGTACATATCAAGCTGCATTTATTGTAGATCATAAGAACGTAACACAAACCTCTCCTTTTATCACGGTCATTAGGCTGAGCTTCAAAAGAAATAAGACGTAGGATAACTGAGTTAAGTTCGTGAGTCTGTTTGTCTTTATATCTGAGTAATGGTGTTCTTATATTACGAGCACCGCTATCTAATTGATGGTATAAGGGTACCTTGGGTGTGCGCTCCTCAGTCATCTGTAGGGTATGATCAGTCCCTCTAACTTGGGATTGCATGAAAAATGATTCAATCCCACCAATATTGCACAAACTGAAATTATCTGCATTGGAGACTCTGCCAGAAAGTGTATAACCACAAATAGAGGGACGGCAATGGTTGTGGAAGATATCAAGCTTATATATGTGGGTGAAAAAAAGTGTCTACGACTCCGTGCCATATAAAAGTGTTGGCAGTCCTACTGCAGGGTAAACTGTAACTTTTAGTTTCGGCGATATACAACTGGCACCCCATAGACGATGGTTTAGTTTGACAATGTGTCAGTTGCTTTGTAGAACTTAAGACTTCTACGAATTCTTAGGTTGCATTGTTGAACGCTTTCCAGGAAGCCATGATGCCATCCGAAATTTGGTCGGGGATGGTGCAACGTTAAATAAATTTCTTGCTCAAGAAAACAAGGCACTGTAGAGAATCGAATTCACGACTTGCCGACCATGAGCCGATCATCGTATCCCCTAAACCGATAGCTTTCAATGCATAGTTTCAATGCACACACATATATATATGTGTGTGTGTGTGTGTGCGTGTGCATGTGTGTGGGGGGAGGGGAGTAGTGTCCGTTACCTGCACTTAAACTTAGTTTCATGAAAATCTGCCACATACCAGGTAATTGTTACAAAATCTTAATGTGAATAAATGAATTCTGCAAGACTTATTCATGAAACCATATAACTAATTCATTATATATATAAATAACAACATACATATAAAGACATACATATACATATATATAAAGACATACATATACATATATGTAAAGACACACATGTATAGATAAGTATACATGTATAAATATATATATATATATATATATATATATATATATATATATATATATATATATATATATATATATATATATATATATATATATATATACATGTATGTCTATATATGTACATGTACATATGTCTTTAAGAATTTATTTAAATTCATTACATGCATTCAATTTTGAGTTAATACATATTGTTTAAAACGTATTTCCGTAAGAGTGGATGTCTCCAGTGATCAACTGTTTCAAAGACTGACGTTTAGACGTAACCCTCATCTTTGTGACGTCCTGCCTGTCTTTAAAGGTTACCATCTTTCTTGTTCTTTCCTTGTTTCTTAGAAAATATTCCAGAGTTTGATGAAAACAAAAAGAAAATACATGCAATCCCAAACACATTCATACACACACGTGCCTACCCAGGCATACACACACACACAGAATCATACCCACTAATAGACACACAAACACGTACACACCATAAAAACGAGACACTTTGAATATGTTGTTATTTTGTTAAGAATCATTTTGGAGATATGAAGAAATAGATGTAACAATTCTAAAGCCTTTTTGTTAATAATATCTACTGTTCTTAAAACTTGCCAATTCTTCAATTGTTCTCTGCATGTATGTATATCTATACATTTGTAGGTATGTATGTGTGTATAGAAACACACACACCCATCTCCCACCTCTCTCTCTCTCTCTCTCTCTCTCTCTATATATATATATATATATATATATATATATATACAGATGTTTTAGTTTTTCAGTTTTATTTTGTCTGGATTGTGTGCATATTTCCATACATATCCATATATTTCTAATGCTATACAAACAGTGACATGCATGGTTAATT
>OZ024754.1:3767345-3769845 GCA_964016885.1 Eledone cirrhosa | reverse complement strand
TAAAATAAAATATTGAAACAACAAAAACTAAACAAAAATAGAAATTGTAATAGAAAAAATAAAAAGAGTTCTTCGAATATCTGGTATGGTGCCAGTTCTGTAGTAACACTTCAGAATAATGGAAACAGATTTCCCACAGAACATGCATAAAAGTATACATATAAAAATTGTCTATTTTGAAGCTAAAAATACATAAAAATAATGTATTATTATTTATCCGTTTTCATGTTACTTTCATATGGAACATAATTATATTGAAGTCATACAAAAGAAACATCTAACTCTATTTGTATAGGATATATTTGAGTTTAGGAAACCAAACCAAATCTCATTTCGTTGCTGTTTAGTTCTCCTTCAAATTTGATGGATAGACGTTGATGTTTACTAAACCGATATCATTGCCATCGTCATGCCAATCTCAGTTTCACCATTTTGATGGTATTTTATCTGTTGTTGTTTTTGTTATTTTTGTTTTTTTGAATTTATGACAAGACGCAGTCAAAGTGGAAGTCTTATATGGGAGACATGTGTTTACTTGAGACCTTTCGATTTATACGACGAACAAAAATGTCCGTTCACATTCGTGATTTAGACAAATCTCTGACACTAAAATCATCTTTAGTTATAAACTCTGCTTTATTTTAAGAGATACCAGGTGAATTGTCTGCTACGATCGAGCAGCATTTGAAATACTTTGCAGTATTTGTCCCAGTTCTCAGTATTCTGAGTTCAAATACTTAAAAGGTCAACATTATCCTTAATTTTTCGAACTCAATATATAAGATACCGGTCATTTATGGTGACAGATTCTTTCTCTAACCTTCTTTCTCCTTTTCTCTTCCAGTTTCTCTGGACGAAATTATGTTTGTACATAGCTGGGGTGAAGAAGAACACGCCATATATCACGTCAGCAACGTGTAAACACATGGGCAATCATATAGACTTTAGCGCTGAGTGTCATTCGGACACCGAATCCCTTACTATTCTCCACTTTCGACAGGTTTATATATATACATACATACATACATACATACATACATATATATATATATATATATATATATATATATATATATATATATATATATATATATATATATATATATATATATATATATATATATATATATACATATATATATATATATATATATATATATAGGAACGAGTAAGACCCCGACGGCTGAGCTCAAGCCGTTCCTATTACCCACTCTACTACCCTAAGTATTGAGTACTTTGGTGCGTTATGGTCCACCTGGTTCCTTACCACATTTCCTTCGTTATATATATATATATATATATATATATGGAGGTCTGTAATCAAACATAAGATATAGATTTTTGTTGGGGAAGAGGGTGAATTTACAACAGATTTGTTTTCAAATTCTTTTGGATAAATATTTATGAATGATTTGATTGGCATATCATTCTACCTCTGGACCAATAAAAGGTGAATAACATTTCAGAATTTCAGTTATTCTAGTAGAGTGAAACGATTTGCCTTCTTAAATATTGGTAAATAAAAGACTTGATATATGGTTCTGAATTATACCGATTAAAGAAGTGTAAAAAAAACTATTATGGAAACAGCCAGAAAATTCTATTAAAATCATGAAAGCGGTGGAGTGCCAAGTTTTAGTATTAAGAATTGTTAAATGGTATGTAAAGTCGTTGTGTGGGTGTCACGACATAAAGCACCCAGTACTCACTGTAAAGTGATCGTGTAGGCGCCACTATATAAAGCACCCAGTACTCACTGTAAAGTGATCGTGTAGGGGCCACGACAACATGCACCTAGTGCTGACTGTAAATGAGGTTGCCGGTAGGGAAGGGCATCCAGCTGTAAAAACCAAGCCCAAATCAGTTTTGTGTGTGCAAGACATGGTCACCTGACGTGGCATTGCTCACAACAGGATAACTCGTCTAACCCATGCCATCCTGGAATAAAAAGAAGTTAAACGAGGATGAGGATGATGATGATTAGCCGGTAATATTAATACGCAATATAACACGGTCAAACAGTCAGAGTAAGTAATATATTCAGAGAGAGTGCTCAACCAATGGAATAAATATGAAGAGGACTCTGTATATTAGAGAAAGACAAGCCTCATATTATAAGACATGGCATTGATACCATTAGAGAGACATGGCGGAACATCTTCCACCACTAGGATGACTATTGGCAAAATTTGCATTCAGTCTCATGTTATGAAGACAAGCTTTTGCGGTCAGTAAATGAAATTAAATATCCGGTGTCCTAGCCAGAAAATGACATCAAAAAGCAGCTGCAACAAGATGGCATGGTTCATTAATTCGATTTGGAAGTCTAGAAGATACAACAAATACCTGAAGAAACACGGCCAAGTAAATTACCGCCAAAGTAATACTATTTTTGCAGCTCTAGATAATTCGGTGACGGGAGTGTAACATATAGCATTAAACACTATTGTTTTTTTCTGTTAACAAAGGGAAGCAACACTGAGAGGCTCTCTTCTCCCTC
>OZ024754.1:3757345-3759845 GCA_964016885.1 Eledone cirrhosa | reverse complement strand
GGGAGACATTACATATGGGTAACACATACCCCCGAAAAAATGTGCAACCCTCATCTCCAGGAGTACGAAGATTGAGTACCCCTTTCCTCTTTTCCTCTTTTTCTTCAACCTACAGGCTGATATATATATATATATATGTGTGTGTGTCTGAGTGCGTGCACGCGTATGTATATGTGGTTGAAACAATTGTAAACATTAACTGTTTTAAAAAACTATTAATTCACTCTCGCCAATATATCTATGTTTCACTCTTCCTCATGCATTCATTTTATCGCCCCCTCTCTCTCTCTCTCCCTCTATATCTCTCTCTCTATATATCACTCGTTCACTTTATGGTTCTCTATTTCTCATTCCTTCTCTCTATCTACTTTACAGACGTACACACGTACATATGGAACTGAATATAAGTGCATAAACATATACTCGCTCACACACATAAACTTACAATCATGCACACTCATTTGTATGCACAAAAATGCACATGCGCAGACACGCAAAGACGTACGTTCGTACACGTATAAACTCTGGAATACACCGTTTCTCTATTACTTTAATCTTTTTAAAATGTACAATAATCTGAAAGAGCATCGCATTTCTCAGCAATCATACTTTCATATGCTTCTCTCTCTCTCTCTCTCTATTTCGATATATATATATGTATATATATATATATAAATACAATCCCATATATGTATATGAATATCTGTATATATATATACATTATATATTATATATATATTGGTGAATTGGCAGTATCGGTAGAGGGTCGGACATCATGCTTTGACGCATAGAGTTACGGCCCTTGCGATTCTGTGTTCAAATCCCGCCGAGGTTAACGTTGCCTTTCATCCTTAGAGGGTCGATAAAATAAAGTACCAGTAATACACTGATATAATTGCTGGCCTTGTCCAAAAGTAGAAACAATTGTATATTATATATATATGTATTTATGTATTTGTATGCATATATATATATATGTGTGTGTGGGTGTGTGTGTCAGTGTGTGTGTATGTGTGCGTTTGTGTTTCCTAATTGCCTGTATACGTTTGTATATATCACACAGACGCATATTTACAAATATACACAGACAAGTAACTATATATGCATACACTCACACAGTATATCTTTAAATCTTTTTTAAAACGTCCACTAAGCTAAAATACACATCCCTTTCATATCTACTCTGTCTGACCCCTACTTCACCAGTTCTTTTTTAATTTTTGCCCCAAACTCCCCCCTATCTCTCTATTTCTTTCTTTCTTTCGTTCTTTCTCTAATTATCTCTCTCCTTTACCCTCTCTCTCGGAGTAGTAGTTACATGTTCTATCTCTCTTTTCCATCTCCACTTTCTCTCTCTCTCATTCTCCATCTCTCCCTCTCTCTCTCTCTCTCTCATCTATCTACCTCTCTCTCTCTATCTATATATATATATCTCTCTCTATTTATCTCTCTCTCCCTCACTCTCACTCTCTCTCTGGTTATTTTTAACCCCTCTCCCCCCATTGGATCATACCATCCTCATCTCTTTCAATCACACTCTACTTTTGCAATCAGATGAAATATCCAAATTCTTCACCCACAAAAGGTCTACCCTTATATTCTCTGCCCCTTCTCACACTCCTACCCATCCAATCTCTCTCTCTCATCTCCCATTCTCATCTCTCCCTCCCCCCTCTCTATCTCTATCTCTCTCTCTCTCTCTCTATATATATATATATATATATATTTCTCATTCTACCGTTCTTACTGTCATATATATTACTTTACCTTCCCTATTTACACCAGTTTTTTTTCCTTATATGCAAGCTGTCTGTATGTCTCAGATAATGTTTTTTATAACTCTCCAGCTTCCATCCAACCCTATCAAATTTGCCCCTACCCCTCACTCCTTATTTTAACTGTCCTCTCACTTCCCCTCTCTCCCTTTTTCCAATCTGGCTTTCCTTCGTAACAACTTTCCATTTTATTTTTTTTAATTCTCTTCCCATATCTCACCTACTTTACAACAGCTTTCTTTTCCTTCATTCCCTCCCCACTTCACTTGACACAGACACACACACTTAAACACACCCTTGTACATACATAGATACACACACACACAGACACACAGACACACACACACACACACACACATATGTATATATATATATAATATCATTGGCACTATCTTCTCGTCAGTAATGCTTTCTAACTTTACCTCGACGGGTTAGAAATATACTCTAAGCACAATCGTCTTTCTTAAATGGATGTACTCTTTTGTCAGTAAAGACTCAAATATACAAAGATGTGGGATGTTCATGGCTGGAGACATCTCTGAGCATCGACATATTCTGTTCATTCCTTGCTGATATGTCAGCCCAAGGCATTCTCACCAGTCCCCCTCTATCTCTAAGATGGTAGATCCCAAATGGAGATATGGACATGACTCTGCCTAGCCACTTCAGCCATGGGAAAGCTGAATGTCAGATGGAAAAGCAACTCCATCAACTTTCCGATGAAG
>OZ024754.1:3744845-3749845 GCA_964016885.1 Eledone cirrhosa | reverse complement strand
GGTCTTCCGTATTGTGGTCATTATGTTAGTGAAGGTAGTGGTGGTGGTGGTGGTTGGTGTTGTTGGTCTTCCGTATTGTGGTCATTGTGTTGTGAGGGTGGTGGTGGTTGTGGTGGTTGGTGTTGTTGGTCTTCCGTATTGTGGTCATTGTGTTAGTGAAGGTGGTGGTGGTGGTGGTGGTTGGTGTTGTTGGTCTTCCGTATTGTGGTCATTGTGTTGTGAGGGTGGTGGTGGTTGTGGTGGTTGGTGTTGTTGGTCTTCCGTATTGTGGTCATTGTGTTAGTGAAGGTGGTGGTGGTGGTGGTGGTGGTTGGTGTTGTTGGTCTTCCGTATTGTGGTCATTGTGTTGTGAGGGTGGTGGTGGTTGTGGTGGTGGTTGGTGCTAGTGGTTGGTCTTCCGTATTTTGGTCATTGTGTTAGTGAGGGTGGTGGTGGTGGTTGGTGTTGTTGGCCTTCCGTATTGTCGTCATTGTGATAGTGAGGGTGGTGGTGGTGGTGACGATGATGGTGGTGGTGATGGTTGGTGGTGTTGGCCCTCCTTATTGTGGCCCTTGTGTTAGTGAGGGTGGTGGTGGCGATGATGATGGTGGTGGTGGTGGTGATGGTGGCGGTGGTGTGTGGTTGTGGTGGTGGTGTGTGGTGGTGGTGGTGGTGGTGTGTGGTGGCGGTGGTGGCGGTGGTGGTGGTGTGTGGTGGTGGTGGCGTGGTGGTTTTGGGCTTCGTTTTTGTGGTCGTTGTGTTACTGAGGGTGGTGGTGACGATGATGGTTGTAGTGGCGGTTGTGTGTGGTAGTGATGCTGCTGCTGCTGCTGCTGCTGATGATGATGATCATCATCATCATCATCATCATCATCATCATCATTATCATCATCATCATCATAAGGTTGATAAAAAAACAAGTTGATAATGATGCTGAAGGTGATGATGATGATGAAGGAGGAGAAATTTACCATACTCGATTACGTCACCTTTAGGTTTGTGCAATATATCCGCTAGAAGGTGCTATGCTCTTAGGCTTTACTTGCCCTTCCAGGTAAGGTAGGTTTAATACAGATGATTTTCTACACCAACTAAACATACCTCCCCTAGATTATCAAATGGGGACATTTTTTTATCGTGTACTATCTTAACTCTTACGTTATCAAATTTCTAAAGAAAGACACTGTCTGTGAATTTGAAATAATGTGCTATATACATATTTCTTCTTCTTAACATCATCAGCACCATCAGCCAGCACCATCAGCATTAAACAACAAAAAAGCAAAAAAAAAAAGCATCACTTTTCTCATCAGCATCATCAGTTTCAGCGAAATGTTCACTACACCACCATTATTTTCACCAATGACATAAACAGCTTTTTTCATCATTATCATCAACGATGATGATGGTAATGGCATCATCATCAACAACAACAACAACAACAAAAACAACATCAAGAATCGAACAATCGACGCCACCACCTCTGTCATCTTGATAACGAGTCTAGTAGAGCTGTTTCTCTTTTTCACATTCTGACATTTCGGTTTTTCGTTTTACGTTTTGTTTTACGTTTTGTGTTACGTTTTGTTTTACGTTTTTTTTTTGTTTTTTTTTTCATTTTCTTACGAAGAAATTGATGGAGTAAATATTACATGAGGTATCTGTATCGTAAAGATAGCTGGGAAAAGGAGAAATCGATCCAGCAGATTTCCTAATCAATAATTAGTTCTGAAATAGAACGTCTGTCTTCGTAAGCCACTGCCTTGGCGTCTCTGTGTTACTTTATGCTGCCCTCATTCTCTCTCTCTCTCTCTCTCTCTCTCTATATATATATATATATATATATATATATAAATATATATATATATATATATATATATATATATATATATATATATATATATATATATATATTGGTGTGGTGAGTGTCTTTGTCTGTTTGTGTGTGTGTGCTTGTGTAAGTGCTAATGCTGGATTGTAGATTCATATGTCTAAAAATAACATAAATATCTAGTAATGAGTTGACTTCATGCACATGGCAGAATCCTATTTACTATATGTAATATGTATCTTGAGTGATAGCTACTTGTTTTTCGCCGAGCCATCGGCGAATTCACAGGTTTTATGAATTAGCTGTTGTCTCTGTGACATATAAGTACCAATCAATCAAGATATATATAACATATAATGCACGTACACGCACCTATATATGTATATATATATATATATAATCAAAAGAAGGCGGCAGTATGAAATTTTATAAGTAATTGTGTAAAGAAAAGGAATATGGTGTCTGTGTGTATATATATATATATATATATATCCGTCTCTGGTTGAGGGCTGGGAGAAAAGAGAAAAGTGTACTCAATACCGAGGTAAAGTTTTATTATGGCTTAATAGTGAGTCTTGTTAATCTGAAGTTTCAACTCTTTATCACAGTGTCGTTAGATTTCACATCTGAGGAACCTGTGATAAACAGGCGAAAATCCAGAGTAACAACACTCACTAATATGGCACCCAGTATGGTGTTTTGTTTGATATCTACGTATCATAGGTATGGCAAAAAGCTTTGATAATCATAACTGCTCAACCATAACTTGTAAATCAAATTGAACATATAGAACAGACTGGAATGTATACCATTAATTTGTTCTAATTCTCTATACGATAAGCACCATATATATATATATATATATATATCGGCTGGAAGGTTATAACGTATAAAGGAAATCCGTCTTTTATTGTGTCGTAATCTTAACGCAACCACAAACAATTACGTTCAAACACACGATCCTTGATCTTCAAACAATAATGAATTATGAAAATATACCTAAAAGAATAAACCCAAATGTTTCAGATATAATTATTTTAAAAATCATTAGAAATTATAAGAGCTATTAAAATATAGAACGTGTCTGAAATTTGTATCAACAATGTCTTCTGGTCTACAGAAAATCTTCGTCAATGAAAATTTGTTTTGACTAGTTTTATCACTAGGCAAATACATGTTCTAGTTATTTTTACTAAATAGATGTTCTAGATATATTTACTAAATATTTACATAAACTAATGAAATTTATACAAATAAAAAAATCAACATATATTTTAACTTCCACCAGAAATAGCTTCGTAGAACCAACGATAGATGTTCTATTCCATTGTTCTTTTTAACAGTGGCATATATGCTGTTGGCATAGCTAGCTGATATTAATTATTATGTTAATAGACCTTCTTCTGAAAGACGACAAAATGGTGGAACAAAAGACGATAATGGAGATTTGCGTTAGCTTTGTTACGAAGATATTTTATATCTACAGCCATATTGAAAGCAGTATGATGCTAATTATAACATTCCAATTCCTACTTGCGACAGCGTAACTCTTTACTATAATTGTAGATCTGATAATACTGTTGCTTCTCACACCTTTGTTCTTTTAATTGTACTCTGCTTTTTCTCTTCTCCTCTTCCTCTCTATCTGCATTCTCTTGATGGTTGTTATTTGTTTCTTGTTGTATATTTTTTAAAACATTACTTGCTGATGGTAATAGTCAGTGTGTAATGGCGATGACGACGATGGGGCTTTTCCTGCCGCTAATGATGGTGCAAATATTGATAAGCGAGTGAGTGGGTGTTTGTGATGCTTGAAGTCGGTGATGCTAAGAATGATTCGACAGCCTCCGGGTGTAGCTACTTTCCCTAAAACTTTGAACGGTTCAAAACATTCGGGAAAAGGAAGATTGAATTTGACACGTTCCACTCGGAATCCTGACACTTTCTGCAGGAATTTTTCTCTTCTCAATCCATTGATCAATGGACACGCATCACCTTCTTCCAGTTGGAGTGAGGAAACATGGAGAGTATAAGTTGAAAAATCAATAAAGGAAACAGAAAACCAGTGAGGTTAGGGGATAGATATAGAAAGATTGATTGAGAAAATGCGGAGCGGGGAGAGAAGAGTATGCTAGAAGGGGAAGTGGTGGGAAAGCTGAAATGGAGAGAAGTAATGAGATAGAGAGGGGGGAAAAGAAAGCTAAAGAAACATGAAAAAAGACACGGACAGTAGGAAAGAAGGAGAGGAAAGATTGAACATGTGTAAGAGGTAGAGTGAGAGAGGAAGAACGAGACAGACAGAAAGATAGAGAGAGTGGGGGAGAATGAGAGCGAAAGAATGAGAGAGACAGTGAGAGAAAGATTTGGAAAGAAGTAGAGGTACAGAAGGGGAAGAAAAGCAAAAGAAGGCGGCTGTATGAAATATTAAAATAAATAATTGTATAAAGAAAAATCAAGATGAAAAGATGTGAGTAAAATAGCTATGAGGAATTGAAGTTTTCTGCGAGATGTAATTGACATAAAAAAAAAAACGAATATTAAATGAAAGAATAGAAGGAATATGGTAAAAATGGAGATAGAAGCTTATAAGAAATAACCAATAGGCCTGAGAGTAAATGGGAAATGAGTGAGCAGATCTTAAAGCAGGTGTGTTGGTGGTGGGAAAGTAAAAGATATGAATAGCTAAAGTAGAAACTGTGAAATAAAAGGCAACAAGAGAAAATTGAGAAGGAATCTAGAAATATGAGTAAGAAGAGAATTAATGGTGTTAGAAGGAAAATAAAAACATAAAAATAAGAATAAAAAATGTAAGTTAATGGGCGGGGGAAGATATAGAATTGTAAAAATTAAAGTTCCATCAGATAATATTGACTAAAACTTAAAAAAAATAATAATAAGATGGAAAAAATAAATACAAATCAAAACCAAAACTGTAAGATAGTAGCCACAGTTTCTTCATTGTTGAACTGAAATCTTAAATTTATGTATATACTTGTATGTATATATATATGTGTGTGTGTGTGAACACAGAGAGAGAGAGAGAGCAGATATAAACACACAATCATACACACACACATATATATATATATATATATATATATACGTGTGTGTGTGTGTGTGTGTGTGTGTGTGTGTGTGTGTGTGGGTTTGTATGTATATATATTATTTTGTAGATATATATAGATATATA
>OZ024754.1:3727345-3739845 GCA_964016885.1 Eledone cirrhosa | reverse complement strand
TCGATAAAATAATCGATGGCATTGTGCCAAAAGTAGAAGCAATTATTATTGTTGCTATAATTATTCACAGTTCAAATCTCGTCAAGTTTAAAATAAGGATCAGTAAGCACTGAGGTCGATTTAATCGACTTTCCCGTCCCCTTCAAACTGCTAGCCTTGTGCCTAAATTAGAAACAATTTTTATTTTTAAAGTAGGAGACGCCCACCTTCCCTTACATTTTATCTCTTCATAAATTGTAATCTAGTACCTCGAATGTGGTCGTCACCATCTTCGGTTTTGATCAAAGAAAGTCGTCTCTAATTTCTTTTAGGCACCAGAATTTTAACTTTCAAGCCAACACCCAAACACAGATGACCATAATCATTTTTCGTCACTATAGATAACAGTTATGAAAATCAAAAACATTATACCTGGAGACAGAGAAAAACACATGTGCATATATATAGTCTGTTTTAATAGACATATTTTCCTACTTGTTTATGTCATTATGCAGGTAGCTTTCAAATAATTACCTGACATTTAATTCTGATTGTATGTATAACAAGAAGTAGATTTCCCATCTGTTTTCTATGCCAACTTATGACGATATTAAATTATACAAGTATGATAGATACAGAAAGAAATGCAGCTGCATGTAATGGTAAGCAGAGAAATAAGAACTCGAAATTCTATCGTGAATGTCTTCCTCTAGTAATTAGCAGGAATCGCACCATTGTTTATCTTTATTTATTTTGTTCAGTAAGAAACATCCCTCATACAGTTTATCTCTTCAAAAATGGAAGCTAAACTTCGTATTTGCTATATCGTATTGCTCTGTTATTCCAGTTATACACTATGCTTGTTTATGTTTATTTATGCTCTGTTCTGTCCGTTTATTTTACCATCTTCCCTCTCCTCCTGCCTATAAAAACAAACACATCCAGGTAACTATCATTAATTTTACAAGTGATACTCTTGTCGTTAGTGGAATTTGCAACAAAATCATCTTTGCTCATAAAGTTAATTATATACACTCTAGAAAAATGTACAGTAATATAACAAATTATGGAATTAATATAACAAATAAGCTGAAACAAAAGTTTCTTTTTATTACATTTTATCTTTAAACAGTTGGCAGCATCGATAGGGTATTGAACAGAATGCTCGTCGCATTCATTCAGATATAAGTGCTTATATTCCGGGTGTCAAGTAGCTACTCAATATAATGGAGCCGATAAAGTAAAGTACGCACCATGTTCTAGAACAGACATTATATTCCTCGGCTGTGTAGACTTCTACGAGAAATCAACCAAATTATAATTTGAAGCACTATATATTTAAGTATGAGCAAGAAATATTTGTATTATTTACTTTCTTTCGTCACGGCAGAAGGCGATTGAGGATTGTTAAACAACTGTAAACCAGATATTCATTATATAATTTATAGTAGTCTTCTCACTTTAATCAACAGCGAAGTTACCTACGATCTCATTCCAAAATACCATATTGCCGTGTTTGCATCGGAAGATGATCTCTGTCCTGCACTGCTTCTATTCTACGAAGGAACCGCGTTCATTCTCACTTTTCATTTTCCCCTTTATATAATATTTCTAAACCATGGTCTAATATAGATTGATATATATCTTTCTATAGTTAATTTCTCTGCAAAAATCATGAATAAAATATGGAAGTTTTCGAATGTAATAAATCAAAGTGATTCACAGATGATTGTAGCAATAATATGTTTGAGAGGTAAATCATAAAGAAAGTTCATGTTTTTACTTGGCAAATATGGATTAAGTTGGCTTTATTATTTAGGAGGAAACGGAGATGAATTAACAGAGTCGTTAGCGGGTTCGACAAATGTTTAGAACATTTGTTCCGGTGATTTACGTTCTGAGTTCAAAACTTAAACCTGTTAACTTTGTTTTTCTAACTTTCGGGGACGGTTAAATAAAATACTGTTCAAATACCGGGGGCGGTTTAACCGACGTTATCCACTTCGAAATTACTAACCAAGCGCTCAAAGTAAAATCATCATCTATGTGTAAATATATAATTTAATGAAACTGAATTAATTACTTTTATGCAAATTGATGCACTGAAAGTTTAACGAGTATTTATTCAGCTTGCAATAATACGAACTTCCTCAATTACGTATACATACAGGTACATATTTAGAGACGATGTAGTGTGCTATCATGACCAATTAGAAGTAACAAAAGTAACAAGCAGGTCGTCTTCTTATTATACGCCTCATGTTATATTGCTTAATATAAGCTCATATATTCTGTGTCAAGAACAATAGGTGGAATAGTTTTGTAGAACACTGTCGATCATAGATCCACGTTATCATATCTGATCTGAGACTAAACAACAGCAGTTTTTTACACAGTTCTAACTTTATATAATATGCAGGATAACCTGACGCTAAAATAATATTCTATTTATTTATTATTGTTCGTTGTTTAGATTTCAGGTAAAGTAAGATACATTACATTCCATGTGTAGTTGATTTCCGCAATATTGAACTGTTTTGTATATTATTGTCATCAGATGTATTTAAACAAACACGACATCATTGGAAACGTGAAGAAACACCATTAGATATGTTATAGGACCTTGTGCAGTTCTCTGATAGTTGTGCCGTATGCCATTCCATTAATGGAAATGGCGAACGCACACACTCACCAATAATACATTAATTATAAGAATAATCGACACAGAATTTGTGGCATATTTTATGTGACTTCCTAAATTTCATTACATTTCTGTTTTTTTGGTTAAATTATGTAACTAATATATTTTAATATAATTGCACTGTTGTACTAAAACTGGAGGAGGAAATTCAACTGTGTTTTCAATATGGAACTTCTCAATTTGTACGCAGTAGATGATAAATGAAATATTGCTACAGACATTACACGGATTCACTACAGACATTGATGTTAGAATCTGATTAGAATTGCGACAAGCCAATCTAGAAGACATAAAAAAAAATGTATTTAGAACACTAATACCTTGCTAGATATAGAAAGAGAGATAAAAGAATTAGACGAAACCCAGACTTATTAATACTTGGAAATCAATGAACCAGACAATGTGTTACGCAGACAAATGAAAAAAAAAAGACGTTTAGGAAATATTGACGTATTAGCTTAACACTTCAAATTAAGCTAAATACAAAAGACAGTTAATTCTAGCTGTCCAAGTCATATGATGTAGTTATAAAACATAAAATTAACGCTAAATGCAGTTAAACAGAAAAATGAAACACGAGGATATAGAAAATTGTTTCTCGCAAACACAAATATATAGGGTATCTGGGTGTCTATATAACTAGAAAACTATAATGGGAGAATATCGAATGTAAGATTTGATTTAGTAATTAGTCGAGATTAGTTGAGGGATGTAAAATGAGTAAATTTAAACTGGACACTTAGCCTGAATCTTTGCAACATAGTGGATTCTGCTAAATGTACCTAATATTAAAATGTTGAGGTTACGTCTACTATTTGTAAATATATCGAGTGATATCTGGTTAGTATATAATGAATATAAATAGCGACTTAAACACTAACAACAACACATTTCTATCTGCAATAAATATAAAATAAATGTTGAATCTGAGACATAGGTGTGTAGGGGAAATGTCCAGAGTTTATGTGAAAAAAAAAGAATAGCCATGCTAGAAATGGAATTTCAGAAATGTATATAAGAGAATTCACTATAAACAAAGAAGAGAGGATGGACGTATTAACAGAAATTTACCAATACTAGTTATGAATTAAATCTTAGACTGAAACCTTCTTCATATCGGGACATGATCAAGCTATTTCATAAGAAATACCGGAATAATGTAATGAAAACATTAAGAATCCCTAGAGTAGGGATGACACAATTAAGGGCATTGTTTCTCGCTGCCCAGTTTTAGTAAATGAGGAATATAACTGCTAGCAAAACAGGGGATGAAGCTTTCATAAACCAGAAGGTAGACCAGCAATATAAAATACCAAGGGATATGAAGTGATATAAAATTATTCCCCATAATATATAGAGATGGGAAACGAGACAGCACTTAAAAGAGTGCCAGTACACAGCGAAAAATGTCCCAATATATGATAATATATGATAGATATCAAACAGTGAAAAGTGAGCATCCAAATATATAGACCTGGAAATTGATGGGACCGGAATTGAGGACTGCGTATAGACAAAATGTTTAAAAATATATTTTATGGGTGTTATATAGAAATGTCTGAACAAATATATAGCCGAAAAATGAGAACTTACTGGTGTACAGAAAATGGCATTACATAAACACTGCACCCAAGAAGAACAACATCCACATGATAATAATCATCCTCCTCACCCTCAGCCTCATCATAATCATCTCATTGCTTCAGAAAGTCTGTCCCTCTCTCTCTCTCTCTCTCTCTCTCTCTCTCTCTCTCTCTCTCTCTATATATATATATATATATATATATATATATATATATATATATATATATATATATATATCTTTTTCTCTTTCTCTCTCCCTCTATCTTTCTCTCTCTCTCTCTCTCTCTCTCTCTCTCTCTCTTATGTGTATGTATCCACACACACACACAAATATACACACATACACACATATTCCTGGGACGGCGGCATTGTGATGCGAACTTCTTCAGCATTCACATAATTAAATAGATATAGGTATATATGGGATTTGTGCATCTGTGTCCCAGCTCTTGTGCAGCTGTGTGCGAGTTTATGTACTTTTATGTGTACACACAGATTGCCACAGACATACACACAGGTACACATAAGTGTGCCTATATAAACACGCGCGCACACACACACACACACACACACACACACACACACACACACATGTATACTGTATATATATACATGTGTGCATACTGAGAAAATACTTATTCATGTTTTTTCGCACTTGATAAATTTATATAAGTAAAGAGACAAAATATAATGAAAACAATAACAGAAGAGAACGAAACCAATAAATATATATGTATATATATATATATATATATATATATATATATATATATATATATATATATATATATATATATATATATATATATATATATATATATATGTATATATGTATATACATATATATATATATATATATATATATATATATATATGTATATATATATATATACATACATATATATATACATATATATATATATATATATATATATATACATATATATATATGTATATATACATATATATATATATATATATATATATATGTATATATATATACATACGTATATATATAATATATATATATTTATATATAAATATATATATATATATATATAAATGAGAATATATATATATGTACATTTATATATTTATATATATATATATATATACATACATATATATATATATATATTTATATATAAATATATATATATATATATATATATATATATAAATGAGAATATATATATATATGTACATTTATATATTTATATATATATATATATATATATATATATATATAAATGAGAATATATATATATATATATATATATATATATATATATATATATATATATATATAAAACAAAGATTTTAAAGATGACAACTTCGTAAAACACTAACCGCTGAAATGTTTAATAATTCTCCACACAAATCTATTCTATGTTTGCTGTAAGACAGTGATCGTGATTAGAATTCCAGCATCTATCTAAGTATGACTTGACCAATTCCCCGCTATCTTTTAATCTTCTGACATTAATAAACATGAATGTCAAAGATAAATAGAAAGACAAAAATCAGATGAGACCTTCTGTGGTAGTATTAAAGAGATACAATACACGCTGTCACACAAAGAGGACGAATAAGAGATTGAGAAATGGCGGAGGCTGGGAGGAAAATAGCGGGTGGGGGTGGGGGCGGAGGGAGGAATTACCAACAATATATAACAACATTGTAAGAAATAACAAAATAGACATCAACAGCCAGTCCCTCCACCTCTCTTTGTATATATATATATATATATATATATATATATATATATATATATATGTATATATATATATACATCGACACATACAAACACAAACACAAACACACACACAGACACACACACACAGTCATCCACACACTTATATATATAAATATATTTATATATATTTACATATATATGTATATATAATCGAATAAATATATATACTTATATATATATATATACTTATACAGACACACACACACACACATAAATATATATATATATATACATACACATTCATATATATATATTTATATATATATATACATATATAAATACTTATATATATATATATATGCTTATACACACACACACACACACACACACACACACACACACACACACATATATATATATATATATATATATATATATATATATACATATATATATATATACATACTCATTCATATATATATATATATATATATATATATATATATATAGATAGATATATATATATATACATACACATTCATATATATATATTTATATATATATATATATATATATATATATATATATATATATATATAAACAGACAGAAAGTGAATTAGGAATAATTTATGCACAAAATTATTGTTTGGTGACTGTAAGTATTCTGGTAGTGTATCGGGAGTCGATTCTAAGTTTGATAAATTCGCTATCACTATTTTGCTAAATAATCTTATTTAGTAAACGCATGAGTATGCCCTCTAAGTTTTAACCAATTATAAAGAAACAGAAGTATCCTTTTGGCATATTTTCCTGTATAATCATATCAATATGTACACGAACGCATACACACACGATCTCATACACAGAAATACACACACACGTAACCTCAGAAACACTGCTCAAACACATACACTCTCTCACAATACACACACACACACACACACATTCTCTCTTTCTGTCTCTCTCTCACACACACATACACTCACACATATATGCATGCATATACATACACATATATGTATAAATATACGCAGTGTGACGTGGATGTGTGGGTAGTGGTTCGGATTCATGATAATAAATTCGTGTGCTCGATTCCTGAAATTAGCAACGTGTTGTTTTCTTGACTAACAAGTGACTTCTTTTATAGTTATTTTGTGTCTCTGCTTTGTTCTGTCCTACAACTTCTTGTTTTTGTGAAATGTGTACAGAGCTCACAAGAAGGTGTAGGACGATACTAATGTGAGAGACAATATAACTAGAAAAGCAGTCCCTCAGAAGGTTGCAGGATGTGTGACGAAAGCGCTTTCACAATCAACAACTAAATAACCTGTTTTTCCATGAACCGACCCGGAGTTTGTAATAAATTGAAAGGAAATTCAAAAGGTTCATGAGGTGACAGCATGATGCTCCCTAAGTATAACAATATTTGTTTCAATATATATATATATATAAATATGTGTGTGTGTGTGTTGTGTGTATGTATGTATGTATGTATGTATGTATGTATGTATGTATGTATGTATGTATGTATGTATGTATGTATGTATGTATGTTTTCTCTTTCTCTTAATTTCAAGTATATTTTTTTGACCGGCCACCTTCCTGGTGGCAAGGTTGTAAAAGAAAAGAAATTGTCATCCCTTGAATCGCAAGAATGTTTTGCAAATTTTGAAGGTGCCAGCTATCGCAGCCATTTGTAGACTATGAATTAGGGAGCTGCGCTTTTTGTATGTATGTATGTATGTATGTATGTATGTATGTATGTATGTATGTATGTATGTATATAAAGTGAGAGAGGGAGCGAAAGACAGAGAGAGATACACTGTGCAAATGTATGTACACATATATATATTTAAACACAGACACACACACGCATATATATATATGTATATATATATATATATATATATATTAAAATATAAGTATTAATAAAATAGATGTTCTTTTGATCAATTACATTTTATTATACATATTTCAGATGTACAACAGTACGTCCTCATCAGACAAAATATAATGATGCATGACATACCCTGAGATGTTATATGGTTAAGATTTAATCAAGGTAGGATGAGGACGTACTGTTGTACATCCGAAATATGTATAATAAAATGTAATTGATCAAAAGAACATCTATTTTATTAATACTTATATTTTAATATTAATAACTCCTGAAAATTATTTTACCGTTGAGTGCTTCCAATCTACTGTAAAACTCATTCTTTGACATAATCATCGAATATTGTTTAACAACTTTATATATATATATATATATATATATATATATATATATATAATTCGAGATAAGGTTTAAATGTACCTCTATTCAACATATTAGCTATCAAAAATATTACTCTTGCGTATACTGACATTAAATTTCTTTGGGAAAGTAAATTAAATTTGTACTATTGATGTGCAGCTATAGAACGAAAATAGATATCTTATATAAATTTTGTATTAACTAACAGAATGATCACAGAAATATCTTCCAATATAAATTTATGAAGAACATAACTCTTTGCGTTATGAGCGATATTCTATTTTGAATTAGGGATATAAAGATAATATCTTCAGAGACAGAAGTAACATGAGTAATTATATAGGGATTGATATCCAAAGAAACTAAGCGTAATATACAGGTACACAGAAAGAAGATGTATATATACATATATATATATATATATGTATATGTGTGTGTGTATGTGTGTGTGTGCATAATATATATATATGTATATATGTATATATATATATATATATATAAGTAGAAGGGGTATTTAATTTGTTGGGCAAATATAAATGTTTATAACTGATTTAGAGCACTCAACAAATTCCTGGAGTAAATATTCAATGATATTAAATAAATGGAAACTATATTTATAAAACCAGATTTATTTTATTATATATATTTCAAGGGTAACGAAACACTTTGGTACGCTTTCTTCAGATAAAATACAAAGTTTGTTTTATGAATAGAGACATACCCAGGAAAATCATACCTTATCAGTTGGATATTCTCTGGATAGTGGAAATGTATGAGGGATTTTTGAAGCTTATGGGTGAATATGCAAATGAATATGTAAATAATTGAAAAACAACTGTGTATTTAAACGACTATGTCCTTCTTCTCTTCTCTCTTCTCTTTCTCTCACTATCATAAACTCTCCATAGTCGTTTAAATAAACGGTACATGTATAGAAATATGTCTTTCCAATCTGTGTCTCAGGAGTTAGGGTTTTTCTCACGACAGGGTAGCTGTCTGGAGATGGGCGAACTGCTTCAAAGAAATAATGTGACATTTGGGATTGAAGCGGTTACTGCAAGTATCTTTTGGGAATTCACAATTCATAATATAATCTCCACATATTTATATTCCCTTCGTCATAACTGCACAATGGATTTTGTACATATATATATTTATATATATATATATATATATACATATATACATATACATATATATATATATGCATATATATATATATATATATATATACATATATATATATATATATATATTTATACATATATATATATTTATATGTATATACATAAGAATTAAAATACTAGAGTGTGTTGGAGTTAAACACCCTAGGACGAAACATTGTTGGCTAATAAAGACTTTTGATGTATTGAAGGCTTCTTTGGTTTATTTTCATAATATATATATATATATATATATATAAATATATATATTATATATATATATATATAATATATATATATATATATGTTGAGCTCTGCTGATGTTCGACTCCTGATTCTTTTTGAATGAATTTGAATTATTTTCCCACATCTTATGTTAACTATTTTTCCATTTAGACGCTATAGTCACTTATATATTATGGAATACTCTTGGCTACTTGCTACACAAATTTCTATACTTTTCATTTATATATATATATATATATATATATATATATAAATACATATCTATATATAACTTTGTATCTATATGTACATATCTCTCTCTCTCTGTATATATATATGTATACGTACGTATAGCACGGAGTGCATGTGTATAAACACACATGCACCGTGTTATATTTTGACAGTATTGTATTAGCTAAATGTACGAGAAGAGTCGTTATATATATTATGTATATATATATATATATATATATATATATATATATATATGCGTATATTTATAAATATATCTATATATATATATGTGAAAGTGAGATCTCCAAATTGCAGGCAATGAAATTGAATATACTAATAATAATTGTTTCTACTTTAGGCACAAGGCCAATTACTCAGTACATTACTGGTACTTTATTTTATCGACCCCGTAAGGATGAAAGGCAAAGTTAACCTCGGCGGGATTTGAACTCAGACTGTAAAGGGACGTAACTATGCTAGAAAGCATGGCGTCCAACCCTCTACCGATACTGCCAATTCACTAATGATTGATATATATAAATAATAGTTAAATGTTTGCTTAGATTTAAAAGACCTGGACACAGACGCCTGCAAAGTCGGGGAACATCCATCTCCCATGTAGAATTTGAAATACGAAACAGCAACTAATATATATTTCAAACATGGCAGCTCTAGAGAATAACTCATTTTTCATAATCACATTCAAGACACGCATGTACCAAGATTCCATACTATCTAACTAAGCGAATCTGCACAAGTATTCACAAGACCAACAACAAGAGCACTTTATTATATAATATGACTGATATCTCATATTCTTTCTGAACTTCAAGAAGCTTCCCTGCGACGATGGAACGTTAGCTGATGAGGTATGATTCCAATACGCATGGATTCCATGACATTGTGGGAATCCACTATTTGTAAAAACGAAATCAGATGGCTAATATCAAAATTAATTCCACTGCGTAGGCAATAAAATACACAACAGTTTAAAAGCAGACGAATGTCCATCTTCTTGATAATCAACAATAAAACGTGTTCCATCATTATGAGACACCTTGTATATCCATGTATATATATATATATATATATATATATATATATATATATATATACAATTACAACAGTGACATAAACAGGTACTCAAGTTTCATTGGGTTCTGGGCCCCAATTACTTCAGCCTGTTGTGAGAAAAACAAAGAACTAGGCCTTTGTTCTTTATATTTCTCATGACAGGCTGAAGTAATTGGGGCCCAGAACCCAACTAAAATTGAGTACCTGTTTATGTCACTGTTGTATTTATTCCTACTAAACTCGTCCTATGGACTGAGTGCTCTACCTCTTGGATATTTCCACTTAACCTTTACTTCAGTATGTATATATATATTTTTTTTGAGGAGTATATCGTAGGAAGAATGGTATATGAGAGAGTGTTTTCATTTTGAAAATCGACCACATCGTAAGCTGTTTACTGGAAAATACTAGAATTGATCCGGAACCCTAACACTTAAAACAGAAGTAGAAGTTCAAAGCCGTCAGAAGGAATCGAATATTTCAGTTGGTTCTGTCAAATTGATATGAATATTTGTTTCGTTGTGACTATTTAACAAAATGTAAAACGTACAGACAGAATAATAATTTGCTGAACATGACCGTACTCATGAAGCGAGAATACACTACTCTATAAAAGTACAAGAAACCTCTCTTTCTCTCTCTCTTTATTTCTCTCGCTCCCTCTCTCTCTCTCTGTTTCACTATATATATTTGTATAAGTTTGCAATTGTGTGTGTGTATATATATATATATATATATATATATATATATATATATATATATAGCATAAATAAAGTTTACTCCACTGTATAGTGGTAGCCATAAGTGGACCCCGGATCCTAAGGTCGCTCCAACATGTTAAGTGTATGAAAGTTTATTTATGCTAAATAAGATCTTTTGCGATACATTGAGCATTGTTTTCCTTGAACTTTTATCTTTTATCTACGGATATCCTGCATACACACACACACACACACACACACACACACACACACACACACACACACACACACACACACACACACACACACACACACACACACACACACACACACACACAGACACACACACACACACACATACAAGCACACACACAAACATATATATATGTATATGTTCATGTGTGTAGGTGTTGTAAGCCACTTCTAATTGTAGTTGTACGTTCTAAATTTATGCAGTGTCAGTGAAACTATAATATGTTTCCACATTCTTCTCCTGTAATCCTTTTGTGTGTGTAAGGGTCTGTGTGTGTGTGTGTGATTGTGTCTGTGCATGTGTCTAGATGTGTGCACTTGAAGGTCTGTGTGAGTGTGATTGTGTGTGCGTGTATGTGAGAGAGAGATTCAAGACTGGAAGTTGACAAGAGAGAATATTTTTTTCCTTACTGGGTCAAGCAATATGCGTGGGAACAAGTCAGCAAATTGTTGGAGGGTGTGTCTGACGACTATAGTGACACAAAGCAAGGTCGGTTTGACTGCCTGTCTTAGGGCAGGCCGGGGTATACGGAGCTCTTTTTCTCTCCTCGTGTATGCATATATATATGTATATATATATATATATATATATATATATACACACACACACATAGACATGTGTAAATATATATTTC
>OZ024754.1:3717345-3724845 GCA_964016885.1 Eledone cirrhosa | reverse complement strand
ATATATATATATACATACATATATATATATATATATATAAATATATACATATACATATATATATATACACACACACACACACATATATATATATATATATATACCGCCACCACCAGTCCAATATGCTAACTCCTGACCTTTATTACCATTGCGAAAATGTTGATCTTTTCTGTCGAAGCTTTGTAATTTTTCTTCGATTTATTCTTCTTGTGTTGTTTTTGTTGTCGTTGCTGTTTTTTCCGTTTTTGGCATTGATGTTGATGTCTTTGTTGTTGCTGTTGTCACTTCTGTGGTGGTTGTTGTTTACCTCGGTCTTTTATATATTTGCTTTATTTTACTCGTGTACATCATCTTCGAAAGTGACTTTCTTCTTCTTTTTCTCTTGCATTCTGAGCCGTTCTCATTATCGCGGCTGTTTAATCTAATGCGTCATTTGTGATCACAATAGATATATCCATTAAGAAGTATCGTGTTTATAGCGCTGTACTGAAGTCTTCTGAGAGAGCGAATGGGACTTTCTATTAGCTTAAAACACAACTACACCCACACAGAGGGAGAGAGTGAAAACGAGAATTATACATATACATATACATATATATATATATATATATATGGTAGTAGTGGTGGAAGTATATATATATAGAGAGATATATATATATATATATATATAGATATATATATAGAGAGAGAGAGATATATATATATATATATATAGAAGGAATTATATATATAAATATATATATATATATATATATATATATATATATATATATATATATATATATATATATACATATCTATTTATAAATATATAAAAGGAATTATATATATAAAAAATATATATATATACATTTAAACTTACATATAACACATACATAGTACAAGTGCGTACAAATAAACATATACATATATATACAAATAGACATTGAGTATGTGGACTGCTCACGCAAGGGTATTGCACATTCCGTACATTTAATTACACATTCTCCCTAATCATGAATAACCATCGAATTTCTATATCAAATTTCCTGAGATTCACGACCATTCGCAGAGAATCTTCTAAGACACTATAGTCTAAGCTGACTACTTTTAATGAAAAGAATTTACACCGTTGTAGTGTATAATCGACAGTGAACCAACCGCAAGCAATAAACCTTGGCAAAGCTCTTAAGGAATTCATATAATCCTTTGCTAACATGGTTGTTATTCATTTTGGATGTTTTGTACGACTTTTTTTTCTTTTATTTTTCTTCCCTTTTTTTTTTGTAATTCGTATTATTTTTTCTCTATTTTTTATTATTACAATTGTTTGTTTCATTGTTGTGGTTTCTAGACGTTGCTGATGATTATGGTGATGCAAAAATATTCATCTTAAGCTATTTAGATTTCTCGAGATGTCACCCCACCCCTCCAAAAAATAACTAGAAACATTTTTGATATATTTATCTAGAACTGTGGATTTATGGTTCAATTCTTGACTACAACTGTATTTATTTCTCTCCCAAACATTCTGTATATCTCTAGTTTCCATCTGTGTGTTAACATCTATCTCTCTCTCTCTCTATATATATATATATATTATAGTCACTTATATATTGTGAAATACTGTTGGCTTCTTGCTCACATTAATTTCTCTATTTTCATATATATATATATATATATATAGCGAAGGAAAAGTGGTAAGGAACCAGGTGGACCATAACGCACCAAAGTACTCAATACTTAGGGTAGTAGAGTGGGTAATAGGAGTAAGTAAGACCCCATTCTTTGTACAGAATTAGCCGTCGAAACGGCTTGAGCTCAGCCGTCGGGGTCTTACTTACTCCTATATATATATATATATATATATATATATATATATATATATATATATGTATATCTATCCTCTTATTGATATTACCTCTACCTTGTCTATGTCACCTTTCTTGTGTTGTATTCCAAAATCGTTACCAAGACTACCTAACGGTTTACCTTGTTTGCTCACCTTATTTTCGTGTTTTCTTTTTTGTATTTTCTGTAACTATGCTTTGTAATCCTGTCTCTATTTTTGTACTCCCGAAGAAGGGCCGAAGCCCGACACGTCGAACTTTCTTTCCCCTTTTCCATATAAAGCGTGAAACTAATAAGACTTCTTGTACCTCTGTTCGTCAATTCCTCGGAGTACAGAAATAGAGACAGGATTACAAAGGATAGTTACAGAAAATAAAAAAAAGAAAACACGAAAATAAGGTGAGCAAACAAGGTAAACCGATAGGTTGTCTTGGTAACGATTTTGGAATACAACACAAGAAAGGTGACATAGACAAGGTAGATGTAATATCAAGAAGAGGATATATATATATATATGTGTATATATATATATATATATATATATATATATATATATATGTGTGTGTGTGTATATATATATATATATGTGTGTTTGTGTATGTATATATATATATATATGCGTGTGTATATATATATATATATGCGTGTGTATATATATATATATATGCGTGTGTGTATATATATATATATATATATATATATATATATATATACTGTATATATATATACGATATTATGAAATGGAAACTATATTTATAAAACCATATTTATTTCATTATACATATTTCAAGGACACCAAGTTAAATTATGGTGTGCTTTCATCAGATAAAATATAATATAGAACAGTTTTATAAATAAATATTGACATTCCCTTAAAGCACACCATAATTTAACTTGGTGTCCTTGAAATATGTATAATGAAATAAATATGGTTTTATAAATATAGTTTACATTTGTTAATATCGTATTTTTACTCCAATTATTTGTTGAGTGCTTTATATCAGTTATAATAATATTTGCTTGTTGTATACCAACAATTTAAATAGAACTTTTACATATATATATATATATATATATATATATATATATATATATATATATATATATATATATATATATATATATATATATATATGAGTGTGTGTGTGATAAAGACTAAAAAGTTACTCTTCTGCCAACATACTGAGTACCTTTTTTATCCTTGGATACCCCTCTTCCCGATGCAACTCCGAAACTCACACACACACACATATATATATATATATAATTCTCTTTGTTTGCTTGTCTGCCTTTTGCACCCCCCCCCCCTCCACCTCTGCTTATCTATCCCTAAATATCTACCCATCTTTCGATTCCGTCTATTTGTCTATCTGTCGTTCTACCTCGATCTCCGTATCGCTTCATATTTCTCTCGCTTCCTATCCTACCATAGTCGGATTTTTTTCTTTGTAATTCAATGACATTAGACATATCGAATGCTTGTTATTCAGTTCGGATTATTTTCAACATAAAAATATATATTTAAAAAAAAAAAAAACATAATAAAGATAAGATTTTTAACAAGAATATTAATTCTTTCTACATAGATTTTGTTACATTAGTTTTAAATATAGCAATGCAATCAAATGCAATGAATTACACCGAACTCCATCATTTATAGGGAAGGAGTTACAAAAGTTGCGCAAAAACTAATATAAAAAATATATTATCTCATTGACAACCTTTGAAATTATATATCTCTGTTTACTTTTTCTACTGCTGCTGCTGCTACTTCTACTACTACTGCTACTACTGCTACTACTACTACTACTGCTACTATTGCTACTACTACTACTGCTACTACTGCTACTATTGCTAATACTTCTACTACTACAACTGCTATTACTACTGCTACTACTACTACTACTGCTACTACTACTACTACTACTGCTACTACTGCTACTACTACTACTGCTGCTGCTACTACCATAACTGCTACTAATACTATACTACTACTAATACTACTACTGCTGCTGATGTTGATGATGATGACGCTAATGGTGAGGCTGCTGCAACTGCTAATAATTTTTCTACATTTGGC
The DNA here is from genome assembly GCA_964016885.1 of Eledone cirrhosa. Lineage (NCBI taxonomy): Eukaryota > Metazoa > Mollusca > Cephalopoda > Octopoda > Eledonidae > Eledone > Eledone cirrhosa. The sequence goes on along the minus strand of OZ024754.1, from coordinate 3,720,935 downwards.
ACAAGGCCAGCAAATGACCCAGTACATTACTGGTACTTTATTTTATCAACCCTGTAAGGATGAAAGGCAAAGTTAACCTCGGTGGGATTTGAACTCAGTCTGTAAAGGGACATAACTATGCTAGAAAGCATAGCGTCCGACCCTCTACCGATACTGCCAATCCACCACTGCTAATAACAATAAAGGTTTATGATTTAGGGTCAAGGACAAACATATTTGGAGAAAGAGAAAATCGATTAAATCGACCCCAAATCGACACACACACACACACACACACACACACATACACACACACATATATATATATATATATATATATATATATATATATATATATATATATATATATATATATATAATAATGGAGCTGCGGCGCTGCAAATGGGTTACATATGAAAAAGTTTGTCCTCATCAGTGGCCATCCAACCGTCGTAGGCATTTCGTCGCATTAAAGGCCATATACCTCAGGTTGGTGCGAGCAACGGCTAAAAAAAAGTCGTTGGGACACGTAAATAAAGGGGACGCTAGGGTAAACAAACAAAATGGTTTAAGCAGCAGAAAGTGATGAAGAAGGAAACAAGTCCCAGATTTCTATGAATATAAATTCGGTGGAATCGGGAACGAGAGAATAAAGACCATCAAACCTGGTTTGATATATATATATATATATATATATATATATATATATATATAACAAATAGGGTGTGGTAAGATACCAGGTGGACCATAATGCACGACACTTGGGGTAGTAGAGTGGGTAATATGAAAAAAAGCTAAGTTCGGATCTAGCTGTCGAAACGACCGGAGCTCAGCCGTCGGGATCCTGATTCTTTTCTTATATATATATTTGAAAAAAAGGAAAAGAATGACTTCACTTGTAATTCTAAATAATTTGATTTAATTTTATAATATTATAATATTATGAGTTAATATAAACTGAAATCAAATTATTTAGAACTACAAGTGGAGTCATTCTTTTCCTTTTTTTCAAATATACCTAACTGTACCAAGGATCACACACATTTTCCAATATATATACATATATATATATATATATATATATATATATATATATATATATATATATAAAAATTACACAATAATCAAAGCTATGTTCAAATCATTTTATTGCTGACAATCGTTTCTTCCGAACTTTGAACATAGCTTTGATTATTGTATAATTTATATATATATATATATATGTATATATATATATATATATATGTATATATATTGGAAAATGTGTGTGATCCTTGGTACAGTTAAGTATATTTGAAAAAAAGAAAAGAATGACTCCACTTGTAGTTCTAAATAATTTGATTTCATTTTATATTAACTCATAATATTATAATATTATAAAATTAAATCAAATTATTTAGAATTACAAGTAAAATATCTGATGTATTTAAATTGAGCTATTTTTCTTACTGGTAATAAGGTAGTAATGAATTACTGACCTTTCCTGTTTATAGTTGTACATAGTGTATACATAACTATGAATAATATTATCATTATTATATACATATATATATATATATATATATATATATATATCATCTCACACACCTTATACACACCACGCATCTCAACGTACACCCACTTACATATCTCTCTCTCTCTCCTACACCGGACCCTGTTACCCGGAGATTTACCCATTTGCATTGTCGAGGCTTCCAAACGACTTATAAATATTTACTTATTGTTCCACAATGCTTCAAGCAAACTTCAATACTCTCATATATATATATATATATATATGATGTTTATTCCAAAATGAGTGCTGATTTTCCGATGTACGACATACATTTACAGTAGCTAAATCTCTCTTCAAGCTTATTGATGTTGTTCTGACTTTCAATCTAGGAATGGGGATAAAGAAATGCAAAATATGTTGTAAAATCTTTCATTTCAATGAACCGATGACAGAAAGAGAAGTTAAACTGGCCTTCAATTGTCTGTGAGAAACTATAACAATTCAACAGTTGAGATCTCTTATGACTGCCAGGTACTGTATATATAACAGGGGCGTATCCATGGCTATATAGTTGTCCTTGGAGATTCATGTTCATTATGTTTGTTTTAATATATATATATATATATATATGTGTGTGTCTCAGATCACTTAGAACATGTAATCCCATTCAACCAATCACATGAATACTGAGCCCAAGATCAGAGCAATAGACGTCAGACTCCATGCTTTGCAGCATAGAGTGATGGCCCTTTACTTCCTGAGTTCAAATCCCGCCAAGGTTAACTTTGCCTTTCATCCTTATGGGGTCGATAAAATAAAGTCCCAGTAATGCATTGGGCTCGTTTTAATCGACTTTACTCTTCCCCAAAGTCTTGTGTCTAAATGAGAAACCAATATTTCGCATGAACTCAACTATTCTCGGTAAGAGGAACGAATATTCTATGACAGTTCGTTTTTTTTGCAATCTTTGATACATGGCAGCATGACATTAGTGATGGTCTACTATAAAGTCTCTTTAAATGATCTCGTCTCACACCATTTAATTAGTCTGTTGCTGACAACTACAATATGAAAATAAATCAATAATGAGAGGTGACACAAAATTTCGTCGTAGTATTTATTGACGACACATTACTTATATATAATCAATTTTTATTTACTGTCGATTATCCACTACAACGCTATAGAAATTCGATGTTTATTCAAGATTAGAGAGAATATGTAATTAATTGTAAAAAATAAATGTGCTATTTTGTTGCTTGAGTATAGCTTTGCCTTTTATGTTTGTGCAGTCGATAAAATATATACCAGCTTTGTAACGCTAAAAATGAATATAGTAAAATATAAAACTAGGTATGACGTTGGTTGATACCAGTCACCCCTCGATTAGGAATAGATTGCAGTATTTTCTAATATAACTGTCTTTACATTGTGTTCAAATCTTGATAAGGTTTGCTTTGCCACTTTTTTCCATCTTCATATTTCGATGAAATAAAATAACAGTTAAGTATTGTGACTGATATAATTTAATCCTACCAAAATATGTGACATTCTGCCTCAGTAAGAATCAATATATTAAAAATTAGAAAGAAAGAAAGGAAAATGATAAGTTTCTTGATTAAACTACTGGATATATATTAAAGGGCAAATTCTTCACATCTCCATTCAGTAAATTATTCCACATTTCCTGATAGGCCTTGAGAGAAACTTAATTATTTCTTCCCGTCCAAAGATAAACACACTCATGAACTGTGATGCCATTTTCTTTAATAATTAAACATACGAGTCTTTAATGAATTTTATTGATCCACCAGAGTGTTATATCTAATTTATTCCTTACTTTTCACTTTGGTTTGATACATTTCAAGAATATGGAAGTTACAGATTTTTCTTAAAGGTAAAAAAAAGAGAAAAAATATATAACAGTTATTTCTGAATATGCCTTCACGGAATAGAAATGTTTTAGATATTTTAGTGCAGGGAATTTAGTGCAAAGATGCAATGTGACATGTAAATAGTGCAGTTTATATATGCATTTATATACATATATATGTGTGTGTGTGTGTGTATGTATATATATATATATATATATATATATATATGTGTGTGTGTGTAT
>OZ024754.1:3709845-3714845 GCA_964016885.1 Eledone cirrhosa | reverse complement strand
CAAGCCGTATGATGTAATCCAAATATAGAAGATATCATGATGAGAGAAAATGCATTCAAAAATAAACGATAAAAATCATAGGAAAACAGAGTCAAGATAAATTAATAAAAGCAATGAAATAAAAACAAAGAACAGGTTTCTTATATTGAAAAATTCATCATTTTATGATAGTTATGATGTATTTTTCAATATGAGAAGCCTGTTCTTAGTTTTTATTTCATTGTTTTTATTAATTTATATATATATATATATATATATATATATATTTATTAAAATAACAGATTAAAGTTTAAGCAAAGAATCTCTATGCACCGAAGTATTATTCGTTTTTTCCCGTTCTTTGCCAGCGAACGTCACCATGAACCAAAGTATCGTCTTCCTGTCTTCCTCCGGTTGCAACGTTTTTTGAAATATCCAGTTCTGCGTTTACAGATTGACTTTGTTAGTTTCAGAAGATCCCGTTAAGGGTGAAAGCAGCGATTCTTTGCTTAAACTTTAATCTGTTATTTTAATAAATATTTGCTCTTCGGTTCTTATATATTTGATATATATTTTCCTTATCGAGCCCTCTTTGGATTTTAGTCTTCAATTTTATTATTATTACTATATATATATATATATATATATATATACATATAAGGTAAATATGTGTGTGTAGATAATGAACACAACCACAAGGATATGGTCCGAACGTGGAAGAGCCGAACTCCCACTGTCATCGCCTCCATCTCTCTGTATGGTGAACAAATGGGGTCCCACGTGCTGGCCCCCTCACAGCCCCGGCTGAGAGAATGGAGAAGCCTTATTAGGTGTTTACTTGTTTCAGTTTACCACTATGTTCAAATCTCGCCGAGGCAAACAAATCTTTTGAACATTTGGGGTTAAATAATTGTTGATTGGCGGAATTGCTACTGATAGGAGATCAATGATTTGTGATATATTATCTGGCTCTGTGTTTTCTGTGTTCAATTCATGCCAAATTCTGTCAGGAGTTGAAACCGGTAAATTGTATCAGCAATGGAACTACCAATGGATTTATCTTATACTTTGTACTATATGAGGATTAGCTCCTTTCTATTTATTCTTTCAAACATGTTATACATCCCAGTTTAATCACCTATATTTCAGTTATTATATGTTTCCTCGATATTTCTTGGGGATAGTTGAGGGAAGTACCGTTCTTAAATCCCGGTCTGCTTTAAATATTTGAAACCTTCACGTTTACATCTTCAAAATTAGATTGTATAGCTATCCATCTATCTATCTATCTATATATATATATATATGTGTATATCACCACCACCCCACTCTCAAGAGCGTGAAACTAATAAACCTTTGTTCGTACTGCCTCTCTGTTTTGTTCCCGTTCAATTTTTTACTATATATATATATATATATATATATATATATATATATATATATATAGAGAGAGAGAGAGAGAGGGGGGGGGGAGATATACAGAGAGAGAGATATATATAGTGTGAAAGATTGATTAATAATATATATACATATATTTATCCATATATAAATAATAAACATAACATATTATATATATATATATATATATATATAACATATATATACAGTACATCCATCACTCTTTCTCTCTGTAAGAAACTTGTATCGGTGATCATGTAGAAATACTTTGCTACGTTTTTCAGTAAATAATTCTGTTCAAATTAGACAATTACTTTGATATGTATTGTATCTTAATTTTGTGGGGATTGAACCATTAAATGGTGTTACCCTGTTCCAAAAGGGACTGCAGGTGTATAATATATCTACCAGCCTGAAACACAGATTGGAAGAGGAAATATTTTGTGTCACACTTAAACTTAGATATACGTATTTAATCTTTAATATCACTTTTGATTAAGACATGGGCGTGTTATATCAATTTGTGTCATACACAAAGAGTTAGGTGATATTAAAAGAAAGTAATTCACAGTTATGTTTGGTGTAAAGGTGTCACTTGGTTCATTATGCATTGTGTATATTAGATGGAAATGCGTAGAGAAAAATGCTTCTAATCAACTGCTTAGACAAAAAGTAATTAAGGTGAAGTGTTTCCAGTGAAATATGAACTATAAAGGAAATAATTCTATTCATATAAATATATAGAACTGTTATTGCATTAACGCTTGTTGTTGTTGTTGTTGTCTTTGTTACTGTTGTTGTTGTATTTGTTGTTGATATTGTGGATATTTTTATTGTTTACTTAATCGTTCTTATATCTATAATTAGGCACAGGTGGAAATAAATGCAACACAGAAATTAAGCTGCACAAACACATATATACAAAGGAACACATTCATAAACTTGCACGTACATTTGCATACACACACACACACACACACGCACATATATATATATATATATATATATATATATATATATATATATATATACATATGATCACTAAGACATGAGTACACTGAGACATATAATGACATCTAGATCCTAACACACACATTTATACTCATGCTTAAGAAAGTATGTTTCATTTATTCATATATGCATATTCATAAATATTGACACAACGCCCACCCCCACACAATCACATATATATGAATATGTTCATACATACATGCATAAACACACACACACACTCAAATATATATATATATATATATATATAAATACATATATAGTCAAAGAGAGAGACAGACACGCACAAATATATATAGGCGTGAGTGTGTGTGTGGGTGAGAGCTTAAGTGTCACATTAAAAAAAAAAACGGTATTGTGTGCAATGTGTATTTAGCAATATGAATGTTTATATATGAGGAAAATAATAGAGAAAGGAAAGACAGAAAGATAGGGAGAATAAGAATCAATGTAAGTGTGAGAGAAATATTTCCTAATTTAAAAGAATATCCTCATACCTTAATGTATATAAGGATATTGAAGATGAATAAGCATAATTGACGAGAAGACCATATATGTATAGATTGAGAGAGTGTATGCTAATGTATTTATTAAATGAAGGCGACAAACAGGATTATGTATGCGAAGAATAAATAGGTGATATATGTTAATATGAATGAACCATATTATAATGAAGAGTTTCCTTAAGGAAACCGTCTTTACTTATGAGTTGGACAAATATGTACATTAATATTTCAGAATGAAGATTATGATCCATAGCAAAAAAACAGGCATGACACCATTCGAAAATAACCCGCAATCATTTTACCATCTCTAAGTGTTCGTTTGTGTATGTGTGTGTGTATGTGTATGTATACATGTATGTAATATGTGTATATGTATATATACACATACAGATAAATAAGTAATTACACAGACAGACACACACACACACACACATATATATATATATATATATATATATATATATATATATATATATATATATATATATATATATATATATATATATATATGTATATATATGTATATATATATATCCAAAATTAAGATAAATTGAATTAAATTAAATTAAATCAAATTAAATTAAGGGTGTCATGTCAGATAGACATGCGCCATGTCACCCGTAAAATATGCTCCAAGATTCCAATGAGTAGATCCGAGCATTTTATATTAACTAGAAATTGATTGACATATAATTAAACATATGAAACAATCACAGGGATAATTTGTAAAAGTGTGTAAGCACACATAGCTAGGTAGGTAACTAAATAAAGTTTAACTAGAACTTCAAAAAGATACCTTATAATTCCATTAATCTTCCTCGTATATATTCCATTAAAGAAATATATTTCACCAATTAATCGATTGGTAAACGACAGTAAACAGGTCCTGGATTTTCAACAAGGAAGAGGTCCAGCGATCTGTGTTTACACATCAAGTTCAAATCAGCGACTGTATCCACTAAAAATACACACATCATACCAGCTTCGTCCCAGTGGCGTGAATAGGGTTATCGACAACTAGAAACAGCAGTCAAGTCCTTTCAACTGAGTTAGCTCTACAATTAAGATAAATTGAATTATATTATATTAAATCAAATTAAATTAAGGGTCTCATGTCAGATAGACATGCGCCCTATCACCACTGGAACCCTATTCCCGCTACTAGGACGAAGCTGGTATGATGTGTGTATTTTTAGTGGATACAGCACGTGTTACTGGCCAGTCGCTGATTTGAACTTGATGTGTAAACACAGATCGCTGGACCTCTTCCCTGTTGAAAATCCAGGACCTGTTTACTGTCGTTTACCAATCGATTAATTGGTGAAATATATTTCTTTAATGGAATATATACGAGGAAGATTAATCGAATTATAAGGTCTCTATTTTTAAAGTTCTAGTTAAACTTTATTTAGTTACCTACCTAGCTATGTGTGCTTACACACTTTACAAATTATCCCCTGTCATTGTTTCATATGTTTAATTATATGTCAATCAATTTCTAGTTTATATATATATATATATAAATAAATGTTTACACACATTTATATATATATATATATACATATATATATATATATATATATATATATATATATATATATATATATATATATAGTATATATACATGCCTGTGTGTATGTGTAATTATATATATATATATATATAAATACCAGTAACACTAATACCGCATAATTAATGATGGAGGCAAATGTGGAACAAAGACTTTTGATTTACATAAAGTTGTTTCTACTTTTGGCACAAGGCCAGCAATTATGCCAGTGTATTACTGGTACTTTATTTTATCGACCCCGAAAGGCAAAGTTAACCTCGGCGGGATATGAACTCAGACCATGAAGGGACGTAACTCTTTGCTGTAAAGCATGGCGTCCAATCCTCTACCGATACTGCCAATCCACCGGTTGATTTACATATAATGTACATATAAAGAACTCGAACATCTACTACTTCGCATTTTCCTCTTTACATATAAATTATATATATATATATACTACTGGTTTACTTCGGATCTAGCTGTCGAAACGGCCGGAGCTCAGCCGTCGAGGTCCTGACTCTTTTCCTGTTACCCATTCTAGTAGCCTAAGTATC
>OZ024754.1:3699845-3702345 GCA_964016885.1 Eledone cirrhosa | reverse complement strand
CTCTGTACCTGACAATTATTTTGCTATGTACATTTAAAAATAACGCTCTAGACATATTGCACTACTGTAGTTTAGGCGTACTTATTGCACATATACAATATATATATGTGTGTGTGTGCGTGCCTCTTTTATGTTTTCGTGGTATCTTTTAATCTTTATTGAATATTTTCTACGTGATTTGTATTTTATTGCTCCCATAAACGATACCACCAAATCCTAATTGGTAAGTGAGCTCGTATCATATATTTGTAAACAAAGTGTCTTCACAACCTTATTATCTATGAGCCTCGCACAATTATGAATACATTTTTAATAGATCTTTAGTTCATATTTTCGACAATCACAGTCATATTGATCTAAAATCTTCGTTATGTTTGTTGATTCAATTATTATTAAGCACTATATACCCTGCTTGTTTCTTTTTATGTTAGTATTGTTGGGTGATATACACAATTACTCTTTATCTAAAGTTTATTGTGACTTCGAACGATGTTTATGCAATGATTCCTGCTATTTGTCGTTTTTCAGTTTCTAGTTCTAGTTAGGTTGCCAATCATATTTTCTGTTCTAGCACTCACAATGTAGCACTGTTATTAACTCGTTATAGGTGCAATTCATTTTTCCTTTATCATAATTGGCTTGATTTTACTCCAATGGGAAATCTGTAGTGTGTAATTATTATTGGTATGATGATACGTATTTCAGTAGTTCTGTTTTGATATACACTTACAATGATATAAAGTTAAAAGGCTTAAAATTGCAAATACCAAAAACCGCTCAAATCCTTTTCTAGTGTAACCCAGCCTCGGAATGTTGCTCTCCATAGAGCCTCTTGACAGAGATGATGGCTGACAGAAGAATTCTACTAAATTGCCAATATGATCAAGGGTACATTAAGCCAGCATAATTATCCCGTTTCATATGATGGCGATGGTAGCAGGAGAGCAAAACCCCAACATCAAATGCAAAATAATAAGATTTATACCAACTTAACATTCCGGTGGTATGTCACAATAGCTTCATCTCTACGGACGGTTATTGACACTTGACCAACTTGCGATGTTCTTCAACAGGAAAAACGATTCAGAATGTTGCTGTCACTGGGGAAATAACAATTTTAAAAGAGATAAAACCACCAGGCCTGGATAACTTACAACGTCTATCCCAGCTCAAGGTTGAGACCTCATCCTCAAACACGTTCATTATATATATATATATATATATATATTTATATATATGTATGTGTATATATATATATATATATATATATATATATATATATATATATATATATATATATATATATAACGAAGGAAATGTGGTAAGGAACCAAGTGGACCGTAACGCACCAAAGTACTCAATACTTAGGGTAGTAGAGAGGGTAATAGGAACGAGTAGGACCCCGACGGCTGAGCTGAAGCCGTTTCGACGGCTAATTCTGGACCTATTGCTATTTATATTCTATATAATATTATATATATATATTTATATATATATATATATATACATATAGATATATATATATATATATATACATATATATATTTAAAATATATATAATATTATATAGATATAAATAGCAATGATGAACGGAATGAATTTGCTTCAACATAAAAGAATTGCTAATAGTAGAAGCAATAATGAATATGTTTTGGAGTTAATGATATCTCAACTTGTAAATCATCTGAAATCAAATGCACCTTTTGACTTATGCTAAGTATGTTCTGCTCAAAATGCAAGTCTGTTAAACCAAATGAAATATATATTTTAAAATATTCGCCTATTCATCATTCATTGATTTTATGTATATCTACATGTTGATCTTTAAATCTATATTTGCATACATATATATGTGTGTGTTTTTGTATTTGTGCATGTGTTTGCATGAGTGTATGTTTGTATGCATATGTATATATATATATATATATATATATATATATATATATATATAGGTATATATATATATGAAAGCGTGTGTATGGCTTATCATGTTTGAAATATCAAGACTTACAGAGAATGTTTAGATGTAAAATTGAATGCCTTCTGGGAAAATTTAAATCGCGATATTGCTTTACCATTGTTACTCTCTTAGAACAAGAAAAATACCAACAATATATCAACAATATCAACAATGTCATGCGTACATCTTGAATATGTGTTTATATATACATATTACAAACAACACAGTAAGGCATTCATGCCCACACATACACACATATAGTCATATATGTATTACATATATTTATTTATCTATCTATCTATCTATCTATCTATCTATCTATCTATCTATCTATCTATCTATCTATCTATCTATCTATATATATATATATATATATAATCACACCGGCAGGAAATATGTAGTGAGGAAGTTGCATTTGTTACTGAGCAATGGATGAAACCTAAATCTACCAAACGTCGTTAATGAACCAATTCTTCCTTCAGACATATATATATATAGGAACGAGTAGGACCCCGACGACTGAGCTCAAGCCGTTTCGAC
>OZ024754.1:3684845-3694845 GCA_964016885.1 Eledone cirrhosa | reverse complement strand
AAATTGATTTCTGCTTCTTATCTGTGTACTTTAGCCAAACCATAACAGTAACCTAGTTTTCAACTGTAGCTAGAAATACATTAGTACCTCATGTATTACCAGCTGGCAGATTGTTGTCTTTAACCATTCTATCTCCTTCCAGACCTCATTTCATTCCCAAACTCAATCCGCAGACATAATTTAGTTTTATATTTCGGCAACAACAAACACATTTTCTGAGTTTGTAAATATATTGGCCAAAGTGTATCTTACTATATCTCTATTTTATATCATTATCTGATGCGTTTTGATATCTGTTGCATACTCAGCATATGTCTTTGACGATGGCAACTGTACAGCTGTCTCTACTGCATCACCAATTCTAGGTTTCATGTAGATGCATATGTAATGCAACCACAAATGTTGTAATTGCATAACCAGGTCTTTATTATAGCCTATCAAAACATAAAGTCTAGACACACCATTTTTAACCGGATTTCAGCAGTAAGAGTAACTTAAGCCTAGACGAGCCTACGTGCGTGTCTACGCGATCGCTGAAGCAGTTAGAATTGCTACCAACTCACCCGCAAATAACACCCCACCGTCTCAAAAGAAGTGGGGAGGGCACATAAGATAATGTAATCTTAGATACTCATAACAAGATGGTTCTATCGTAGCTGGAATGTCTTTGATTATACATAGCTCTACTGGATCAGGGTTGACTTGAGGCTAAATCACAATTAGAACAACAAGCATAAGAGTAACAAATCCAACAATATCAAATACAACAACGCCAACAATAACAACTACAACAAGACCAACAAGAACAAACACAAGACAGACAACAACAAACACAATAAGACCTACAACAGCTACAACAGGACCAAGAATATCAAACGCAACAAAGCCAACAACAACAACTACAACAAAATCGACAACAAAAAACACAACAACAACATCAACAACACCAACAACAACATCAACAACACCAACAACAAGTACAACAACACCAACAACAACAAATACAACAATGCCAACAATAACAACTACAACAAGCTAAACAGAAACTAACACAAGAGAACAATAATTGAGATCTAGAATTAATATTTTGTTAATATTGAAGGGATTATTTCGGAAGATAAGTTTCGGTATCAGTGTCAACAACGTTATTTGGTTCCTTCACAGGGAGACCAATTATTTCACTGACGTCATTATTCCAGATAAGACATACGATGTCACAAAATATTTATTTCAAACCCAAACTTTACACTAAGAGTTTTCTCCTTCAAAGTAATCCCCTTGGAGTCTAATGCACTTTTCCATCCTTTTCTGCTACGCTTGCATGCACTCCAGGAAGGATTCTTCCGGGATCCTCCGCAGTTCCGTCGTCACGGCCTTTTTGATGTCGTCCACGTCTTCAAAACGGGTCCCCTCCGGGTCGTACTCAAAGATCCATGACTCATCACCGGTGATGACTGTCCCTAGCAAGTCTGGTTCGGTTTCAAGACGCTCGAGGATGTCCTGGCACACTTGCATGCGTCGACCCTGCTGATCATCGTTCAGCAATTTTGGCACCATCTTCACGCAGACTTTCCGCTATCCAAATCTTCAGTGAGAATCTTCCAGACGCTGTCCCGATTCATGCCCAGCTCATTTGCTATCATTCGAGCAGTCAGCCGACGATCGCTACGCACCATCTGCCTGACGCGCTCAACGTTGAACTCAGTCCTGGTTGTTGAGGGCCTTCCGCTCCTGGGGTCATCTTGCACCACTCAAAAACACGTCACGTGAGCGTGACATCGTCCATATAGTTGCTGCAGCAATCCCAGTGCTTCTAACAGAGTTTTCCCCAACCGTACCAGAAACTTCAAGTTTGTTCGTTGCTCTGTGCTCATTGCTTGACGACCTGAAACAGAGGACATGTATATAAACTTATGAAGAAAAAAGTTTGATCGCTGCAGAGAGCTAAGATTACAGTTACATACTCCAGGGGGATTACTTTGAAGGAGAAAACTCTTAGTGTAAAGTTTGGGTTTGAAATAAATCTTTTGTGACATCAGTCCTGGAACATTTCTGACACACCTTGTATATAAATTTTATACACCGTTAGAATTTCAACTAATACATGAGTATTTCTTGTCATAGAGCCGGAGTTATATGGTGTTCTTGCAGGACATAATAATCGTTTCTACTTTTGACACAATGCTAGCAATTGTCCCTGTGCATTACTGGTACTTTATTTTATTGACCCCATAGGGATGAAAGGCAAAGTTAACATCTAATGTCACGCAATTACATTGCTTTTATTACTTGTGCTGTAGTTTTAATACTTTACTAACACCTTGCATTTGGTTGTCTTTAGTGGAACCCATCCTGTCTTTGATTTATCTGATCGGACAAAACACTTCCTGATTATTCAAGCTGATGGAATTTTATATTTTGTTGATATTTAAATCGATCCAACTTCATAGTACATATGCCAATACCAGTAATATTTAAGTTTATGATGTATATATATATTTTCCTAGTGCCAATCATTAAAAGACAGTGATGATAATATTTTAATTGATTCTATTGATCACAAGATATATTTCAGCCTATTGTATATTTTAATGACACAAAACAGTGATGCTCGGACAGGCATTGTTTAGGTGTGGCCTTGAATTAATCCTTAAAGGGTCGGTTACTTGCTTGGTTTCCGTATGTATATATCTCTGTAGATGCTAACACAAGACCAAGAATGAGGAATGTCAGGGTTATTCTACTGCCATAGCTTAAAAGAGGCTGTTTTAAATAATTGCAAACGAATCGAATATTATTGCGGTGGATTGGCAGTATCGGTAGAAGGTCGGACACCATGCTTTGCAGCAAAGAGTTACGGCCCTTTATGGTCTGAGTTCAAACCCCGCCGGGGTTAACTTTGTCTTTCATCCTTACGGGGTCGATAAAATAAAGTACCAGTAATACACTGGGATAATTGCTGGCTTTGTGCCGAAAGTAGGAACAATTATTAATATTCGAATTGCTCAGATTACATTTATATATATATATATTTACAGAAATATGTATATATATATATATATATATATGTGTGTGTGTGTGTGTGTGTGAGTGTGTGTGTGTGTATGTGTGTGTGTGTGTGTAAGTTTGATAGCCCTGTGAACATAAAGAACAACTAGACGCAGCGTCGACATTAATAGTCTCTTCTTTTGTATTGACAAATGCTTCAAACACACACATACACACACACACACATATATATATATATATATATTTAACGCAAGGAATTTTCAACTTGATTACATATCAATACATACACACACACACAACTCGCTCGCACACACAGCCAACACGCACACCGACAGAGACACAGAGACACGCACACAGGCACGCACACCGACACACACACACACACACACACACACACAGACACGCACACAGGCACGCACACCGACACACACACACACACACACCGACACGCACACACATACACACACAGGCAACATATATTACGTTCGCAGACAGCTTAACAGCCCACAACATATTTAAGTGCCGATGTGGAACGGAGTAATTGCACAACCACCACCACCCCTTCCAACAACACTACCCCTTCCACCAACACCACTACCAACACCACCACTCCCTTCCAACACCACTACCAACACCACCACCACCCTTCCAACACCACTACCAACACCACCACCACCCTTCCAACACCACTACCCCCTTCCAACACCACTACCAACACCACCACCCCTTCCAACACCACTACCAACACCACCATCAACACCACCACCCCCTTCCAACACCACTACCAACACCACCATCAACACCACCACCCCCTTCCAACACCACTACCAACACCACCATCAACACCACTACCCCCTTCCAACACCATTACCAACACCACCACCCCCTTCCAACACCACTACCAACACCACCATCATCACCACCACCGCTTTCCAACACCACTACCAACACAACCATCAACACCACTACCACTACCACCTCTACCATCAACACCACTACCAACACCACCACCCCTATCACCAACACCACTACCTCTACCACCACCTCTACCACCAACACCACTACCCCTAGCACCACTTACTTCCCCCATTTCCACCACTGCCACTAACGCCAACACCATCATCACCACCATTACCCCCTGCCACCACTACCAACGCCACCATCAACACCATTACCCCCTACCACCACTACCAACGCCACCATCAACACCATTACCCCCTGCCACCACTACCAACGCCACCATCAACACCCCCACCCCCGGCCACCACTACCAACGCCACAATCAACACCACCACCCCCTTCCAACACCACTACCAACGCCACCATCAACACCATTACCCCCTGCCACCACTACCAACGCCACCATCAACACCCCCACCCCCTGCCACCACTACCAACGCCACCATCAACACCACCACCCCCTGCCACCACTACCAACGCCACCATCAACACCACCACCCCCTTCCAACACCACTACCAACGCCACCATCAAAACCATTACCCCCTGCCACCACTACCAACGCCACCATCAACACCACCACCCCCTGCCACCACTACCAACGCCACCATCAACACCACCACCCCCTTCCAACACCACTACCAACGCCACCATCAACACCATTACCCCCTGCCACCACTACCAACGCCACCATCAACACCACCACCCCCTGCCACCACTACCAACGCCACCATCAACACCACCACCCCCTTCCAACACCACTACCAACGCCACCATCAACACCATTACCCCCTGCCACCACTACCAACGCCACCATCAACACCATTACCCCCTTCCACCACTACCAACGCCACCATCAACACCACCACCCCCTGCCACCACTACCAACGCCACCATCAACACCATTACCCCCTGCCACCACTACCAACGCCACCATCAACACCATTACCCCCTTCCACCACTACCAACGCCACCATCAACACCACCACCCCCTGCCACCACTACCAACGCCACCATCAACACCACCACCCCCTTCCAACACCACTACCAACGCCACCATCAACACCATTACCCCCTACCACCACTACCAACGCCACCATCAACACCACCACCCCCTTCCAACACCACTACCAACGCCACCATCAACACCACCACCGCCTACCACCACTACCAACGCCACCACCACCATGTACTACCTCTACCAACGCCATCCACCCTTCCCCACATCAGACTATCAGTGTTATATAATGACACCCAGTTGTTTGACCCAGATCCCAGTCAACACCCTATTAGCCTGAAACAACCTCAACGTCCAGCCAGCTAAAAACATTACTCTACTCTCCACTACAAACATCACTGCATATGCCTGCCAGTGAAAGATTGTGTAACTGTATACGTGTGTGTAGGTGTGTGTAGGTGTGTGTCTGTATATGTGTGTGTGTGTGTGTGTGTGTGTGTGTGTGTGTGTGTGTGTGTGTGTGTGTGTGTGTGTGTGTGTGTGTGTGTGTGTGCGTGTGTGTGCGTGTGTGTGCGCGCGCGTGTGTGTGCGTGTGTGTTTCAGTGTGGCGCTGCGAGAGTATTAGTGTATATTTCTGTACATTGGACTGCCGGTATGTTTGTGTGTTTGGTATTATTTTCATCCTCCACCTCCGCCTTCGCCTCATCCTCCTCCTCTTCCGGTTTTTTTCACGCCTCTTTCACATTTGTACCTCAACCTAACACCTCTGTCTTTTATACTATTTTTTTTTTTTGTTCATAATTCTTTCTCTTTTTTTTTTCGTCCGTCTGTATGCTCACACACATACACATGCATGTATAAACACGCACACACACACGCTCTCTCTCTCACACTCGCTCACACACATATATATATATATATATATTATACATATATGTATATTTATGCGTATGTATATATGTATATATGTGTATATCTTTCTATTTTCCTCTCTCTCTTTCCTTCTCTCTCTCTCTCTCTCTCTCTCTCTCTTTCCTTCTCTCTCTCTCTCTCTCTCTCTCTCTCTCTCTCTCTCTCTCTCTCTCTCTCTCTCTCTCTATATATATATATATATATATATATATATATATATATATAAATATATAAGTATTAAGTTGTTAAACAATATTCGATGATTATGTCAAAGAATGAGTTTTACAGTAGATTGGAAGCACTTAACGGGGAAAATTATTTTCAGGAGTTATTAATATTAAAATATAAGTAAAATAGATGTTCTTTTGATCAATTACATTTTATTATACATATTTCGGATGTACATTTGTACTGTTGTACATCCGAAATATGTATAAGTATATTCTTTTATTCTTTACTAGCTTCTGTGATTAGACTATGCCCATGCTGGGGCACAATTTTCAATTAAAGTATATATGTATGTGTCTAAAGGCTTCAAGAAGAACCATTCCATATCGATGTTGTGAAGGTTTTCATATTTGATTTGCTATGTATTTTTCATATTATGTTAATATTCCATTATGTTTGAAATCGAATTGTACCATTCCGAGTGTCGGTGGATTGGCAGTATCGGTAGAGGGTCGGACGCCATGCTTTCCAGCATAGTTATTTCCCTTTACGGTCTGAGTTCAAATCCCGTCGTGGTTAATTTGCCATTCATCCTTACGGGGTCGATAAAATAAAGTACCGGTAATGCACTTGAATAATTGCTGGCCTTGTGCCAAAAGTAGAAACATTCATTAGATTAACGAGGTTAACTTCGCCTTTCATCCTTACGAGGTCGATAAATTAAAGTACCAGTAATGTACTGAGATAATTGCTGGCCTTGTGCCAACAGCAGAAACAATTATCGTTAGAGCGTCGGCAATCATGCTTTTTCAATATATAGTTAGAGCCCATTTTTCTTTATAGGGACAATGTGGAAAATAAACCTCATTTGGTCATAATAAGAAAGTATCTTGATGAGCCTATGGGTTTTCAACAGAACCTCATATATAGGACTTTAATTATCGTGGATTGGCAGTATCGGTAAAGGGTCGGACGCCATGCTTTGCAGCATAGTTACGGCCCTTTACGGTTTGAGTTCAAATCCCGCCGAGGTTAACTTTGCTTTTCATCCTTACGGGGTCGATAAAATAAAGTACCAGTAATGCACTGGAATAATTGCTGGTCTTGTGCCAAAACTAGAAACAATTATCAGATTAATCGTAGGTTTGGCGTGTACTGTACATGCTGTGCAGAGTATGTGTGTATGAGTGTGTGTTTTCGTGTGTGTGTGGAGCGGGGGGGGGGTATATTGAAGAGCCGTTATTTCTGACTCGGGAACACCTTACTTCTGAAATTATTGTGCAAAGAGACTAAGCCTTAAAAAGTCAGGTGTTCCCTTGATGTGGTTCTGGATAATATCAACATAACACAGTGAAGTAAAAAGCTAACCACTTAAATAATCGAAAAATAAACTTATATTCCCCAGGTGGATGGATTGGATAATCCTGAAATAATTTGTCATGTTCGATGACACGAAGCTCTGCCAAATCTTCATTGACTACGCCACGCACATTCGCACATTTTATAGTAAAACTCAAAGGGTCATAGAATGAACGGTAAACTCTTTAACGCTAGAATGTCATAATATATAAAATGTTTCAACTATAATGGATTCCATATTTGTTTTCCACGTTCACGCAAAATAAGTCTACCTGAAATTGAATGACGTCAGGCTTGTCACATACTGTGTCATGTTCAGATTCTATGTGACCTCAGTTATGTATACACGTGAATATTGAAGGCTTTGCTAATTACATGCTAATTTCACTAGCAAGGTGTTCTAGGAATCAAACAATTAGAATGCTCATCGTCGGAATAAACATTTTACGTAAATTTCCCCCCTTATCGGCCTCATTAATTCATTCATTCCCCTCAATATAATATTAATTGTTTTAATTATATACGAACATACATAAACAGAGAGTGACGCGTGTGTGTGCTTAGGTGTTCTAGGTGACTTTGTGACTGTGTGTGTGTGTTTGTGTGTTCTTTGTGACGTTGTGATTGTGTGTGTGTACGTGCGAGTGTTTGTGTGAATGGCTGTAAGTGTAGTTGTATTTTTGTCTATAAGTGTTTGTGTGTGTGTGTGTGTGTGTGTGTGTGTGTGTGTGCTTCTCCGTGTACAAATACATTTACGTAGGAAATCAGTATGTGTGTAAGAGCAAATATTTATTTACGTATGTTTGTGTGCTTAAGTGTGTGTATGTGTTCTGTGAGTATATTTTGTTAGGTATTTCCGCTTCATTTTCCTGTTTTCTTACTCCCCCTCCTGTCCTCCTCACAACCTACTCCCCCTCTCCTTTCATTAACTATTCACTCCATTGAAAAGAATATGTGTATGCGCGTGTCTTTGACGATGTGTATATATGCATTTATATACATATATCACTGCATGTGCCTATGGTTTTACTCGTGTATGGGCATTCATACCTGCGTAAGTATATACGTACTTGAGAATTGATGTATGTATATACGCTTCTATATATGTATATATATATATATATGTGTGTGTGTGTGTGTATGTGTGTGTGTGTGCCAATGTATGTATACATTTATGCATGCATGTACGTATGTATGTCTATAAGTATATGTGTATGTATCCGCCCATAAATGTATGTCAGTGTCTGCTCATGTGTCGTACTTATTTATATAAACTTAGGACAAATATTTATTCATCCTTATTTACCCAACTCTTACACACAGACGCACACACACACACACACACGCGCGCGCTCACACACACATGCACGCACATGCACGCACATGCACACGCACTTACACACACGCACACACTCATATCTTTCTCCTCACTTTAATATCTATATATCTACATTTCTGTCACACACACACTCTCTCTCTCTTCAAACATATATATATATATATATATATATATATATATATATATATATATATATATATATTTAAAAGAATAGAGGTGTAACACACGAGTTGTGATATATTAGTAAAAGGAAAAGAAAATGCTGACAAATTGTTCCCAGTGAAAAATAGTTTAATTAGGAATAAGTAAAAATTAGTAATAAGTATTAGTTAGTATTCAGTTTTAGTTTCAAGTTTTTACCGGTTGCGCATTTCTAATGCTTTTCAAAAATAATTTTGAGATAGAGCGCCCGTGATGTTTGCTCTAATCTGATCAGTTTTGGAAATTCTACCTGTTTTATGTGAAAAATGTGGCTCCAGAGGTATTAAAATAAGTTTCGCGCCAATTCGTGTTGCAAAAATTCTTGTGGTCAAAACAATTTTGATTGGTCGGTAGGGGTCACGTGAATGTTCTTTCAACATGAATGCAATTCACACACACATCCCTACTGACCATTATCACAACAATGAACCTCTTTACTACACACACACATATTTGTCTTAAAAGACTTATTTTTCAGTGACTTCACCATCAGGCGAAAAATGACACTCTTCGACAAACCTACATTTGGCGCAAAATCAATTTTTAACATTCACATGATCTCTACCGACCAATCAAAATTGTTTTGACCACAATAATTTTTGCAACACAAATTGGCGCGAAACTTATTTTAATACCTCTGGAGCCACCTTTTTCACATAAAACAGGTAGAATTTCCAAAACTGATCAGATTAGAGCAAACACCACGGGCGCTCTATCTCAACATTATTTTTGAAAAGCATTAGAAATGCGCAACCGGTAAAAACTTAAAACTAAAACTGAATACAAACCAATACTTATTACTAATTTTTACTTATTCCTAATTAAACTATTTTTCACTGGGAACAATTTTCAGCATTTTCTTTTCCTTTTACCAATATATATATATATATTATACATATATAAATTTGTCGATAGACTTCCGTCAAATTGGACCGAGGAAACAATGTTTCTGTTGGTCTTTCCAATTGCTAAGACTATCTATCGGTCGCAACTCCAGGTAGAAGGAGCAATGTGAAATAACATGTCTTCCTCAAGGACATAACGCGTCGCCCAGGCCAAGAATATATATATAAATACATAAATGAATTGGTTTTCC
>OZ024754.1:3644845-3672345 GCA_964016885.1 Eledone cirrhosa | reverse complement strand
GCTTAATAATTCCTCTAATCCACCAACCCCGAAATATTGGTTTCTGATTTAGGCACAAGGTCAGAATTTTGAGGGAGAGGAAAGACGATTAAAATCTACCCCAGCACCTTATCTTATCGACCCCGTAAAGATGAAAGGCAAAGCTAAGCTAGGCTTGGTTTGAACACAGATGGTAAAGAGGCTAACTCTATGCCATAAAACATGTTGGCCGATTCTCTACCGATTCTAACTCTGAAATATTAAAATCCAAAATGACGAAAGAAAAAGGAAACATAAGGTGGATTTGAAATTGAATCTCAGCTCAGCGAAACAAATACATTTAATTCGTTGCACTAGCCACCCAACCAATTGATCGCCTATAACATTATTTGTTAATATCATATAGAGAGAAACTGTTCGGTGTGGTAGAAGACCAACTCGTTGCTCATTTGTCCGTTCATGTTCGAGATTATGAAGAAAATATAGTACCTGTTATATATTGTGGGGGTAGAATTGCAACTGATTTTAGTAAAATAGAACCTAGCGTCATACTATCGACTACATATTGATCCTATGTTCACAAACATGATCAAATACCTCGATAAGATGAAGTATATACAGATAGATAGCTAGAGATATATTCATTTATATATATATATATATATATATATATATATATACATACACATATATATATATATACACATATACATACTCCCCAATATATATATGTACATATACATACCCTTCATATATATATATAATACACATAATGTATACATACATTGATAAATATAGATAAGAGAGTGAGAGAGGAGAGAGAGAGCTTCATCTGTATGCACGTATTATCTTCTACGTAGAGTTCAGATCCAAGTATGATACATTCGAATCAGGTAAAAGAAGAGCAGATATTGTTTGTTTTCAACAAACAAATATGGTTTACAAGCGAATTCCTAGGAAGGCTAAGAACTTTTCCATTAATGTGGATTATTTGATTAGATGTACTCTTTTGAAACAAACTTTTGGATTTGAATGGAATCCGTATATTAAAAATGATACATATAGGCATTCAGAAAGATTCTTATATATAAATATGAAGTATTTATATATATATATATATATACATATATAATATATATTATATATATATACGAGTATATATATATATATATATATATATATATATATATATATATATATATATCAATCTATCTATCTATTTATCTCTCTCTCTCTCTCTCTCTCGCTGTATATATATATATATATATATATATATCATGTGAGAGAGGGGAAGGGAAAGAATGAGGGTATGTAAGAAAGAGAGAGAAATGTATGTATAAAGTTATCAGCTATGCATTACTTGTGCAAGCTTGTCTCTCTGTATGCTTCTCTTTCTCTATATTTGTATACACCAGCCGTATATCGGTATAAGGAAACTATGTAATCAGTACATACTCATATATATATATATATATATATATATATATATATATATATTTTCTTATACTTATTATTATTATTATAGAAATGACTTTTACAAGACTTTTACAGTTTAATACGTACGAACTCATCAGAAATATACATAGTCAATCCACCTGTTATATATATATCAATATATATATATATATATATATATATACAGGATGTCCCAAAAAATTCTATATGCATTTTGATTACGTATACAATATTAATTAGAATGCTCTTGAAGTGTTTATACTTCTTGTATATATATATATAATACGTGTGTGTGTGTGTGTGTGTGTGTGTGTGTGTGTGTGTGTGTGTGTGTGTGTGTGTGTGTGTGTGTGTGTGTGTGTGTGTGTGTGTGTGTGTGTGTGCGTGTGTGTGTGTGTGCAGATACATCCATATGTAAACTCACTAATAGAGATACGTAGTTTTCTGAGTGTGTCTTTAATTTGTATTTTGATATCTTCTTATATCTTTATCAATATTCTAAAGATAAATCTCAATGCTGCTTATTGACATAGCATGCTGCCTCTGATTCATATGTTCTCCTTCTGTTTCACTCGGTGCATGTGGAGAACCTATTCCCCGCAATAAGATTTCAGAAAATATATTCTTTTATTCTACCGTTAGAAAATATAAAGAAAAAGAAATGTGTTTATTTCACATGCTGCCTTATCACCTTTCACTATGTTATACCCGGAGCAGATTTTTAATTTCTTTTCAGTGTTCACTAATTCTTGTTTCAACATTAGAGCGTTTGGCAATTTTTCAATAAATCTAGAAAAACCCTTTTACCGTTCACGGTATAGATATTAAGACGTCCACATTAATAAGAATTTCGATTGAAATCGCAAAACTTCAGCACTGCAACACCACAGAAACCTTTAGCAAGACATAGTTTATATAATGCCACAGCAGAAAACCTACTAACATGATTGCTACAAAACTTGCTACATCTCTTACCTTCAGATTCTTCCCCCTCCACTGAATACAAAAAAAAAAATAATTAAATCATTTCCGAAATAGCGATTTATAAAGAATGGATAATGATTAGCGGACCATAATTGATACTTGAATTGCCATTCAGTGAATATTTATAAGAATAACAAAAAAATTATAAGATATAATTATATTAAAAGTCTAGCGCCACTTTTGTTCCAAGTCCTTTCTTTTTTTATTTTATTTTCTAATTATGAATAATACATTTTTTTAAACCAGTCTAACGACAGAATAATCAGTTCTGCGGTCTCGCACAAAATTCGAGCCAAATATATATGTATGTTACACACTTTAAAACTAACCATGTATGATGCTGTCGTACGTGAAATCTGGGGGCGCCGACCTGTCAACTAT
Source organism: Eledone cirrhosa (assembly GCA_964016885.1). NCBI lineage: Eukaryota > Metazoa > Mollusca > Cephalopoda > Octopoda > Eledonidae > Eledone > Eledone cirrhosa. Next base: position 3,669,546 of record OZ024754.1, on the reverse strand, counting down.
CCTCGTCCGACGGGGAGATCTCTCCCCTACTTTGTCTTCTCTTTTGAAAATAGGTATAGCTTTCATTATGTAAAATATCCCCATTTTGCCCCATTTCTCCCCTTTTGGGGGCACTTTTTTTCATGGCACTTCTCGTTGGGATTTTTAGAGGTTGGCATCGCTGTGATGGACAAATTTAGAATGAATTACATGGGTTTATAATGTCCCAAGTAGTACACAAGATAAGTATTTCAACTGAAATCGCAGGAAGAAAACAATACAACGCCAAAGAAGGGTTTATGATGACACAATTTCACTAGTGCCATAGAATGCCCACTGACACGATTACTACAAACACTCTATGTCTCTCAACTTCAAATTATCCCCGCCACTCTTATGAATAAAAGAAAATAATATCAGTGTGGTAATTTGAAAGGTCTTTACTTGAACCAGTTCCACCTTCGAAGTTTAAACATACCATATATAATTCGTATTCTTCTATTATTTTGATGTCTGTTGCTAATGAAACTGTCCAGAATCCTAAGAAAAAAACAAGAAATTAATTAAATTTAATCAATTCCGAAATAATAAAATATACAGAGTGGATAATCATTAGTAGAACATAACTCATTCTTCAATTCCCAAGGAAGGAATAATTGATGAATAAAATGTTCTATTAAAGATACACATATTAAAATTATTCAGAAGACTTGTGTATGTGTATGTGCGTGTGTGTGTGTGTATATATATATTTGTATATGTATGTATATATATATATATAATTAATTTTTGAATGTGCTTTGTAAGATTTCTTATCTGAAAACGAGTGTTGAAACAGATATTGTTATACTTTGGGAGGGTCATGTTGCCAATAAAATCACACGCCCCTGTCGATTTTCAATTCAATTTATTATAAATTTCCGGTTGGTTGGTTCGAAAACCGGAAGGTTGTTTATATATTGTCAAACCTATTTCGTCACACATTCTGTGAATCTCTCTCTCTCTCTCTCTCTCTCTCTCTCTATATATATATATATATATATATATATATATATATATATATATATATATATATATATATATATATATATATATGTGTGTGTGTGTGTGTGTGTGAAGGCGTGAGGCTGGGTGGTTAGAGAATTGGATTCACAATCTTGAGGTTGTGGATTCGAGTCCTGGACCGGTCGATGCGTTATGTCCTTGAGCAAGACATTTTATTTCGCGTCGCTCCTTCTACCTGGAGTTGCGACCGATAGATAGTACTAGCAACTGGAAAGACCGATGGAAACATTGTTTCCTCGGTCCGATTTGACGAAAGTCGATCGATTTAAAAAAAAATATATATATATATATATATTAAGCTCTCACAATTCCTATAACTATGAATTTCAGTTATTGGAATTGTGAAAGCTTCATATAGTTGAATCAGTCGTTATACACCCTAGGAGAGTGTAAAATCCTGGACATTGATGTCTGGGATAATTGAACTGCGTCTTTGGCCTAGACTGGATGGCTTCGGTAAATGTTACTACAAAGAACCTGGCCTCCGTGGCATCCGTATTTTAAAATTTGAAGAAAAGTGTTCAACAAAACGTTGAGTTAAGGGAAGAAATGTTACTAATCCTCTCCAATAAATGTGCTGCATTTAAAGAAAAATAAAGGAAAAACTTGATATAGGATGTTTCAAAAATTTTAAGAGCATATTTCCGCCGTCTCAATAAATTCACTGATCTTGCAAATATATGTTCTTACTCTAATGCACGTTACAAATATATTATAATATAGATAAAAATAATTCTTTCAACTTTTAGCACAAGGCCAGCAATAATCCCAGTGTATTACTGGTGCTTTATTTTATCGACCTCGTAAGGATGAAAGGCAAAGTTAACCTCGGCCTGATCTGAACTCGGATCGTAAAGAGCCGTTACTCCATGCTGGAGAGCATGGAGTGCGACTCTCCACCGAATTTAGATAAAAATAATGGAATAAAATGTCAACGATGAATCGAACCCGGGATGACGGAGTTTTGTTTCATTAGAAATGTAACCCTCTCTCAATTTCTTTTATTACTTTTAATGTAAACCAAATGGATTAACTTGAAATATGTCATTAACATTTTTAAGTGTTACTAATATATATATTGTGATCTGTTTATTCAATGTATTTTAGATCCGGCTATATTTTTATTTTCTTCCTCCGGTCGGCAAATGTAGGTTACGTTCTAATTAAGCTAAATGCAGATCTAATTAAAATCATGAAAACAGTTTCGCTTACAAGCAAAATATTACTTAAAATATTACTCTAGTGGTTCGAATCACATTTAAAGTGGGTATTTAGCCCTGCAGATTTCATTGATATAACTTTAATACCTATCTTTTTTTTTTTTTTTTTTTCGTATAACATTTTCTTTCATGTAAAAGACGTTAATTAGATATGTCGTTAAAAGGCTGAGTGTTGATATATATATATATATATATATATATATATATATATATATATATATATATATATATATCAACACTCATATATATATATATATATGTATATATATATATATATATATATATATATATATATATATATATATGCATTACTGTATATATGTAATTATAAGTCCGCCTTTTTATTTAAAAATGTCAAACTAAAGCAATTTGTAGAAAATAGTGAATATAGACACACACACACACATACACGTGTGTGTATACATACATACATGCAGATATGTATTCATTGAAAGTCCCAATTAAATGACATGACATACAATTATATAAAATAATTCAATATTTTCTCTCATCTTGCTTCATGTGAAAACTTCTACTACTGTTGCTTCTTTTTCTTATTCTCCACCCTCTTATTCATTGAAGGTTCTTCAGACACGCTTCACCTAGTGTCCTATATGAAGCATCTATCTCGAAATGATCTGGCTGTATATATATACATATATATATACAACAACTACAACGGTACGCGATGGGGCCCACCCACAGCCTCGGCGGACAGAATGGAGAAGGCGTTTCCCCGGAGGACGGCAAGGGAGACGCGCTGGAAAAGCCACTCCAACTCGCGGGGCTCACATCTGCGGCCGGCCAGCTCAGCATACTAATTCTGAATACTATGAGTGCTATACTAATTCTGAATACTATGAGTGCTATACTAATTCTGAATACTATGAGTGCTATACTAATTCTGAATACTATGAGTGCTATACTAATTCTAAATACTATAAGTACTATACTAATCGCTGCCATCTTTACGTGAATTAAGCACATATTTTAACTGTGACGAATTCCATACACGATAATTGTTTCTACTTTTGGCACAAGGCCAGCAATTGCCCAGTGTATTACTGGTACTTAATTCCATACACGATAATGAGATATTAACAGTTTATAATTTAATATAATGAGATATTAAAATGAAGCACATGTAAATATATCTTCAACGAATTTTCCCAATATCATCATCATCATCGCCATCGTCAGTATCATTATCACCATGGCATTTCACCGTTATTATTATCATCATCATCACCACCATCATTATCACTACCACCAACATCATCATCATCATCATCATCATCCTCATAATCATCATCGTCGTCGTCATCATTATTATCACCACAGGGCGGTGGATTGGCAGTGTCGGTAGAGGGTCGGACGCCATGCTTTGACGCATAGAGTTACGGCCCTTGCCATTTTGAGTTCAAATGCCGTCGAGGTTAACTTTGCCTTTCATCCTTACGGGGTTGATAAAATAAAGTACCAGTAATACACTGGGGTAGTGCTGGCTTTGTGCCAAAAGTAGAAACAATCATCACCATCACCATCATAATCATCTTCTTCATCATCAACATCATCACCACCATCAACAATCAGCATTTTTATCATCACCATCACCATCATAATCATCTTCTTCATCATCATCATCACCATCACCACCATCATCATCATCATCGTCATCATCATCTATCACCATCACCATCATCATCATTATCACCATAATCGACACCATTATCACCATCATGATCACCAGCAATCATCATCATCATTATCATCATCATGATCATCATCCTCATTACAATTATCATTTTTATTACTTTTATTGTTCTTATTATTGTTGTTAACCATCATTATTTGGCAGTGTCGGTAGAGGGTCGGACGCCATGCTTTCCAGAATAGAGTTACGGCCCTTGCCATTCTGAGTTCAAATCCCGCCGAGGTTAAACTTTGCCTTACATCCTTACGGGGGTCGATAAAATAAAGTACCAGTAATGCACTGGGTAATTGCTGGCCTTGTGCCAAAAAGTAAACCAATTATTATCAGTATATTTATTGTTGTTATTATTGACATTATTCATAGTATCATTATATTAATCATTATTACCATAGCAATTATATTTCTATATCATCGATCGTTTAAATGTATTTACTTTGCCTGGTTTGTTTGTTTCTGTTTTTATTTATTTTCATTCAAAGATGAAAGAATTACTTTTGGAGAGAATTTACTAGAAATTTAGAAGACATTCTATAAAAGATCTCTTTTATGTTTTATCATGTATATGGCCTGGGAATCTTTGGCATAAATACAAATGATTTTGTTTGAAAACATATTCCGTACAATGTGTGTATGCATGGATATATCTTATTCCCCCCTCTCTCTCTATGTATATATATATAGATATATATATATATGTGTGTGTGTGTGTGTGTGTGTGTGTGTGTACATATATATATATATATATATGTGTGAGTGTGTGTATATATATATATGTGTGTGTGTGTGTTGGGTGGGTGTGTGCATGTATGTGTGTGCATACATAAATATATATATATGTGTGTGTGTGTGTGTGTGTGTGTGTGTGTGTGTGTGTGTGTGTGTGTGTGTGTGTATGCGAGTGTGTGTGGGTCGGTGTGTGTATGTATGTGTGTGCATACATAAATATATATATATGTGTGAGAGAGAGAGAGAGAGAGAGAGAGAGAGAGAGCATCAGTAGAAACGGAGTTAAATGAAATAAGTGTGTACATATTTTAAAGACATATTCGCATATGAATCTGGTTCCTGACTGACAAACATGTCTCTCTCTCTCTCTCTCTCTCTCTCTCTCTCTCTCTCTATATATATATATATATATATATATATATATATATATATATATATATATATATATACAACACACACAAACGCGCACTCACCCACACTGTATACATATGCATCCATACACATATGCAAAGTCCTGTACATATTTTCATAACTATGTATCTACAGATACAGTGCTACATGTGTATGTGTCTTATCAGTTGTTGAGTCGAGTGATACACCAATTGCCTGTTAAGCAGGCGCACTAAGAGTAAAACAAAGAAAATGAATATAACCAAGGATTGGTCGTTTGCAAAAACTACCTCGAATACATCATAGTAAATATATAGGATATTGTAAAGAGTGCTTATGATATATTTCGAAATTTAGTCACGAATTTGCTTGTAGCTGGCTCATTTCTGATTTAAAATTATCTCAGTTTGATATTAAATTTGAAGTCCTGGCATTATCGATCACTAGAAACAAGGAGATATACATCTATAAAACACAAGAACACATGTAATCATCTGCATACTTTTGTGTGTATATATATATATATATATATATATATATATATTGTTGTGTGTGTGAATGTGTTTAGATATCTTCTTATATATATATATATATATATATATATATATATATATATATATATATTTAATTTCGTTTCGTTATTTGTTTTTATTATATATATATATATATATATATATATATATTATATATATATATATATATATATATATACATGTATATATATATATATATGTGTGTGTGTGTAAACAGACACACACATATATTTTTAGGTGTGTCTGTATGTGTGTATAGATCTATATATATATATTTATGTGTGAATGTATGCTTGTATATGTGTGCGCGTATAAATATAGAAACTATATATCGAAATTCTAAACAATAAATATCTTTCAGCATAAACACGCTGGAAACGTGAGAAATAATTTAATAGTCAAACGACATATTTTGAAAGTGTGATAAGACAAAGTACATGTATGTAATTTATTCTAAGTCTATATCCGATTAAGTTTACTAACACTTTCATTGTTGATCAGAAGTGCTGTTAAGCGTTCAATGACATGTGAATCTTAGTGTAACAATGCTTCATTATGATTATGACAACAGCTTTGATTCCGGGAAATGCGGACGAACTCAACCCTCGCTTGCATTATTACATGTTTGCTATTTAAGTTACCAGTCAATGTGGGCAGGATTGGCGGATTAAGAGAGTACATAGTGTGGTATTACTTCGATGTCTGTATGAGTTCAGATCACGCCGAGGTTAGTTCTGCCTTTCATTCTTACGAATCGATAAAATAAAGTACCAATCATGCACTAGGGTCGAGTTAATCGACTTTTCGTCTACCCTAAAATTGCTGGCTTTGTGCCTAAAGTAAAAACGATTAATCCTTTAAAAATGTCGAAAATTAGAATGACGCATTCCTTCTTTACAGAGGCCTTCCAAACTGGTATTGTCTCATGCAATTTACTAACACCCATTTGTTATAGAAGTTCCAGCACCCGAGAACTAATATTTGTATCGCAATTTGAGGTCCCCTTTGCACGGTGAAAGCAATATGTTTGTGTTGCCACTGCTGGTATATTGTCATTGTTTCTCTCAACTAGTTTTACGTGTGTCCTGTGACGAACAATGAATCATTTCATTGGATTCTGTCGTAAGTATTTGCTATATACAGTTTGTGTGTAGTGAATATACATGTTGGTGTGTGGGTGTGTGGTAGAGTTTTGTTGTTATTTTGGACGTCATTGTTTACAAACTCACCCGAGGTGTTATAGCAGTTAGAAAACACACTTCTGTTTGCTTTACTGTAGATAAACACCAATTTTCTCCAGAAATACCCACTGTGTATTATTCCAAATGAAAATTTTTCTTCCACTTTGAAACGGTACAGTATCTAAAAATAATCAGAGCCCTCGGGAATAACAAAGGAAACAATATTGACAATACATTTGAAAATAAAAACACCACCAACAGCAATAATACAAATATTGGTAATTTATAGTAACCATAACAACATTAATACTAATTATAATTTAGAAAATTAGAAGCAGTTAAAATTAAATATACAATTGAGAAATATGAAAGAATTATAAAAAGAATTCCTTTTCTTAATGAATAGGTTTCACTTCAAATGGTTTTAAAGGAAACAACATTTTAGAAATAAAATATATTGTCAGATGTTGGACCTTGATATGAAAGGACGTCTGGAAATATAATAACAGTACTGTTTTCGATGTAAGATTTATTTTCGACTGCTTACGTCATCTCTGAAGAGATAACTAGAGACAGGATTACGTTGAACCCATATATATAATAATACATACGAGGTATCGCAAACACAAGGTTCTGAAAACCTTCGGTAAGTACAAATCACTACTTCGTTACGGGCAACTGACGCTTCACTCCAGTTTTGAACATGGAAGAGCCGAACTTCCACTGTCATCGTCTCCACCGCTCCCCCCCCCCCCCCCTCCGCATCTCTCTGTATTATGAACAAATGGGCTCCCACGTGCTGGACGCCCCACGGCCCTGGCGAACAGAATGGAGAAGGCGTTTCCCCGGAGGATGGTAAGGGAGATGCGCTGGAATAGTCATTCCATCTCGCGAGGCTCACACTTGCCGCTGGCCAGCTCATCGCTTATGGAGGTAAGCAGGCAGGTAGCCCCAGGGCCAAACACCAGAAGTCTCTACTGCTAGGGTCACGACCGCAAACCTGTTGAGACCACCGAACATGCGGTCGTTCCTCTACTCTTATTAATATTCCAATGCATCGAGTACTTCTTTGATTTGTGGAGTCACCGGAGCCAGTGCGACAGAGTAAATTTCGTGTGGAGGTACCAATATGAGCACATGATGCGCAGCCAGAGTCTACATAATAAGAAAAACGATGAAGATTCGTTTAAATATCGATCGCTCTCCGACAGGTGTGCGGTCGTGCCCCCAGCAGTGGAGACTTCTGTTGTCCTTGGCCCTAGGGCTACCTCCCTCCTTAGCACCATAGGTGCTGAGCTGGCTAGCCACAGGTGTGGGCCTCGCTAGATGGAATGGCTCCTCCAACGCAGCTCTCTTACCATCCTCTGGGGAAACGCCTTCTCCATTCAGTCCGCCGGGCCCGTGGGGTGGGGCGGCCAGCACGTACGACCCGATTTTCTCATAATACAAAGAGATGGGTAGGACGAGAGAGATGGAGGCGATGAAAGTGGGATTTCGGGTCTTCCGTGTCCGGACACATTTATCAATTCCCTGTTGCTGTTGATACTTAAATATACGACAATTATCCTTGTATGCTTATTGAATATCTGCTTGAAATATAAATGTTACTCGCGTGTGTTCACACATCTACATGTAAGGATTTGTAGGTAGAAACGAGTGTTTACATTTGTATAAGACACTTGCCTTTATACAAGAGAATAACTTTTAATTTCCTACACTGAGACATTCAAAATGATATGTTTGAAGTAAAGTCAATCTTATGAAACTTTGATAAACAGAATAGAAAGTAGTTTTAAAATATAGAATATATCCTTTAGAGGTGTATATATATATATATATATATATATATACACACATATATATATATATATGTATATATATATATGTATATATATATATATATATATATATATATATATGTATATATATAGATGTATATATATATATACGTATATATATATATATGTTTAGACAATGTCTGTATATATATATATATATATATATATATATATATATATATATATATGTATATATATATATGTATATATATATGTATATATATATATACGTATATATATATATGTTTAGACAATGCCTGTATATATATATATATATATATATATATATAGGTATAGGTATATTGTTGTTTTAGAATTACCTAAGTTTAACCTATATTATAGGTTTCTTTCACTTTTCTTAAGGGAAATCTCTTATCTTTGCTCCGAGTTGATTTCTCCCTCTTCATATTTGATTTCTCTTGAGACGTTCCTTAATATATGTTCCCCGTGTGGCTACGGCAACATTCATGTACGTTGTTAGATATATTTATAAGATATCTTACTCAGCTGAAGCATTGCATCTCATCATTGTTTATTGATTATGTGCGTATAAGTGGACCAAATAGTTTCATAACCTTAGGTGAGAATGCGAATATAAATATTTATATATATATATATATATATTACATATGTACATAGACGTAAAAATATATAAGCGTATATATATATAGATATATATATATATAGATATATATATGTATATATATATATATGTACACTCACACGTACACATACACACATATATATATATACGTATGTATATATATAAATCAAAGGTGTCCATAAATACATACACTTATATATTTGTCTGTGTTGTTTTCTATATATCTATTTCAGTGTTTTTGCTGTGTTGATATTTAACTTAGGTTCAGATCTGAACATAAGATAAATATTTGTGCAATATTGATTGGTCGTCATTAAATACAAATAACTTATATCTGTTTAATAGTATAGTGATGTGTATTGTTGGCTTGATGCATACTTACTGATTCTAAAACAAACCTGACTTGTAACAAACATACCTTTCTTTAACTCTATCGTTTTAATGTATTTTCTGATGATTTAACTGTTGATGGAGTCTTAGAGATTCCATATCGACATGCGGCGTTTCTTGGGCTTTTTAAAGCCTGCTGGAGCCCATCCTTCCCCTTGTCTGAACACAGAAGATTTCTTCTCAGTGAGAAAGAGAAAGTGAGAAAGAGATATAGCGGAAGAATCGACCCCAGTACTAGACTTTGCAATCTAACTTTCAAATCTTTATGAAATAACGTGTCAGCCAAATAACAGAGGCTAATTAAATCGACTAATTTTTCGTCACCCGTCATATTAATTCTCTTTGTGCCTATATATATTTCTCTAATATTGTTGAGCCTGTAAAATTCGTAGGATTAGCAAAATCCATGCCCAATATTGTTAGTTTTTTTTATTGTGTGTGTGTTTGTTTTCAATCCCACAGGGGTCAACATTGCCTTTCAATTTTCTAGGACCTCGGTTGATAGTCAAATCTACCTCTGCTAAAAAGTAGTGCATTTAATAACATTACCATCACCACCACCACCACCACCACCACCACCATCGTCATTTTTTCCCTCATCTTCATCATCGTCGTCGTTTTTACTCGTAAGTGTTATTAGAGGAATTAAAACGTTTTGCCTGCCTTTAATTAGCCCAAGTGTGTATGTCCTCAACAAGCTCTTGTTCCAAAACATATATCGCCGATATTTATCTAAAAACCTCAACGTTTTAATTGCCTACAGAAGAAAACTTTGTCTGTTAATCGTTCTATCTCTCACTATCATTTCCTCTCTCTTTCCTTCGCACAAATTCATTCACACTCTCCCTCTTTTTCTCTCTCTCTTTCACTCCCTCCCGGTATAACATTGTCATAGTCCCCTCACTGAATTCTATATCCATCTCTGTTTTCTCTCCTCACAATATCTCTCTGATATTCTCTGTTTACCCTGCCAAAATATTTGTCACATTTCCACACTGATAATGATCTCGTCTAATCTAAACTTGTGTAAACTTAGGAAATCTTTCGATGCTTATCTGTTTATAGCATCTATTTTCAGTTGTGCTTTTGCATGCTTGCTTTCTACCCCGATGAAAAGTTTTCGCTGTTTCTTTCTGTCATGATCTGCTGCCGATAGCACATTCTTTTCAACATCAACACATAGAACAAAGTATTTTAAAAAAATAGGGTTTTTTAACGAAAAAAATAAAAATAATAATAATAACGATAGAAGGAAAATAATAGTGATGAACGATGAAAATTACTTTTCAAGCAGGAAAACTTCCGGAATTGTCATATATGAGGTATATAGAGTTTAGGAATGTATTCCATACACTTCATTAATGAACAGTGAACATTAATGAATTTCTCTCCTTAAAAGTACTGACGGTGCATCTTGTACGCACGCGATAACACCTTTCACTTCTTAAATATCTGCTTCACAAAGGGGATCGTATAAAATAATTGCTTCTACTTTATTTACAATGCCAGCAACTGTGGAGGTTGAACAGGAGATCAGTAATTTAGTGTAAAATGCTTGATTGGTATATTATTTATTGATTCAGAAATGATGTAAGGCAAAGGTGTCCTCGGCGTGATAAAAAAAATCACCCAAAATCCGGCAACATATCACAAAGTAATTTGTTCCATTTTCTAACGATTAGGCCAAAGAAACGCCGAATATCTTCAAAATAATTTATGCTTTAACCCTTTAACATTTACATTACTGTATATATACTATTGTATGTTTGTTGTAAAGGCTTTACCTCACATAATTATCTCACATAACATCGAATCTATGAGATGTTCGTGTTATTTATTTTGAGAACAATACCTTAATGTAAACATGAGCAACCAGTTACAGCTGGTTTGAACAGAAAGAAGTGAGAGAATTTTAAGGAAAAGGTTAGGAATATTATAATGAGTGAAAAGTCGATTAATTTTACCCAAGTATTTGGGATGTAATATATCGTTCATAAAAGTATGAACGACAAAGTTGACCTTGGTGTTATTTGAACTAAGAACGTAAATGGCGTAGATAGATCAGGTAATTTGTTGGAAGTTCTAACGATTTTGTCTATTTACAGCTATATGCGGCCAAAACATATAATACAAGGACACCACACAGCAACAAGGTGGCGAAATAGCAGATGTGTTACTGTATCGATTTAAATGACATGTATTTGATTTGGACTTTCAAAGATCTACTTTCAAATCCTTGCCAAAACAAACGTGAACTGTCATCGGAGTTGATAAGAAATGAACGATTTTAGATAGCTGGTTTAAAGAAATAGTTTGGTCTCGTTCTTTTTACTGTAGATTTGCTTACTCAAATCGGAAAAAAGCCTATCCCGCTAGAGGAAGGAGGCATCTGAGATGGATTAGTTGATACAACGCATGTCACTAGACATTTAACGCTCCCTATAAATTGGTAGCCTTGTGCCTAAATCAGAAACGATCTCTGTAGGGGCAGCTGAAATTTACTTCATAGCAAATAATTTAGATTTTACTGCCTCCTTTCAGTACATTCCATACTATCAATTCTTTAAATCATCCCGTCGTCTTTTTTTCTGTTTTCTCACTTTCTGTTTCATTTTTCTTTTTTTTTTTTGTTTACGGGGTCGATAAAATAAAGTACCAGTCATACACAAAGGTCGATTTAATCGACATTCCCTCCCCAACATTGCTGGTCTTTATCAGAAAGAATTATAATTATTATTAATATAAATAATCCTAATAATTGTTTCTACTTTTGGCACAAGGCCAGCATTTATCCCAGTCTATTACTGGTACTTTATTTTATCGACCCGTAAGGATGAAAGGCAAAGTTAACCTCGGCGGGATCTGAACTCAGAATGCCAAGGACCGTAACTCTATGCGTCAAAGCATGGCGTCCCGCCCTTTACCGATACTGCCAATCCACCGCCCCAAATAATCCTAATAATTGTTTCTAATTTAGTCAGGTAAAAGTCAAGGATTTATGGAGTGAAGAAAGAGGATGTATCGACCTCTACATGATTGACATTACATTCTATCGACCAAAGAAGAATAAAAAGCCAAATTAGCCTCAGCAGGATTGAACATTGATCGTAAATCGTCGGAGAAAATACCGCAAAACGTTTTGTCGAAGGCTGCAATGAATCTGCTGATAATAGCGATGTTTTAAGTTAGCATATTTATAAGTGAATATTGGTTGACGTTTATAGGGTGTCACTTGACGTACTTTAACGTTTTCTGTGTTAAAGAAAGACCTTTGGGATAGAGAATAATTGTTGGAGGGTGAGATAAAAGAAAGATAAGGAAAACTACCAAACAAAAGTGAAAGAAGGAGAGAAAGAGAGGGATACATAATAAGTGTGAGATTTAAAAAACGAGGGGGGAAGGACATGTAAAAGGAGAATGGAGGTTTGAGCAAGAATTGGTGAAAAATCCAACTGAATATTATAGTTTTGGGTGAGTGAGCTTGGTATGAAATATTAAAGGTGTGAAAAGGGAGATATTATAAAAGATGGGCAAAGGGAGGGGTAAAGAGGGGAGGAAGACATAAATAGAGTAAGACAAAAATCGATAAAAAGTAGAATTGTGATGAACAGACCTACGTCGGTTTCTACGAGGAGTGCACTACTTACGATAATTAGCAAGTAAGTCGTTGAACATTCTACAAACGCGTGTACCCTTAACCTTATTCTCTAGGAGATTCAACGGCACCCTGAATGATAGATATATCCCTTTCAATTACAGGTACACGGCAAGAGAGGAGCTTTCAACAGGGTTTCCGTCTATACGATATGACTCACAATGGATAGGTCAACCCTCGGATATAGTACATGTTACTTGTTAAAGGTAACACACGAAGGATCGAACTCGGGACTGAGAAACAAATTATTTAATTATTCAGAATCAAATTCCATAAACTTTCATTTATGTTGCACCCACGGAAAGTTTTCCTGATGATTTCCTTCGAATTAAACAGTTCTAGTCCTGTTGAAGCCATTTTTCTATTAAGTATTTATACTCTGCTATGTATTGAGTACTTTACTTACTGTGGTTACAACCTATTGAATCCGACACACACACACACAAACACACACACACACATATAAATATATATGAAAAGAGGAAAGAAATGACTTTACTTGTAGTTGGTATTCTATATCAATTTAAGTATATAATTTTAAAATGTTATACTTTTGCTGTGTAGATCTAATAAGTCGTTTGTTAACTTTGGTGGATAATTTATTTAATTCTGAATCTTGGTTTACTTTCTGTAGAACGTTCTCGCATTCGTCGGTGGCGATTGTAAAACTGATCTAAAGTTGTAATGTATAGGTGTATATATATATATAAAGGTTTGGGTGTTTGTCTACTCGTGCTTGGCAGATAATGGCTCACAATGTGGGTGTGTATATGTGTTTGCATAATACGTTAAATCCTTTTCATAATTCTGTACTACACACACACGTGTGTGTGTGTTTGTGTGTGTGTGTCTTCGTATGCATAATTATATACACACGTATCCATAATTATATATAATCATAGAAATATACATAATATCCTCTGCATATATATGTGTGTGTGTGTGTGTGTACGTATGTATATGGATGTGTATGCTTCTATACACGAAGAAATTTAGGAAGGAAAAAAAATCATCTAGAATCACATGCCCCCAATGGCGAATTTATAATGTGTGTCTGTGTTTGATGTCTGAAGACATCTCCTGTAAATATTGTCAACATTTGCTATTCCACAGGGATTTTATTGATAATCCACTTTAATTGAAATCATTTGTATTCTCAGCTAATGGGAATTGAATTTCACACCTATATCGCTGGGATATGGAACAAAAGGGAAGCAGAAGAGTCTTAGATAATAATTCATTGTTTGGCCAGTAGAGAATCTGTCACAAGTTGATAATTCTGTTAATTTTTTTTTTTTTTCTCATCGTTATTATATTTTGAAATCAATATCAAAGACATGACGTTTGAAATTGTCACTAGGATGTGTGTGTTCTTGATATGAGCATTTGTGTACATGAACGTGTAAATGCGTGTATTTCTATGCATGAATGTGACTATGTATATATGTATGTATATGTGTGTATGCATATGTGCGTACACATATGTGCATATGTTTGTACATATGTATATACACGTATATACATGACTATTTATAATGTATTTATATATATGTATACGGTGTGTGTTTGTGTGTGAATGTTTGTTTATATGTGGTTTTGAATGAGTGTATATATATATATATATATATATATATATATATATATATATATATATATATATATATATAGGTGTGTGAATGAAGTAATTCCGTCGGAAAGGTCCAGGAAAAAAGAGTGCTCTATGTAGGTTATAGAGCTTAATAGTTATGTAGTAAACAACATAAGGTAATTATTTCATTTACCAGTGGTTTCTTGAAAGCAAACAAATTTGTTTGCTTTCAAGAAACCACTGGTAAATGAAATAAATACCTTATGTTGTTTATTACATAACTATATATATATATATATATATATATATATATATATATATATATATATATATATATATATATATATATATATATATATATATACATATATATATGTAGAAGTTCTATTTAAATTGTTGGGATACAACAAGCAAATATTTTTATAACTGATATAAAGCACGCAACAAGTATTTGGAGTAAACATACGATATTAACAAATGGAAACTATATTTATAAAACCATATTTATTTCATTATACATATTTCAAGGACACCAAGTTAAATTATGGTGTGCTTTCATCAGACAAAATATAATATAGATCCGGGAGCTTCCAACAGTAATGGTTGTATTTTTTAAGGGTATGTCAATATTTATTTATAAAACTGATCTATATTATATTTTGTCTCATGAAAGCACACCATAATTTAACTTGGTGTCCTTGAAATATGTATAATGAAATAAATATGGTTTTATAAATATAGTTTCCATTTTTTAATATCGTATATATATATATATATATATATATATATATATATATATATGTATTCGACGAAATAGCAGGATTGTTTGAAAGTCGTATACAATGTAAATACCGTGGGTCGCCATTGTTAGCTCAACATCCACTACAATCTCCATTACCGTACATCCTTTCAGTTCTGCTATGACTCTCTTTTGCACCCTCTCTAACTCTCTCTCTCTCTCTCTCTCTCTAACTCTCTCTCTCTCGTTCGCTCTCTCTCTCTCTCTCTCTCTCTCTCTCTCTCTCTCTCTCGCTCTCTCTCTCTCGCTCGCTCGCTCTCTCTCTCTCTCTCTCTCTCTCTCGCTCTCTCTCTCTCTCTCTCTCTCTCTCTCTCTCTATATATATATATATATATATATATATATATATATATAATATAAGATCAAAAGATGGTTAAAGGAGTTCCATGAATTTTATTATGCGCATTTCAAAAACAAACATCATCATGCAATAATATTTGTGTTTTCATCAGATAAAACAGGAGAACATGATATGAAGGCTAAAAAACACTTGTGGATAGTGCAGTTTTAAATCAACAACTCCTTTAACCATCTTTTGATCTTATATTATGCATACTCCAGTCCTACAAACTGTAGAGTGCTTCTTATCCGATATCTGCATTGCTTTATTGTACTACAATAAAACTCACCTCCTACATATATATATATATATATATATATATATATATATATATGAAATTGTTTGACCTCGACAGCAGAGCTCAAGCCGTTTCGACGGCTATTTCTGGAAAGAAATACCCGTCCAGAAATAGGCGTCGAAACGGCTTGAGCTCTGCCATCGGTGTCAAACATTTTCCTATTACCCACTCTACTACCCTAAGTATTGAGTACTTTGGTGCGTTATGGTCCCTCTGGTTCCTTACCACACCTCCTTCGTTATATATATATACATATATATATATATATATATATATATATATATATATATATATATATATATATATATATATATATATTGGAAAATGTGTGAAATCCTTGGTACAGTTAGGTATATTTGAGAAAAAGGAAAAGAATGACTTCTAATTTGCTTTAATTTTATATTATAATATAAAAATAAATCAGATTATTTAGGATTACAAGTGAAGTCATTATTTTCCTTTTTCTCTAATATATATATATATTTATATATATATTTATATATATATATATATATATATATATATATATATATATATATATATATATAGTTTTAATATAGATGAGATTCTACAGGACTAGAACTGTTTCATTCATTAGAAATCATCAGGAATCTGGGTATCAAAAAATAAATATGGTATTTATAGATCTCTACAAGTGGTAGGAGAGGGTGGGGAGTGGGATGGGTGCAGGTCATTGGTTGATAGAAAAGGGAATTCATTAAAAGCTAATTCTACAAAGCTATAGTTTATTTTTATTTTTATTTATATTTATTTATGTTTTTAGAGTAACAAAGGCAGAGAGAATTCTATAAACAGGTTCCGGATGGCATACCATTCCTTGTCAATAAGTTTCTCTTAAGCTAACAGATGTCTATAAAATCAGTGGGGGGTCAGTCATGGTCGATAGAATTAAAGAAAAGGGAGATTCTTCAAAAGCTAAAGTCATTAAGGTTCTACTAAGTGACAAAGGTCTAGAGAATTCTGCAGACAGATTCAAAATACTGAGTGCATATCTTACTATTATCTTCGAACTTCTCTTAAACTAATCAACTATATGCCAAAAATCAACAGACACATTCAAAAAAAACAAAAAAACAAAAAAACAAAAAACACATACTCACTCACATATATATATACTCACACATACTCACTCATATATATATATATATATATATATATATATATATATATATATATATGTGTGTGAGAAAAACCACAGACGCTCCATCTCAACTCACCTTTTGAAAAGCAGAAGAACTGCGAAACCGGTAAAGGAACCAAATAAATATATATATTTAAAAAAAAAAATAAGACTTCAGTTGCATTTTCGATTTCATCCCTTTTTCTTTATACTTCCACTCGTGTAGGACACCTCGGTTACTTTTCATTTTGTAAAAAAAAAAAAAAAAAAAAAAAAAAAAAAAAAAAAACCTCACTTTCTAATATATATATATATATATATATATATATATATGTGTGTGTGTATGTGTGTGTGTGTGTACAAATATATAAGCTACATTCAAATCATTAGAAAAGGAGTTTCCCACATTCAAAAATCGTAGTTTTAGCTGGATGTTGATGAAACCTCTATCATTATCGAATATGACCATTCAGTTATTCTATCAACAAATTGTCTCACTTGAGAATCAATGTACAATTGGTTGAGTATTCCTCAGACAAGTGCACTCATAAAGCTAGTCTCAATCTGAATCAGCGTGAGAAGTGCAGCAAGATTTCAGTCCACACAATTTCAAATATAACACATAGGGGGACTCAGAGCTATGTTAAAATACCCTTGGCCAAGATCCCATTTAGTTGTTAAGAAGCCAGTACCACGTGACTGTTACATTGAATATCTGAAGTACTCAACCACTCTTTTTTCAAATTTCAACGTCTACTTCTTCAGCGTTGTTGTTATTCAAAATTCCAACAATGCAGATTGACACAAGCTCCTTCTTTACAGGAAGAATTCAAATTATAAGTAAAACAATATGGATAAAAATACAAACATAGAAATATATATATGCGTATATAAACGTATACATACATGAATATATGCAAGCATCCACGTGTTTCTATACGAGTACATATATGCTTTCATACATACATGGACGCACATAGACACATTTATACATACAATAAAATACACATGTATACATACATACTTACATACTTACATACATACACATTTATATATACATACGTACATACTTATATACGTATAACAATATATCAATATTATATAAAAGAAACTCGCACAAGGTTATCTTTGCCAAAAAGAACAAAAAAAAAAGGGAAAAGCGCTCAATATATCTCCCGGGAGGGAGATTAAGTACAAAATTACAATTCACTTTTCTGTTTCTACTCTTTCCTTGTTTTTGTTGGGGCAAGGAGCATTAAAAAATATTCAACAGAATATTAATAACGTTATCATTTAAAGTTCTTACTTCAATTTCATGTTCTTTGTGTCTCCGGTGAAACCTAATCTAAGTTAGTCTCGAGGCAGATCTAGCTGAAACAAGCGTAACAGGAAATGCTTATCTTATACACATACATAAACAAACACACACACACATGTATTCACATAAATATATATATATATATATATATATATATATATATATATATACACACTCATATGTATATATATATATATATACACACTCATATGTATATATATATATATATATATGTGTGTGTGTGTGTATGTATTTACAACATATATACATATCTCTCTCTCTCTCTCTATCTATCTATATATATATATATATATATGGGGGGGGGGGGTATGTATATTTATGTGTGACTGTGCATTTGTTGCCCTCCCTCAATGTGCGCCTGTATACATATTTCACTCTACATATAGATATATATAATATATATATCAATAAGCGATATATGGTTGCAGTAAAAGTAATGCCATATATATATATATACAAATATATACAAAACATTATAATATTTTATTCTACGTATAAATGTATGTAATTACATGAAGTTATGGTTTGGGATTAGCAGAATCTGTAGACCGTCGGCTAAAATTCTATGCCATATTGATTTCAATCAACCGAAGTCCAAAGCCCCTTTCATATTTTGTGGGGGTCAATGACATGAAAAATGTTGTAAGTACTGGATTGCATATAATTGACTTTCCCCTTTCACAAATTGTGAGATACGCTGTCGTATGCTTTCTCGAAGTCTATGAAGCGAGAATACATCACTTGGCAGCACTTCCCCGGTCTCTGAAAGACCTGCCTCAGTTTAAATATTTGCTTAGCTGTGCTGAGTCCGGAGTGAAAATGACACCTTTCATCAACTAACCAGGACATGAATGATAGAATTATTTCACATACACATGGAATATAATCTTGTATTACAGATGTTTTAACATGTTTTAACAGCTCTACTGAGACAATAATTGTTTAGGAAGCTTCAGTAAATTATTGTTGCTATATAATAGATAGATTTACATGCACAATATTTTTTTATTAAGGCATCGTTCGAAATATATAAACACCAAGAAGGAAAGCTCAGATGTTTCCCCTGGTTATATGTACATTTAGATATGTATGTCCTTCTGGTTTTATGATTTTATAAATGTTAACCAATACAGACAAAGTTGGTTTCTAACATAGACACAACACTATATGTATGTAAGTATGTTAAAAGAAACCTTCAAAGCACAGGCATTGCTTGTTCAGGATGTGTTACAGGTTCGTGTGGCTGGCCGTAGCCTAAAGGTACACCATTTTATGTAATCTGACAAGCGATTGCAATACTCTTCGCAGAGTTTGCAGCCTCTATGTATGTATGTATGTATGTATGTATGTATGTATGTATGTATGTATGTATGTATGTATGTATGTATGTATGTATGCATGCATGTATGTACGTACGTATGTATGTATGTATGTATGTATGTATGTATGTATGTACGTACGTATGTATGTACGTATGTGCGTATGTACGTATGTATGTGCAGTCGCATGTTTTGCAAATGGAAGAAAAAGAATTCGAGAAATTACATCATTCCTAGTAACATGGCAGTATGACTGAAGGCGAATTGAAACCCGATCTCACATTCAATTTGTCGTGGAATTCAAGAAATTATATACCTGTTGTTGAAAGTCAATATATTCTTAAAATGAAAACGCATTGTGTTAAAAACTGATAGCCCCACCTACTAGGAGCAAGAATATTTGAATAATAGAAATAAACTGAAACGCATGATAAATATTTTCACAATTTCTCACTGAGGTGTTTTGTAACAGAATTCCTTATATTAGTGTTGACAATGAATTCAAATTTCTTCTTTTTTTTTCCTGTATTCAAATGTAATTGTTGTCTTTAATACATACATAATCATTTTTTAATGCCTTTTTGTTTGCATATATGCAATAATCGAACAGCACTACATATCTAATATCTATATTTTAATAGATTTTAGAGCCGTTTTTAATCATTTGCAATTTTTTTATACCCCGTTTCATTTTATACAACTTGAACTAAATCAATCTTACGGCTTCTATAATAAACATCACATCAACAACTCCATTTTTTCTTTTGCTAATCTTCCTTTCCTTTGTTGTAAGTTTATCGATGACAAGATGCACTTTGTACTTTGTAATATGTATTATGTATTTTTGATTACATTGTCGTTTCTTTCTATCTTCTCTGCATATCCTTATTATTTTATTATCGTTAGATATGTTGCTGTTTTTGTTATTATATGTTGTTTTACTTTTTGTTATAAAGTGGTTTTGCATAATGAATAAAAAAAAGTAACTAACAGATTGTTAGTTCACAATGTATATTAAAATTTATATATATTTCATTATATTTCGCCACATATTCTTCCATTATGCCGAACTGTATGTAGTGTTGTAGTGTTTGAAGAAGCAGAGGGAGGAAGGTATAAACAAAGAGAGAAAGAAAGCATGGATAGGGTAATGAAAAGAAAGATAGAGAGTAAGTAAGTAAGGAAGTTAGAAAAATAAAGAAAGATAGAAGAAAGGAGAAAAGCTGAGAGAATCAAAAGTGAGAATATAATTTTATCTGATTTAATAACGTTTCGTAGAGGAAGCAAAATTAAAGTTTTAGAAACACAAACAAGCAGAAGCAAAGCATAAAATAGTGAACACTACAGAAGAGATTCGAAAATAAACAGGAAAATGTTGGAGAAAGAAAACAAAGTACAAATACAAAAACGAAAAAATAAATGTAAAAAATAAAAAAAATAAAAAACGAAATAAAACAAACAAACAAACATTTGGCAACAACAAAGCCATAATGAACTGGAAGAATTGCAATATCAGCTAGCAGAAAACAATAACAATAATATTATTGTATCTTTATAATAAAAATAAAAATGATGATAATAATAATAATAATAATAATGATAATAATAATAATAATAATAATAATAATAATAATAATAAGGTTTCCAGGGATGGTTGAAGAAAATCGGCCCCTTCACGCTTTTTGGAACGCTTCAAAAGGCATGCTTGCTTGGAACAGCAAGAACCCTCCGATACGTCCTGAATATCTGAGGCTGCAGGTAGTGGCTTGATATTCAATCCAACGGACTTTCCAGTTAACCAACATCAATGACTGAGATTCAAGGAATAACAATAACAATAATAATAATAATAATAATAATAATGAAAGAAATAAAAATAATAGTAATAATAATAGTAATAATATTCATCATCATCATCATCATCATCATCATCATCATCATCATCATCATCATAGCATAGTAAGTAGTTGACAAGCGCAACAGCTAGGAAGAGTAATGAGAGAGAGAGAGAGAGAGGGAGAGAGAGAGAGAGAGAGGGAGAGAGAGAGAGAGAGGGAGAGAGAGAGAGAGAGAGAGAGAGAGAGAGAGAGAGAGAGAGAGAGAGAGAATTGAGAAATCAATTTGTTGACAAACACCTGCAGCAATAGCAACAAAAAAAACAAAAACAAGAAGACTAGGAAAGAATAGAATTTTTCTTATTCAACAGAGTGATATCTTATGTAATGGATAATTGTCATCGTATACACCTCGCGACACATGCTACTTGTAAATTGATCAGAAACATTCAGAATTTCGATGTATAATATCACACATGTATAATATCACATATGTATATGTATATGTGCATATATATATATATATATATATATATATATATACATATATATATAGGAGTGTGTATCTGTGAATTTATATATATATATATGTGTGTGTATATATTAATGTGTGTATTTATGAACATATATATATATATATATATATATGTGTGTGTCTGTAGTTATGTATTCATATATATATATGTATATGTATATAGTTATGTATATATATATATGTGTGTGTGTGTGTAATTATGTATTCATATATATATATATATATATGTATATGTATATAGTTATGTATATATATATATGTGTGTGTGTGTGTAATTATGTATGTATATATATATTTAAACGTCTGTGTATGTCTTTGTGTATATATATATATATATATTTATATATATATATATATATATATATATGTAAATATGGGTGTATGTATATGCGTGTGTGTGCGCTTATCTGTGTATATTCGTATACGTTTATATGCATGTATGTATATTTGTGTATATGGCAGTGACCGGTTCAATAATCAGTATGTCTATTGGTTATTAATGAGCTGTAACACGAAGATAAGGTTTTAACCCACCAGTTGTTTGACACCCACCTATATTACAGTTAGTTTGCCTGTCTCAGTTAAAGGCAATACAGAATTATGACAATTTCACCATTTTGCTTGTTTTTCAGACCACCAATAAAAATACAACGTTTATTAAATAATTGTTTCTACTTTAGGCACAAAGCCAGCAATTAACCAGTGCATTACTGGTACTTTATTTTATCGACCCCGTAACAATGAAAGGCAAAGTCAACCTCGGCGGGATTTGAACTCAGATCGTAAAGGGACGTAACTATACTGGAAAGCATGGCGTCCGACCCTCTACCGATACTGCCATAAAATAAATACCAACGTTTATTAAATAATTGTTTCTACGTTAGGCACAAGGCCAGCAATTACCCAGTGCATTACTGGTACTTTATTTTATCGACCACGTAAGGATGAAAGGCAAAGTCAACCTCGGCGGGATTTGAACTCAGATCGTAAAGGGACGTAAATATGCTGGAAAGCATGGCGTCCAACTCTCTACCGATACTGGAGCAGAAATACGCTATTTCAGGTGGTGACTATAAACTTCCTTTTGTTCATAGAGAGAGACAATTTCAGTCACAATTTGAAAATTTGTAACGGTTATTAATATGTAGGGATTATTATATCTTTGATTCTCGTTTCAATTATGATTTTTCTAATGTAGTTCTCCTTAAATGTTTACAAGTTTACAGGTTTCATTTTCTTCATGTTACTCTATGAAGTATATTTTACAAATATTCCCCCAAAAGTATTCTTTTTTAATTGAGATTTAAGCAGAAAAAAATTGTTCATAGATTTAGACAATACCAAGATATTTCCTCTTCCTTACGATCTATATGGTATAACTCTCTCAGTCTGTTATCGTGCAAGGGAACATCTATAATATCAACATTTGTTACATCTAATAATTCAACATAATTCACATATATTCTCCAAGAGAGGCAACAAGTATCTATTACCTTTTAGTTGAATTCGTGATTTGAATACAATATTCACGTTTTTCAGAAATAGAAAACGATTATCAAACATACATGTTTTTTATATAAATATATTTAGATGTTGTTTTACAGGTATTCGACCCATCATGGAGTTTTTTACTTTTTACAAAGCTTTGACCACGATTTTTGAATTCTTCTTGTAGATTCTCCAAAATTGGTTTTCCCTATCCAACATACTGCTGAGATCTTTGGGGTAAGATATATGTTTGAACAAACATTTTTTTATATAATGGTATTCAGATGGTTACGAAAGCTAAAGTTGTCCTAAATTACAACTAACTCCCCGACACCATTCAATGATATCATCTATTCCACATTAAAGAAATAATGCAGCTACCATTTATATCATTGGATTGACCACAACCAGCAAAATGTGTCTCAGATAAGGTAACATCTCACTACTAAACGATATTTATTCATTCTAATAGTCAATTTGACATGGGTTTTGGAAGTCACTTAACGATGATCTGGGCTAGAGTACCTTTCCAGGGAACACATACCATTTTGCTATATACATAGCTGTGGGAATTAAATATTTCATGAATATGATTGTGTTTATTTTAATTTTAAAGAGGATGCATAATTATATATTATCCACAACATGCCAAATAGAGTTGAGAAACTTCATTAAAAAAGAAGTGCATTGTGTAGTTATGACTTAACATAGCTGCATATATCAT
>OZ024754.1:3624845-3634845 GCA_964016885.1 Eledone cirrhosa | reverse complement strand
ATGGATTTTGTCTATTATATTTCTTTGTTATATTTCGAATACCTGATGATGTCACCGGATTCATACTGAACCCGGTCATTGAAATGATCATAGTCTAATAAACCTTTTAAGGAATTACACCAGTCCAGCCTCCTGTTATTTTATTATATATATATATATAGTGACGAAACATAAGTCAATTGCATGAACTCATAATCCTTTATTTACTGCTATATATATTTCGATGATAGCCATTGAATGGCTATGACCTCATCAGGCAGTTAGTCAGTTCTTAGATATGCCAGCTCTGTGTTTATAGTGTTGATGGTATCAGAGCCTTGGGACATATATATATATATATATATTTATGAAAGACTCGAGACTCCGACAGCTGAACTCTTGCCGTTTCAACAGCTAGTTCCATATTGTCTCCATATTTATATATAATTTTGGATATACATATTTATATTTTCAGCCCCCTGGATTGTGTCTATTATATTCCTTTTTTGGATAAATTTCGGAATACCTGATGATGTCGCCGGATTCATACTGAACCCGGTCATTGAAATGTTCATAGTATAATAAACCTTTAAGGAATTGCACAAGTCCAGCCTCCTGTTACTTTATAATTATATTTATACATATATATATGTATGTATGTGCGTGTTCTTATATGTTTTATAGATTTTTAATGATCGGTATTGTTTCTAACAATGTAACAAAGTTCCTTCTGTGGAATTTAGATACATCAGCGTCAAAGATATTTATTTCTGAGACGCAGTTTGGAAGTTGACTGCTCTTGGAATCTTAAGGGATCCATCATGACATACATTCTCGTGTCTTGAGCATATAAACCTAACATGGCTCAACTCAATCTTGATCTGAACACTAGGAAGGTGACTTTGATTGAAGGACTAGTAAGTAAGTGATATACGAGATGAAGCAAAGTCAGAACTGGATATAACCTTAATTTGTTGACATTATAAATATGAAAGACAAGGTGTATCTTAGTGTGATTTGAACTCAGCACAAACATAACTAGAATGAATATCTCAAAGCATTCTATCCGACGTTCTAACGATTCTGCAAATCAATTGTCTGATTACAAACAAGTTATGTACGAAATTTGGAAAAATTATTTCATAGTTTTACTGTTCCACTTACAGATTGAGTTTGCGGCATGTGGGTTAGCTGGTCATATCTTTACACCATTTTCTATTATTTCTCTGAAAACCTCGTCGTTTTTGATTTTCCCATTTAGTGATATTGCCTTTAGATCAATTTTTCCGGCCACAAATATGTAACGCAAGTCCCAATTGTATGTGGAAGCAGATGGTTTGGGGGTTTCTGTATCGGGCTAACGTGCTTAAGATCGGGATTTCGATTCCCGGTGAATCATTGTGTCCTTAAGAAAGATGTGTTTTCACGTTGCTCAACTCCATGCAGCTGGCAATGATTAATTGTACATTTAGATCAAAGGGACAACTCTATCACAGTGTGTCATGCTGAATTTCCCCCAAGAACTACAATATGTGTACACGTGTCTATGGAAGTTTCAGGCAATTTCATGCTAATTTCATATGCAGCTGCTTCGGTTATATAAAAATCTGGGCCACACTACACAGACGGCAATAAAAGTCCAACGCAGTAGTTTAATATATGCGTAAAATATTTTTTATGATATCATTTTCAATCCTCCAGAAGCGTACCTTTCAAAGAGAACGATAATGCAAGGATCTTTATGCAGGTTAATATACTCTACTTTATCTCTTTTATAAACATTTGAAATGTTCCTGATATATATTTGTTGGACGTGTAGTAGATAAGCAAAAGTAATTCCATCGGGTAATCTGTTGTGATAGGGCTGCGAAATCTCAACGAGTATAGGCCCGTGATCAACAGCCGTGGAATAATTCTTGACAATCACCCAATTCCCATTATTCCCAGTACACATATTTATACCAAGGACGAATACCAACGCTTGGTGATAATGCATATGCGATTGTATATATATATATATATATATATATATATATATATATATATATATATATATATATATATATATGCCTAGAGAGAGAGAGAGAGAGAACAGCACTTACACATGAAAATATACTCACACAAACACATCATAGACTTACACTGGAACTCAGTAACCAAAACTATGCCCGTTAAGGTTGAGCTAAATCAGGTACGCCACTCAATGATCCACACTAATCACTGGTTTGGGGATGACATACGTCATCATTTCTATTATATATATATATATATATATATATATATATATATATATATAGAGAGAGAGAGAGAGAGAGAGAGAGAGAGAGAAACGCCTCTTACAGAACTAGAACTGTTTCATTCGTTTGAACTCATCCGGATTTACTTCATGCATATGATACCAATGTGTATATTAACGACTAAAGCATTGGTTGCATTACTAAACTGTAGTTTCTCACCAGCCCTGTCCGCATAACCATTCTAAATATTTGGTACTACACAGTGGCGTAGAGTAATTATTACCAAGACTAGTAATGCACTGGGTAATTGCTGGCCTTGTGCCAAAAGTAGAAACAATTATTACCAAGACCAGAGTTTAAACATACGTGTATGTCCACTTTAACTCTCCCCAGTATTGAGGATGTTTCTTGAAAATATAAGGGGCTTCTGTAACTTTGCTTCCGCCTGAATCATCGCCATTACTTCGTTCACTGATTTGAACCAACTCTCCTATTTGAAAAAAAAACGAACAAACTGTATATACAATACATTCCTCGTCAGTAGGCGAGGAAGACCCTTCGAAAAGTTCATGTGTACTTCTGTCCCTTCAATCACAAAGCCATATACATTAAGAAACAAATATGGAATAGAATAATTAGGAAAACAAGTAAAAAAAATTAGAAGGAAAGGATTAAAAAATTTAAGAATAGAGTTAGACGTAATTGATGAGGGAGGGTGACATAATAAAAAGAGTAAAAATGGCGATAATAATGGAGACGGTGAAAGAAGGAGAAAACATTAAGGGAAATCAACAGTAATTCTTGTAAAAAGGTCTTATAGAGGTTTTATCTTCTGGGGTTTGTAACCGTGCATTGTGAATAAGATGGGGGCAGAGGGAAACAGATAGGTGAGAGAAAGAGAGAGCAAGTGATATACATATATATATATATATTTATTAAAATAACAGATTAAAGTTTAAGCAAATTTATTATCATTAATATATATATATATATATATATATATATATGTGGGTGTGTGTGTATGTATGTATGTATATATATTGGTATGTGTGCCTGTGATTGGCGTGTCTCTCTGCCTAACTGTGTGTATATATGCTTGTACATGAGTGTGTATGAGATTATATATATATATATATATATATATATATATATATAATGTGTGTATATTAAGAATTAAAGATGGTGAAACAGTTTCAATAAAGTTATACTGGGAATGTTTGAAAGAATAAAGAATATGCAGAGAGATTATTAGTCAAGTATGAAAAATGATGCAGTTAGGTATAGGGGAAGCTGAAGTCAGAATATGGCTGGGTTTGATGGGTTTGGTTGCAATAGTAAAAGGGTCACTAAGTACAGCAATTGTTATTTCGAATTGAACTAGTGTCAGGTAAGACTTGTGTGTAGGTGAAAACGGTGTGGATATAAAGTGTGTAGATGGTGGTGGTTTATATACACGATACTTGGCATATATACATGTATATAGAATATATATATATATACATATGTATATATATAGTGTAGGTAGTACGGTGTTGGTACCAAATCAAGCACTCTATGCACATGAAAAGTGTATATAATAGAAAAAACAAGGAAGTTTCGTTTACATATATAAGCGAAACTTCTCGTTTTTTCTATAATATATATATATATATATATATATATATATATGCGGGAGAGGGGGTATGCCGGATTGTGTCTCTGTGTGCGAATAAGGAAAAGATAATAAAGATCGGTATATGGCATAATAGAGGTCAGTATAATTGTGTCTGTATATAGACATATATACATACACACACACACACACACACACACACACACACACACACACACACACACACACACACACACACATATATATATATATATATATATATATATATATATATGTATATATATATATATATATATTTGGTGGTCTCCCATTTGTCTACCAGCATATCATAAAAAAAAACTATACATCCCGTATGTATTTTGTGTGAAGAGGCCATGTTTTTGTTTAAGTTATACATAAAACTTTGCATCTTCAAAATATATATGATAAAATAAATCGAAATGATATAAATATATATCTTTCGTTTATTACTATTATATATATATATATATATGTATATATATATATATATATATATATATATATATATATATATATATATATATATATATATATATATATTCATATATATATACTTATTATAGGTAAGCATATCGTATGTACCTATATATACAAGTCTATTATGAAACGCTGTGTTAAGTACTTCTGTTAATTAACCCCAATCTTTCCCAGTGAGACATATACCACCTTATTATAAGTATATATATATATAAGTAGAAACAATTATAAATATATATATCATACATTGTATATGACGTTTTTATGATGGATCGCCCGTTTTTTAGTGATATTACTTACATATATATATATAAATATATATATATTTAATCCATTTAGTACAGAAATAGCCGTCGAAACGGCTTGAGCTCTGCCGTCGGGGTCATACATTTTCCCATATATATATATATATATATATATATATATATATCTGAATATATATTAATTTATATATATATATATATGAATATATATTAGTTTTGCGAGGTTTTTTATATGAAATCGTGTGTATTATTTTTGACCGCCGGTCAGTCAATGGCAACATTGAGGACCGAGTAAGTTAGATCGCAGATATATATATATAAAAGACAGCGAGAAGCGAAAACCAACCAAACAGTGAGTGTGTTCTGTTATTAATTCTGGCAATATTACGCAAATATGACCCTCCCCTGAATATATATTAATTTATTTATATATATATATATATATATATATATACAACGAAGGAAATGTGGTAAGGAACCAGGTGGACCATAACGCACCAAAGTACTCAATACTTAGGGTAGTAGAGTGGGTAATAGGAACAAGTAAGACCCCGACGGCTGAGCTCAAGCCGTTTCGACAGCTAATTCAGTCCAGAATTAGCCGTCGAAACGGCTTGAGCTCAGCCGTCGGGGTCTTACTTGTTCCTATATATATATATATATATATTGGACGGATATACTATATTCCAATCAAAGGGCGACGATGGGCCCTATTTTACAGTAAATTATACTTGCTAAGTTGCCAAACAGCAGCATAAGAATGGGAAACAGGCTCTAATGTTGTAAGGTCCTTTAACATGCTGATGTATACATTCCAACATATATGCATTTTAGTATACTTTAGTATACATAATTACACAACCACACACGCAAGCATCGATGGCTACAACTGGCCATACACACAAACACTATCACACACACACACACTACACACACACACACACACACACACACACACACACACACACCACACACACACACACATATATATATATATATATATATATATAGAGAGAGAGAGAGAGAGAGAGAGGGATGGAGATGGAGGGTTTGTGGTGTCGAGACCGAGGAGACCTTTATGGCTATTGAATGGGCATTGAGATATGTAAATCCCGATCCCGGTGACTAGCGGTTTCGGCTTGACACACAAGACGAAATCGCGTTGCGCTGCCCGTCGAGATGTACATATCTCTCTCTCTTTTTTTCTCTCTCTCTCTTTATATTTATATAATTATATTTATAAATATCTATATATGTACACGTATATATTCACTTACACACACACACATACACACACACGCATATATATATATATATATATATATATATATATATATATATATATATACACGTACAGTTAATATGTATATCTGCCTGAAGAGTGGAACATGTTTCTCAGATACGAGAACTACAGTTATACTAGGACTAACACACAGACACAGACTCGACAGAAAAAAATTATATCTGCTTCTAGTGACAGAGAATCGGTCACACAGACACAAAAGCGAGAATTATCACGTAGGTATAAACATATACATAGCTAAACATGTATACACGCATTGCTATTCACGTAACGTCGGAGTAAATGAGCCTATACATGGTCTTTTAACCTGCTAGAACTAATAGCAATATCCCATTTACACCCACACTCTACACACGCACGGTTTATATTAATGCAGTTGCGTTGTTGTTGTTAATGTTTTTTAAAGCTTACACCTCTGTGGATTTCGTTACTCACCTAAGAGTTAATATCTCAAAGAAGGATTGTTTCTGCTTTAATTATTGATACTCCTATCTTTAAAAAATAAACAAAACATTTCTGTTAAACCGACGCCAGTCCGTGTCAGGGTTAACCCCAAGTTTCAGCTGGTACACATTTATTTTTTTGCTGAGTAGACAGGATCAAAGTAAAATGAAGCGGTATTTTCAAGGATACAGCACGCTGACCGTTCTAGAAGCAGAACCCAGGGTTTTATAATCTGGAATGCTCACTCACCTTACATTAATATGAAAGATACGTTATCTAATATTGTCCTGTTTATCTAATATTGTTATCTAATATTGTCCTTGTTTCCTGTCGGAAATAGGAATCCAAGTGCGGATTACGTTTACAGTGCCTTTATTCATAGCTCAGCTAAGATTAATGATAATGTGGCCTGGACCGGGTGAGTCGTTTTGTCCTTGAGAAAGTCACTTCATGTCACATTGCTTCATCCCACTCTGCTGAAAGAAAAACGTGTACAAGCAGTAGCTAGCATTTAAACCTACGACGAACTGGTAACATGAACAAGCGGCGTATTGTACGCCTATGAAACATGAATTAGCTATAGCCTGGTGTGGTTCTTGACTTGGGACAGACTTTATAATGTTTTACGTAAATGCTTATTCAATATTTCTAACATAGATCGGGCATGAACATTATTTACTCTTGATAGCAAATAAAGTTAATTCTCGCAAATATATTTCTGAAGGTATAAGGTGCCTATGGTACATGGAAATATGCTGCTAATATTCCTTGCCTGATACTAATTATATTTCCTGCTTCCCCGACTCACAGGTGGTGATATCTTCGACAAATATATGCTATTCGCCAGAGAAATTTGAAATGGAAGAATACAATAATAGTTTCCTCTTATCTTCTATTGAGATTGTGTTTACACACCATGTGATTTTATACAAACTTAACGG
The DNA here is from genome assembly GCA_964016885.1 of Eledone cirrhosa. NCBI lineage: Eukaryota > Metazoa > Mollusca > Cephalopoda > Octopoda > Eledonidae > Eledone > Eledone cirrhosa. The sequence continues at coordinate 3,627,568 of OZ024754.1, read as the reverse complement.
TGAAAGACGATTCTGTGAGAGAGATAGAGAGAAGAAGAAGAAGAAGAAGAAGAAGAAGAAGAAGAAGAAGAAGAAGAAGAAGAAGAAGAAGAAGAAGAAGAAGAAGAAGAAGAAGAAGAAGAAGAAGAAGAAGAAGAAGAAGAAAGGAGTACCGACCACCCACCCTCCTAATTTATCGCTTCTTTATTAATCGGTCCCCGAATCTATGAAGGGCTGGTTTTAAGTTCAGAATGCACAGAGCCAGAAAAAGTAACGCAAGACATTATATCGAAGGCTCGAGTAACTCGACGCCTTCCTGTCTGACATGATTAGATTTAATAATAGTTCTTTTATTGCATGGTTACTGGTGTATATTTCAAAAATATTAACAATAAAAAAAAAAACCTCTACAATGTACCGTAGAGCAAGATTATGCAAATGCTCAACAGTGAAATAGTTAATTTGCCGTAGAGAATGAGGAAAGATCTAACCTTAAATAGCAGCTCTCGTCAAAGACTGATGCTTTCTAATGACTGTAATTAGGTACCTTTCATTATAGTGCTTACTCGATTATGAAACATTTCTTTTTATAGTATTATGGTATAGATGAAATAAACGCCAATGATGGAATGGGGTCGATATTATCGCATTTAAATCTTCCGCAAATGTTTACCCTTGGACTTATGTAAGATATATATTGCTATATTTATTGTAGATTCATTTTCGTTTTCTGTTCAAATTTCCGCCAGTGTCTACTTTGTTTTTCAGATTTATATTTTCAATAAAACAATTTGGAGTTGGACTGATCATTATATCGAACCCTCCAGTATTTGAAAAATACTTTTTTTCTCAACAACAGGAAGAAAGCAAAGTACACAATCGTTGGTGTAGAACACAGAGTGTTAAGGGAAAAATTAAATATTGACCACCACTCTAAGAATCCTCTCAAACTCTAACGTTTATACAACTATCAGGCATTTGCTCAGCGTAAAGGCGTGTGAAGTAGCACGAATATTATTGGAATCATGATTATAAAGGTATGGTTTCGATGCAAGGACAGGGCTCCATATTGTGTTTTAGAGCAAGGGTCAAACTTTCACGTTGTTTTTCAACATAGGGCTGTGCTGCCTATCGTTAAAGATGTCGAAAAATCTACATCATGCAAACTCGTAGGAGGATTGCTAAATAAATGTCTGAGCCGTAGCTAAATATTAGTCAATCGGTCAGACAATGAATCATTACTAGAAAAAGGAATTAGTACTATGTTAAATTAATGATGATGGTTGTATATATTTTCTAAAACATAAGAAAGATATCATGCGGTACCAATATCATATTTGCATTTACATTTAACCTAAATAGAAATTTCATTAAAGTTTCTCACATTAATATGGCTAGCCTGGGCTCGAAATTAACAGCAGAGGGCAACATTTTCCCATCATAACTCCACTAAAGACTAAAGTCTACTCTGATTAAAACAAGTATAGAAAATGTATTCCCAAAACACCCATATATAAATAAATATATATATATATTTCGTTTCTGAATTTGTTTAGCAAGATTCTTTATCTGAAAACGTGTGTTGAAGAGGTCACAGAATGTGTGACGAAAGAACTTTGACAATATATGAACAATCGTCTGGTTGTGAAACCAAACAACCAACCGGAAATTTATAAATTCCTAAATTTATAAATTTAATTTATAATAAATTGAAGTGAAAGCAATTGGTGCGTGTGTTTCTTATTGGCAACATGACCCTCCCAAAGTATAACAATATATATTATATAACGTTAAACAATGAGAAAAACAAAAGAAAGATGATTAATTGATCCATCGTTTTGCGATCGATTCTGCGTTTAAAATTCTATATATGCAGAAGATTCGCTGATAGTTATGGAACGCCGTTTCATCAACTTCGACAATATGTATGCATACTCGCATAATACATACACAATATACATATACTTGCTTGCATACATACATACACGAACACGTATATACATACATATCTTCTTTTATATCTGAATATATATATATATAGTATTAATATATAAGGGAACACCTATATATATATATATATATATATATACGATATATTAACAAATGGAAACTGTATTTATAAAACCATATTTATTTCATTATACATATTTCAAGGACACCAAGTCAAATTATGGTGCGCTTTCATCAGATAAAATATAATATAGATCAGTTTTATAAATAAATATTGACATAATTACTCCAATAATTTGTTGAGTGCTTTATATCAGTTATAAAAATATTTGCTTGTTGTATCCCAACAATTTAAATATAACTTCTACATACATATATATATATATATATATATATATATATATATATATATATATATATATATATAGTAATACACTCTATCTAGCTCTGCACCTCGACACAGAAGTGAACCTAACTAAACATCGAGTGGTCACCCGGGTGAACCTACAGTAACTCCAAGTTACACTCCCTGGATATATATATATATATGTATGTAAGATTTAAGTATGTACACGTACATACATATATGTATACAGAGGTACAGTAGTATGTATATATATATACATACATGCACACATCTATATATGTACGTATGGATTTACCGAAAATTTATTATAATGCTCGGTGTGTTTGTAAACAAACATCCCGCATTAAGCCGTAGTGTCTAGAAACCATCGTTGCTCGTTTGTTCAACACTGACAAAGGAACGCTGTACTAGTTTCAAGCTTATTAGC
>OZ024754.1:3617345-3619845 GCA_964016885.1 Eledone cirrhosa | reverse complement strand
TATACATACGCAGACATACATATACATACGTACACGTACATATACATACGCAGACATACATATACATACGTACACGTACATATACATATACATAGGTACACATACATATACATATACATATACATGCGTATAATATACATACGTACACATACATATACACATACATATACACATACATATACATATACATACGTACATATACATATACATATACATACGTACACATACATATACATATATATATATATACGTACACATACATATACATACGTACACATACACACACAGGCATACATGCATACATACATGCATACACAAAAACATTCACCCCCACACACACCCACACAAACATATACATACGTACACATTCAGATACAGGCAGACATGCATACATGCATACATACAAACATTCACACACACACAAATACATATACATACGTACACATACAGACACAGACAGACAGGCAGACATACAGGCATACATACACACATTCACACACACACACATATATATACATACAGACATTCACACATACACACACACACAAACATACATGCATATACAGACAGAGAAACATGCACACATGCATACACACAGACATACATACAGACATTAACACACACAAACACACATTCACAGACACTCAGTTAAACACACACACACACACAGGGGCTTAAATACACACATATACAGTCTTACAATAGAGTACATACACACACACATACACACACGGACACACATTCACAGACACTCGGTTAAACACACACAGAGGCTTAAATACACACATACACATTCATACAATAGAGTACATACATACACACATACACACACGGACACACATTCATAGACACTCAGTTAAACACACACACACACAGGGGCTTAAATACACACATATACAGTCATACAATAGAGTACATACACACACACACACACACAGACACACACGGACACACATTCATAGACATTCAGTTAAACACACACACACACAGGGGTTTAAATACACATATATACAGTCATACAATAGAGTACATACACACACACAGACACACATTCATAGACACTCAGTTAAACACATACACAGACAAGCTTAAACACACATATACAGTCTTACAATAAAGTACATACACACACACTTACACACACGGACACACATTCATAGACATTCAGTTAAACACACACACAGACATAGGCTTAAACACACATATACAGTCTTACAATAGAGTACATACACACACACATACACACACGGACACACATTCATAGAGACTCAGTTAAACACACACACACAGGGGCTTAAATACACATATACAGTGATACAATAGAGTACATACACACACACATACACACACGGACACACATTCATAGAGACTCAGTTAAACACACACACACAGGGGTTTTAAATACACATATATACAGTCATACAATAGAGTACATACACACACACACAGACACACATTCATAGACACTCAGTTAAACACACACACACAGGGGCTTAAACACACATATACAGTCTTACAATAGAGTACATATACACACACATACCGACACACATTCATAGACACTCAGTTAAACACACACACACAGGGGTTTAAATACACATATATACAGTCATACAATAGAGTACATACACACACACACAGACACACATTCATAGACACTCAGTTAAACACATACACAGACATAGGCTTAAACACACATATACAGTCTTACAATAGAGTACATATACACACACTTACACACACGGACACACATTCATAGACACTCAGTTAAGCACACACACACAGGGGCTTAAATACACACATACAATAGAGTACATACACACACACACACAGACACACACGAACACACATTCATAGACACTCAGTTAAACACACACAGGGGCTTAAATACACATATACAGTGATACAATAGAGTACATACACACACACATACACACATGGACACACATGGAGACATGCTTACATACAGCCACACAAACATTCGCACACACAAACAGACATTAGCAGATACGCAGTCATACACACACACACACACGCGCGCAGAGGCTTAACACACGCATATACTATCATTCAATAGAGTACATACACACATAGACACACATTCACATACACGCAGTCAAACACACACACATAGAGGCTTAACAAACACACGCATATACTGTCATACAATGGAGTACATACACACACAGACACACATTCACATACACGCAGACAAACACACACAAGCAGAGGCTTAAATACACATATACAGTCGTAGAATAGAGTACAAACACACACAGACACACATTCACATACACACAGACAAACACACATAAGCAGAGGCTTACATACACATATACAGTCATAGAATGGAGTACATACACATACAGACACACATTCACATACATGCAGACAAACACACGCAAGCAGAGGCTTACATACACATATACAGTCATAGAATGGAGTACATACACATACATACACACATTCACATACACGCAGACAAACACACACAAACAGA
>OZ024754.1:3602345-3612345 GCA_964016885.1 Eledone cirrhosa | reverse complement strand
GAGACACTTACTTCACTTGACATTAGCACAATGTGACATATTCTCTCTTACAAATATACATTATGCTCTTTCCCATTAACACTTAAATACGTACTGGGTGTGAAGGAGCATGGTTTAGTGGTGTGAGCGTTGGGCTTGCAATCCTGAGTTTGTGAGTTCGATTCTAGACTGTGTGATGTGTTGAGTCCTTGAGCAAGACACTTTATTTCACTTCGCTCCAGTTTACTCAGCTGTAGAAATGAGTTGTGATGTCACTCACTGGTGTCAAGCTGAATCGGCCATAAACCTTCCCCTTGGACAACATCGATGGCGTGGAGAGAGGAGACTGGTATGTATGGGCGACTGCTGGTCAACCACAAACAATCTTGCGCAGACTTGTGCCCCGGAGGGGCAGTTTCTAGATACAGATCCCATGGTCATTCGTGACCAAAGGGCAGGTGGGTCTTTACCATTTTTACATATAGGGTAATATATATATATATAATATATATATATATATATATATATATATATATAACGAAGGAAATGTGGTAAGAAACCAGGTGGACCATAACGCCACCAAAGTACTCAATACTTAGGGGTAGTAGAGTGGGTAATAGATATATATATATATATATACAATATGTTGAAAAGGTAACACACTAGAGAGATACAGTGCGCTATCAATAAAACAGGGAAAGTCCACCAATGTATGGAATCTATAACCTATGAAAGGCAGACTATAGACACGATAATTAAAAATATAAATTAAAGCGTAAATAAATACCTTTATAATTATATAACACACGTAGAAATCCAGAAAGTTGTTGACAGAAATGGAATAACCTCGGTTCTTCAGCGTGTGTAAGGCTATACATTTCAGACAACACTAAGAGAATTTTAAAAGTGACTGTCCAGTTACACGTGGGAGAGAAAGGATACAGCGTGTTTAAGGGCAGTTAACCAGTGGCCTCTGAGGGACAAGCTGCTAGAAAGGTCAGCCCCAAACCACTCAGAGAAGTGTGCTCAACCAAACAGGAGAGAGGAAAGACTGTATATATATATATATATATATATATATATATATATATATATATATATATGTGTGTGTATTTTTCTCACCTGTTAGTTCTTTCGTTACTTTGGTATTGTGTGTTAGATTTTGCCTACCACAATGTTCAATTTGTCAAGCTATTTAAACGTACCCTTGTCGAGTGCTTTGCTAACTCATTCATATAGTAGGCCGAATTTGCTTGCACACCGCCAGAGATTCGATTTTACTAAGCCTCCAATTATATATATATATATATATATATTATATATATATATATATATATATATATATATATATATATATATAGTGACGAAACATAAGTCAATTGGTCAATTGCATGAACTCATAATCCTTTATTTACTGCTATATATATTTCGATGATAGCCATTGAATGGCTATGACCTCATCAGGCAGTTAGTCAGTTGTTAGATATGCCAGCTCTGTGTATATGGTGTTGATGGTATCAGAGCCTTGAGACATATATATATATATATATATATATATTGTTATGCTTTGGGAGGGTCATGTTGCCAATAAGAAACACACGCACCATGTACTTGCACTTAAAGATAAATAATCTGGCTAAACAAATTCAGAAACGAAATATATATATATATATATATATATATATATATATATATATATATATAAATATAACGAAGGAATTGTGGTAAGAACCAGATGGACCATAACGCACCAAAGTACTCAATACTTAGGGTAGTAGAGTGGGTAATAGGAACAAGTATGACCCCGACGGTAGAGCTCAAGCCGTTTCGACGGCTATGCCTGGATCCAGAAATAGCGTCGAAACGGCTTGAGGCTCTGCCGTCGGGGTCATACTTGTTCCTATATATATATATATATACATTCATAACAATGTACACGTTCCCTCACACACACAGTCACACACTCGATTTAAAAAATACACCCACACTATCACATTACTTAGTCTCTCTCTCTCTCTCTCTATCTATCTATCTATCTTCTCAATTTCCCTCTCTCTCTATATATATATATATATATCTATATATTTCTCACATACACACACACACACAAGCGCGCGCAAACGCACACACACACACACACTCTCTCTCTCTCTCTCTCTCTCTCTCTCTCTCTACCTCACACATAGTTGCACCGACCGATACACTACAGGCAATATACATAAGATGTTCTGCATACACAAACACACACATACTCAAAATTTATATGTAAATTATTATACGTTCCTTTTATAAACACACACGCACGCACACGCACACACACACACACACACACACGCACACACACACACATACACACACTCACTCACACGAACACTCAGACGACTAACACAGTTCAAACACACTGTGCACATATATACACATGTAATACCACACACTCGTATATATATACACACATACACAAACACACACAACAAAGACATACACACCTAGATATACATGGTGCATTCACCATACACATCGTTTACTAAATGCACATACACACCAGGCATAAACTTCCTTTTTATATTGAATGATATAATAAAACAAATTCAATTGGTACAAACGTTCACATACACACACTCTCTATCATGCACAGACACAAACATTTACGTACTCAGTGTACACACAACCATGCAGAGAGAGAGAGAGAGAGACAGACAGGCAGACACGCAGACAACTACACAGACAAACGTGCCACCACCACCACCACCACCATCACCCCACACAAACATTTTCTTTCTAAATCTGTGTCTAACAAAACACATGTTCTTTATAAACCCATACACTCATATATATTGCATATACATGTATATGCAATATATATATACATATATATATATATATATATATATATATATGTATATATATATATATATATATATATATATATATATATATATATATATATACATAAATATATAAATATATATATATATATACATAAATATATACATATATATATTTATATATATGTATATATATACATATATATATACATAAATATATATATATATATACATATATATATACATAAATATATATATATATATATATACCTAAATATATATATATATATATTTATATATATGTACGTATATATATACATATATGTATGTATGTATATATATATATATATATATATATATATATATATATATATATATATATATGCGTACATATATATATACATATATATATATATATCAGGAGCCAGGCGTGCGTGATATACCTGCAGACGAGTAACATGCAAATATGCATGTTTTCTGGGTGCATTGTAACATGCACTCATTGGTATATATATATATGTTTTGTGTGTATATATATATATATATCTGTGAGTGTGTGTGTGTGTGTGTGTGTGTCTTTGTATATGTGTAGAAAACCATGTATATATACACCTAAGCTTGTGTCAGGTATATACATGCACACATGTAGTTTATTTTTAGATGCACATATGGATAAGAAGATACAGCAGACACACGCACACGCTTGCATATCGGCACACACGCGCACACACGCACGCACTTGCATTTCGGCACACGCGCACACACTTGCATATCAGCACGCACGCACACACTTGCATATCGGCACGCACGCGCACACACGCACGCACTTGCATATCAGCACACACGCACATTGCATATCAGCACACACGCACACACTTGCATATCGGCACGCACGCGCACACTTGCATATCAGCACACACGCGCACACACGCGCACACACGCGCACACACGCACGCACTTCCATATCGGCACACACGCACACACTTGCATATCAGCACACACGCGCACACACGAACGCACCTGCATATCGGCACACCCGCACACACTTGCATATCAGCACACACACACATACACGGGCACTCGCATACTCACACATGCACACACTCACACACAAACACCAAAGAACAGACGCACACACACACACACACAAATATACAACACACACATACACTCAGAAACACAGAAGAACATACATACACACACATATTCACAAGAACACACACGCACATACATACACACCGGAAAACTTGTAAATGCATTGCGGCATATCAGAACACAAAAAGCTAATATCACCATTTTACGTGATGATGATGGTGATGATAAAGATGCTGATGATGATGATGATGATGATGATGATGATGATGATGAAGGCATGTGGCCTAGTGGTAAATGTGTTGGACGAATGACCATAAGGTCGTGGGATCAATTCCTGGACTACGTTGTGTGTTGTGTTCTTGAGCAAAACACTTCATTTCATGTTGCTCCAGTATAGTCAACTGAAAGTGAGTACCAGCAACAGCTGGGAGTTTAACCCTGCGATGGACTGGTGTCTTGTCCAGGGGGGAGTATTGTATTTTCCGTCGCCTAACACAATGGAAACCGGGATAAGCACCGGTCTGATAAGCCTCTGACCTGGAGGAAGATTTAGACAAGATATATATATATATATATATGAGTGTGTAGATATATATATATATATATATACACACACATATGTATGTATCAATATATACACACACATATGTATCAAGATTATAGTAATGTTGTCATGGGATGTTAAAAACTCTTCATAATATACCTCATCTGAATTTCCCCTGTGAGTCTAAGATTGTCGAAGCCTGCAACGTTAGAATATGCCGACTCTTCTTGGTATATCTAGTATTTCGTCTCACAATAGCCATGGCGAAGACAAACGAGTATTTTGTAATCCTTCAGACGTTGGTTTCTACATTGATCCAAATCATTTACTTGAATTGAACTTGGTTAGGTGTTGTAAGTCCATTTTCATGAGCTAGGAGTTAATTGTTAGGAGTTTAATCCCAAGACGCTGGAATCCTCTCACGATTATGATAATTTAAAACGTATGATATGCTTGATCGTCGTTTTGCCATTCAAAGTAGGATCAATGTGTTTCAGAAATAAGTTCTGATGTTATACTCGTAGCCCTAGCTATTTACAACATATAGTTTATTATACATTTACGTTGGGATATTTCACCAAACATATCTTAGGCACCTACTCAATGCCAAATATCTGACACCAACATACTTCAAAGTTCTCTTTGGCTCACCAGTAATTCCAATAAAACACCAATGAAATTCTCTCGGCAGACTATATAACGCTGGTGAACTATGAATGATGACTGAACCGATTGTTCTAATGTGAACTAGTACGCGTCTGCAAAATATACCTTTAGAATTATACCACAGAAATATACCACAGGAAACACTAAGTTACATGTGATGTATATGGATGACTTGTAAGAGTTAGTGGAACATATGAATGATCGGATGTAATGCAGTAAGAAAATATGCAAGAGATTTGAGAAAAAGCGAATTGAACATGGTGATTTGAAACTTTTCTTTATACAAACGCATTTTTTAAAATTTTGGTGGATAATAGGCATCAAATAGGATAACTGCGGGTATGTTCTTCCTTTGAAAGCATGTTATATTAATGTTATCAACACTCACACGTACTTGCTGAAACAACCGTGTATCAATCTTCGAAGACCAAAGATTTGGTGGAAGATGTCCTATCTATATATATATATATATATATATATATATATATATATATATATATATATATAGAGAGAGAGAGAGAGAGAGAGAGAGAAAGAGTCAGGACGTCGACAGGTGAGTTCCGGCCGTTTCGACACCTGTTCGATCTGGCTGTCGAAACCGGGGCTTAGCCGTCGGGGTTCTGAATCTTTCTCTCTCTCTCTCTCTCTCTCTCTATATATATATATATATATATATATATATATATATATATATACGTACGTCCCGGGTTGAGTCGGGGATAACCACAGTAAGTAAGGTACTCAATACATGGCAGAGTAAATTTTTTTTATTTTATAGAAGGAGCTTCTACAGGACTAGTACTGTTTCATTCAGATGAAATCTTCAGGAAGGGCTTCCTGAAGATTTCATCTGAATGAAACAGTACTAGTCCTGTAGAAGCTCCTTCTATAAAATAAAAAATATATATATATATATATATATATATATATACAAGTGGTTACACAACAGTTAGTTCACCATACCGAGAACAATTGTTTCACCTTAGCGGATCCTCAGCTCGTAATGGACATGGTTCGTATAACTATGCCCATTACGAGCTGAGGATCCGCTAAGGTGAAACAATTGATCTCGAATGGTGAACTAACTGTTGTGTAACCACTTCTACCTAACTCGTCTCATCGACTGAGTGGCTCTACCACTACGGATATTACCTTCCAATGTTCTACCACTATATATATATATATATATATAGGAACGAGTAGGACCCCGACGGCTGAGCTCAAACCGTTTCGACGGCTAATTCTAGACTAGAAGAATTAGCCGTCGAAACGGTTTGAGCTCAGCCGTCGGGGTCCTACTCGTTTCTCTACTACCCTAAGTATTGAGTACTTTGGTGCGTTATGGTCCATCTGGTTCCTTACCACATTTCCTTCGTTATATATATATATATATATATATATATATATATATATATATATATATATATATATATATATATATATATATATATATATATATATATATATATATATATATATATGGATGTGTAGATGTAGATGTGTATGTATGTACATATATATACGTGTGTATCTTCGTGTGGATGTGTCACTGTGTGCCTTATTCTGAGGTATTTTGTTATGAATCATAACTTATGATAGTTTTGGCGGAATCATTACGAAGACCTTTCAGAAATACAAGAGTGAGATGCAGCCGAGAGTAAAGTAATGAAATCGAAAGAACTTATCAATCGTTTAACTTATATTACACGAAATTCAGAGATTTGAGCCGCGTTTTCAAAAGGAGAGAAATGAAATAGGGTAATACCGCCGAGCTTCGGTCTACAGCGGAGAGATTAGTACGGAGTATTGTGAACATGCATAGATTTACCTCCCTTGAACATATATCTCAAACGCATAATTACTGAATGTACCCATTTGTCTGTAATTCACGTATATAAATAGGATTGATTCTATTGGCTCGGACACAGCTTCCTGTAGATGGAATGTGGGATCATCTACCACCACAAACTATGAAACTATTTATTCTATAAAACCAATAAAATGTCTATTAAAATATGTAAGCTACACCTATGTTTACATATTGAGAGTTCTTTCTTTCATAATACAAAATTACACACAAGGAACTGATGATATACATACATACATACATACATATATATATATATATATATATATATATATATATATATATATATATATATATATGTGCATACATATATATATATACACACCCCACACCCACGCATATATATATATGTGTGTGTGTATGTCTGTACGTGTATAGAGAGAGGGGGAAAGAGAATTTTACAAACTGTCAAGAGACAAAGATGATGCAAGATAAAGGGAAACAATATAAGCAAACCACAACAAATATGAAATAAAATACAACAATACCAACAACAACAACAACAACAACAACAACAACAACAACAACAACAACAATAGAGAACATAACCACACTCTTCTTCTCTCTCTGCCTCCTTCTCCTCCCCTCCGGAAAATTATAAGAACACAGAATGACAGACAGAAGAAACGAGAAGGGAGCGAAGACAGCAGTATATGAGGAAAGGATGGAAGACGGCGAATGAGGAGAAATGGAAGACACAAAAACCTAAATAATGTGAAAGAATGAAATTTGTTCTGTTCATGGAGAGATTTCCATGCCGTATACTTATTGTGGCATGCGAAAGAATTAATTTTGGTAAAAATCAATTCAGCATCAGCTCAGCACTGCATTCATCTTAGCAGCCTGCTTCTTCTGTCTTAGATTTACTTTCATCTCTTTGTTATATTTATATAGTTATGGATGTATATATATATATATATATATATATATATATATATATATATATATATATATATATATATATATATATATATAAATATCAATATATATATATATATATATTTGTGTGTGTGTGTCTGCATATCTGAGTATACATATATACATTCACACATTTATACATACATGCATACATGCATATATATATATATATATATATATATATATATATATATATATATATATATATATATTTGTGTGTGTGTGTCTGTATATCTGAGTATACATATATACATTCACAGATTTATACATACATGCATACATGCATATATATATATATATATATATATATATATATATGTCTGTATATATATATATATATATATATATATATATATATGTCTACACATATATATATATATATGCATGTATGTATATGTACACACACACACAGCCCCACCCCCCACACATACACATATATGTGTCTGGTGGAGGTGTCTAGATATATACATAAATCCTTATATACATATATATACAAATAATGGTATAAATATATATTACTTTCACCGTTGCTGTTATTCAATCAGTCTCCATTACTGTATTCTATATGATTCTCCCAGATATTATATATATATATATATATATATATATATATATATATATATATATATATATATATATATGAGCAAGCGTTTTTGCCAGCCTCCTATATAGCGGTTGAACGAAGATAGCTCTTATTCGATTATTCGATCTTACTATGAGCCAGGTATACCTTATGAAATTTGCATATAGGAACTGTCTTTGTTGATAGCCATATATAAACTATATACGATTGTGTTTTTTGTATACATGTTCCAGCCCCTCTCTCTCTCTCTCTATATATATATATATGTATATATATATATATATATATATATATATATATATATATATATATATATATATATATATATATATATATATATGTATATGCGTATGTGTGTGTGTGTCCATGTACATGTATGTGTGTATGTTTGTATGTGTGAGTGTGTGAGTGAGGGAGAGACAGAGAGGTGGGGGTGAGATAGATATAAGGTGAGAGTGCGGAAGTATGTATTGCAGGTTATATATATCTTCTGTCTTCCATGTATTTGATTGTGCCAGCTATAGATGAAGAACTATTCGCAAGCCAATCAAGTTTTCATTCCTTCAAATCGAAACGATTTTGATTCTTTACCGAAAAATCCGTCAAATTCTTATCTATACATTAACATGTGTATAGCCACATGAATCTTTCAACTATTTAGTATCCCATGCGAAAACATAAATTATCTTTTTTTTTTACCCTTTTCTTATTATGTGCAGAAGACAATATAAAAAAATGTTCAAGTTATCAGGTGATATAATTTTTTTACATGTTGAAGCCTTAATATTTATGAATTTATGATTAGTTGAGAAATGTGAGCCCTACATTCTGCGACATGACTAATATATGATCTCTGTAAATTATATTTGCAAACATCTACTTAGAAAGAAATAGCTAAGAATGTGCCTACAGAAAAATCATCGACTCAAACTTTCTTGTTGTGTAACTGGATGTGTCACTTTTCCAAAATACATGTACTGCATGTTCTACAAAATAAGGTAAAAATCCATGGGTTTATTAGAAGGTATTGGAATGCAGTTCGGTGCAAATATTTAACAATGGAAACATAACATGTATATTTAACATGTAAAGCTTAAACAATGAAAATAGGAAACATGCTAGAAACTAATCGAACACATGGAACATATGTGTTAAAACAGATAGAGAGAGAGAGGACATTCGATGTTAACAGAACGAGTTGAATGAAATCAATTTAAAATCGTGGTGCTTTTACTTTTCTTTTTAATATGAACAATACTTAAACTGTTATTCTATCCATTACTTGATGCAGAGTAGAATATATTTCAATCGGAATACAGGAGTTGATATTGTTGTATCTTGGAACGTGTGAAAACCAATGAATATATAAGGAGTACTAAAACTCCCAAATGATGTATATATGATCTTTGTAGTTCGTACAAAGGAAAAATAGATTGATTTGTTGAGAAAATGGATATAAACGGAGAAGATATACTGTATGCTATGTAAACAAACGAATGCAATTGCATATATATGAGTTTATA
>OZ024754.1:3589845-3597345 GCA_964016885.1 Eledone cirrhosa | reverse complement strand
TCAGTTTCGCTCCTGACAACCTTTCGTACTCCTCCAGTAAGGTACCGATCGCCTCGATCTCCGAGTCGGTTGATACCATTACTGTTACGTCATCGGCGTAGGCCGACACCGCTTTGCTCAATCCTGGTTCCAGGGGGATACCCTGCAACAACTCCAACTTCCTCAGTAAAGGCTCGAGAGTCAATACGTACAGAAGGGAGGAGAGAGGGCACCCCTGTCGAATGGATCGTGTGATTTCGAACGGCTTCGAAAGGTAGCCGTTCACCTTGATCCTAGAACAGATGTGGTTGCTATGTAGGGCAGTGATCCAGCCTCTGAAAACAGGACCGAACCCAGCCGCCGCTAGCACCGCATCCAGGTAACCATGGTCGACCCTATCGAAGGCCTTAGACTGATCCAAGTTGATCAGGGCCCCACCGAAGCCGGGTTTGTTGCCAACCCTCTCTATGATGTATCGCATGAGGTGGAGGTTATCGTGAATGGACCTGGATGGGATAGCACATGTCTGCGCATCTCCCACCAGGCCACCCACGACAAGCGCCAACCTCTTTGCTAACACCTTGGCCAAAATCTTTAACTCTGTGTTTAGCAGGGTTATGGGCCGAAAATTATTTATACTATCCCCCTTGTTCTCGTCCTTCCTCACCAGCGTGACTACGCCCTTGGCTACAGAACAAGGAATTCTCCCGTTCTGCTGCCAATTGCAGTAGACCGCTTCGAGGAGTTCGGAGAAGAAGACCGGCATTGCTAAATAAAGTTCGTAAGGTATACCATCGAGACCTGGAGATTTGCGTCTGCTGCATTGGCTCAGCGCATCTCTGATCTCATCAGCCGAGATTGGTCCCTCGCAGGACTCCGCCTCTTTGTTCGAGAGACGCGGCAGGCCGTCGAGGTATGGACCGAAATCCACGCCCCGGCCCGGACCCTCGCCTCCCCCGAACAATCGGGCAAAGTGCTTTTGAAAGGCCTCGCACATCTGCTTAGGCTCCCGGATCACTCGTCCATCTTCGTCTTGCAACGACCGGATGGTGGATCGATTTCCACTTTTAGCTTCTGTCACGCGGGCCCATCCAACGGCTTTGGCCCCCTCATTACCTAGAGCACGTATTTTACTTCGAATGACGCAGCCTTCATGCTTTGCATCGAAAAACTGGTTCAAGGCCGTCCTCGATGCCAGCACTCTGGCCACATCTTCGCTCTTGATTGCCTCTTCTAATTTACCTGTTAATTCTTTCTCGTTTCTATTCCTATTGGCAGCTAACATCTTGCTATAACTTATTGATTCTGTTCTAATCTCTCTTTTGAGAGATGCCCACCATCGGTTGTTGACGATTGCACCCGTCAACCTCTCCTTAACTAATCTGCTAATCCGGTTTCTGTAAGTCTCTTTTGCCGGTAAAGACAAATTAAGTTTCCAGTAACCGGGACCCTGTCTATGTGTTTTCTCGAGATTGACCACGCAGGTCACTAATTTGTGATCCGTGTAGCCAACCGTGCGCATTTCTGGACAGCTTAATATGTCCCTATCCTTACTTCTAACTAAGAATCTATCTAAGTACGATCTAGATTGACCACTGTGGTTTCTCCAAGTCCAGGTAGGCACAGTTGGAAAATCTAGTCGATATCTATCGACCAAGTTAAAACGGTCGAGTAACCCCTTGAGGCTGTTACACCCCCCTCTATTAGGACATGCTCCTGCATAGTCCCAACGTGCATCTAGGATGTCATTCCAATCCCCCGCTAGAAGCAGGGAACGCGACGTTCCCAGAAAAGTCTCCAAACGCTGGAAGAAGTCGGGCCGTTCAGCTCCGAAAGGGGAGTAGACGGCGACCAGTCTCAAGGCCGCACTTTCACTACTGCCAACGTCTAGCACCAACAAACGACCCTCCGGGTCCGAGTGCACAACCTGTACGGCAAGACCCAGGTGTTTTTGCATCAGCACGACAACCCCACCCCCACCTCCAGGTTGACAGAGAGATGCATGCACCTCAAAGTCATCGAAGGTGGGGGCCAGCTGCCGCATGACGCTGATTCGAGTCTCACAGATAACCATTACATTTATACTACATGACCTGAGGTCATTTAGAAGCTTTGCTTGCTTCCAAGTTGAGCCCAGGCCACGTGCATTCAAACATCCTACTCTTAACACATCCATGTGGGCGGCAGAGCCAAAGGAGAGTGTAGAGACCTACCTTTCCGCTTCCCGGGGTTCGGGTTGCACGACTTCCATGGGGTCGGGGGTGTTGGGTGAAGGGGTGTCTTGTGGTGGTGTGGGGTCGTCGGTGTGTGGTGGGGTTGGGGTGTTTGGAGTTGTGTTGGGGAGGGGAAGGGGAGGGGGAAAGCTTTTTAGTAGGACGCGGTTTATGGGTTTGACAGAGGGTGGTCCTACGTCCTCCTTAAAATCCTTTTTTAGTTTTTGGTAGAGGTTCATTGGGATTTTTATTAGTTTTAAATGTGGGTGGTTTTCTGATGAAACAAAGTTTACACCTTCGGTTTGTACCGAAGGATTATTGTATATGAGTTCATTTAATTTATTATTGTTTCTGTTGATGTAAGTATAGTGTAATGTCTTTTTTTCCGATGGTGTGAGTGTTTCGAAGAGGGGAGGGGCAGGTTTGGTTTTGTTTGTTGCTGGAGGGGTGTTTTCTGTTTTGTTAGATTGTGTTGCGATTTGGGTGGGGGTTGTTTGTCCTTGTGTGTTTTGCACATGTTTTCTTTTTTTCCTTTTAATCTGTCTGAAGGACTCCGTTTCTTCCTCCGAATTCGTTGGGTTATCTTCAGTGTTGGAGGGAAGAGGTATGTTTGCTGGTAATGTTTCCGTGTTGGTTTTCTTTGTGGGGGAGATGGATGTCACTATGTTAGACTGTGTTGTGTGTTGTGTCTGCGGTGGTTGTGTTGTTTTATTGAGTGAGAGGTTGGGTGGGCCTGTATTTTGTTTTGGGGTAATGTGTTGTGACTGTTTGTGTTGTGGTGGTGTTGTGGTGTTACTGAGGGACGGGTTGGGTGGGACTGAGTTTTGTTGTTTGTTTATCTGTTGTGGTGGTGGTGGTGGAGCTGGTGTTGGTAGCAGGGTTTTCTTTTTGTTGAGTTGGGGACAAGCGGCCTTCAGGTGCCCTCTGCCTGCACAGATATGGCAGGACGGCCTTCTCCCCTCCACGCTAATGTTTATATACCCGTGGTCCTCTAATAGGATTCTGTCGGGTATTTGGGCGATGCGTTCAGGCTTCATTTGTACTACCAGCTCTATACCTGTTCCACTGAACGCATTGCCTGTGGTTTTCCCAATGGAAATCACGTTGTCATTCACTGGATCGATGAAGCCAGCTATGAGCCAGCAGTAGTCCACATCTGGCATCATTGCATCCAGCCATATGCGTTGAGTTTTTTTTCCCATATAAGATGGATAAAAGGTGAAATTTTTCGAACGAATCGGTGACAAAGCACATTTTTTTGCCGCCGATTCGTTCTTCATGATAATTGCTAGGCTTCCATACAGTCTGTCTTTTCTTATGAAAGTTGTTTCATTCAGTACTTCTGCGAGTACTGTTTTGATATCTGCTTGAGAAGGCTGTTCAGGTTTTTTTGTACTGTTGTTGATGGTCCGAAACTTGACCGTTCGGCTTTCAATGTCTTTCGTGAATTCTTGAGGCATTTTTACCAATAAAATACCATTCTCACCTTCACTTATGTATTGTTTTGCGTCCGTGATCCTTCGTACCACATCTGAAATGTTTTCCGCTATATAAGTCAAAGATTTCTTTGTTTTCTGTGCAAATGAAATCTTGTCGTCTGCTTTGTTTTCTGATGTTATGTTATTTTCAACTGTTATTTTTTTGTTTGTTGTGTCTTTGTTTGTGTTATTAGTATTGTCATGCAATTTTTCAAATTTTTTTTCTTCGTTGTTTTCGACATTTAATTTTTCCTCCGCAGATTCGTCCGTTTTTATTTTCATTTTTCCTTCCTTCTCTATGACGTTAGTTGGGAAGGAAGGGAGGACTAAAGCGTGCGAGCTTACAACTCTTACCGCTGTCCCCCCACCACTATTTTCGTTCGCTGCGTTTAACATTTCTGTTAGACGATTGAAATTTTTTACACAAAATTTTTTTTTTAAAACAGGTTTTTCACCTCTAGGAGGGGTAAAGTTGAGCTGACCCACCGCCTGACAGTTCAGACGGAGGGTCAAGCTACACAATTGTATCAAAATTAAGTTTGAACTCACAAAATTTCCTCAATAAATTTGAACAAAACTTCTGTGCGAAGTGAATGACATCCACACTGTAGAACAGACGACAGCTAGATTAGAGAGTGGGAGAAATAGATAGATAGCTAGATGGATATATAGATGCATCGACAGATAAATATTTGCATTTGTAAGTCTGCTCGTACGGAACACTTGCATGGTCGGTTGTGTTTGTGTTTTTGTGTACATTACGTGGGCTGTTTGTGTATTTGTGAAACGTTATGCCATGCCGTAACAAATATTTTACTTCAATATATCTCATTATTTAATCTATAATATCTATTGTTTAATTTCTACAATTTCAACGTGTCATTACTTCCCTAGCTTTTGTTTACTTTGCGGTTAAGCTCTTTATGTTAACTTCGTTGCATGTATGTATTACAAACACACGTTGATTCATATATATATATATATGTGTGTGTGTGTTTGTGTGAGTGTGAATGTATGTATGCACACATATGTCTGTATATATATATATATATATATATATATATATATATATATATATATATATATATATATACCGACATATGTGTGCATATATATATATACATATGTGTGGTCACACACATATGTTTAGATATATATATATACACATATTTATATTTACATACCCATATCTATATCTATCTATCTATCTCTCTCTATCTTTATATATATATATATATATATATATATATATATATATATATATATATATATGTATGTGTGTGTATGTGTGTGTTTATACCGGGTTCAATTGAGGGTAACCACAGTAAGTAAGGTACTCAACACAAAACAGAGTAGCTTTTCTATATTAAATATACTTATTTCTCACGAATGAAACAGTTCTAGTACTGTAGAAGCTTTTCTATATTAAATATATATATATATATATATATATATATATATATATATATATATATGGTGGTAGAACACTGGAAGGTAAAATATCCATAGTGGTAGAACACTCAGTCCATGGGACGAGTTAGGTAGAAGTGGTAACACAACAGTTAGTTCACCATACCAAGAACAATTGTTTCACCTTAGCGGATCCTCAGCTCCTAATCATCACGAGCTGAGGATCCGCTAAGGTGAAACAATTGTTCTCGGCATGGTGAACTAACTGTTGTGTAACCAATTCTATATATATTTATATATATATTATTTACATTATTCTTAACTCTGAAGCCGAGAATCATTCGGTTTCCTAAATAGATTTATAGTCTACGACTTCATTTATACCATAGACGTGGTTTTGTCTTCGTGTGTAATTGTTCTCTCGAACCAAATAATGACGTATTATCTTCGTTATTTTTTTTTTCGTTGTCTCCACGAACCAAAGTATCGTCTTCCTGTCTTCCTTCGGTTGCAACGTTTTTCGAAATATTTACTTTTGCGTTCGCAGATTGATATTTTTAGTTTCAGAAGATCCCGTTAAGGGTGAAAGCAACGATTCTTTACTTAAACTTTAATCTGTTATTTTAATAAATATTTACTCTACGGTTCTTATATATTTGATATATATTTATCCTTATCGAGCCCTCTTTGGATTTTAGTCTTCAAATGTATTATTGTTACTATATATATATATATATATATATATATATATATATATATATATATATATATATATATATATATATATTTGTCGTAAGTCGCCTGGACTACTGCTCCCAGTTATGGTCACCCCATAGTGACAAACTAACAACGGAGCTTGAGGCAATCCAGCGAAGCTACACCAAGGGGATTGCCACGATGATGGAGACAATCTACTGGGAGAGGCTAAAGGAACTGAACCTCTCCTCCTTGGAACGAAGACAGGAGAGATACGCACCAAACTTTGGCATTGGGAGTTGGACAAACCGTCGAACAGGACGTCACTGTGTGGTGCGAAAGGTCCCGTCTTCCAAATCTAGAATAAGGAGCAGGTATTGCAATAGCCTGGGATTCAAGGGCCCTCAACTCTTCAACAAGATGCCGAGGGATCTGAGAGATTTGCATGACGTGGAGGTAGATGTCTTCAAGAAACATCTCGACACCTTGCTATCCAGGACCCGGATGAGCCCACAGCAAGGCACGAGGGAAACCTAAGGGCAGCAGCAACAAACTCCCTCTTACACCTGTGGCCAACCTATACAGGCTGGAGATAAAATGTGTAGCAACAAGGGCGGTGCCCCAGCATGGACTCAGCCGGATGGCTGATACAGCTAAAAGAGTAAAAGAGTAATATATATATATAATATTTAATACTTTTATACTCTGCTATGTATTGAGTACCTTACTTACTGTGGGTTACCTCTGATTCAACCCGGAATAACTTACCTACATATATATATATATATAGATTCTGCTCTGAGGATACAGTGGTCACAGCATTGGATATTTGAGTTCTGCAAATACTTGTAAATTTGCACATAGCATAACTAGGCTGTAGTACCACCGTGGAAACATGTGTAAGCACACGGAATAAATTATCTTTTTGTGATGTCTACCTGTTATTATTCATTCTTTATATATATATATATATATATATATATATATATATATATATATATATATATATATATATATATATATATATATATATATATATGGTGCGGTGTAAATATGAATAAAAACAGTCTGAATTATCAATTATAAGACTTGTGTCCATCGCGGTCAGGTCCTTAACATATACTACATTTTAACAACACGTTTACTTTATCCTCGGTTCTTTGATGTTACATGCAACCTCAGATTAAACAGATTCAGTAAAAATTATAATGTATTCATTAAGGTGGACTTTATCTTCTGACGAAGCATCATCTTGTTTGAAACTCATAGAATCCCCAACTTAATGCATTTCGTTTCCAAATACGAAGCACAACAGATCCCTAAATGCGCCAACCACACATTTCTCATTTTCATAGATTCCTGTAAGTGTTTCTTCCTGGTGATTCTTCCAGGCTGTGAGCCTTTCATTCTGCCATGTGCTGGTGATTGGTGGTTTTCTTGTTAATCTGCTTATTATTATTTTGATTTATGATGTTATGGTTGTGATGTAGAAAATTATTGTCACAGTTCTATTTGCCATGATGTTGTCATGTTTTTCATTGTTTAATTTCTTGTACAGTTTGTTGCTATTATGGCTCTTGTTATTCTGGGGGTTGTTGATTTTGTGGATCGGTATTTGCGGTTTTGGTGGTTTTTGTTGTTGTTTTTGTGTGTTTATAGATGTTTTTGTGGGTGTAGTTATTTTCAATGATTTTTATCGAGGCAGTTTTTATTGTTGTTAATTT
>OZ024754.1:3572345-3577345 GCA_964016885.1 Eledone cirrhosa | reverse complement strand
TGTGTGTGCTTGTGTGTGACTGGATACGTATATGCTTACATGGAGAAATACATACATACATACAAACATATGTATGCATGCTTATATCCATACATATATACATACATACATACGTACGTACATACATTCATCCCAAAATGCATACATAAATTCATGCATGCATTCATTCATTCATACATACATACATATATATGGATATACATATATACGTATATACATATATATACATATATTTAAGATGTCTCTCCCTCAGAGCCCCTGAATAAATGTAAGATTCTTTCTTAGAGCATATTCTATTGATTCCTGCTGTTCTAAACAGTAAGACCTTCAGGCTGCTGGAACACAAGTCTTAAAGTGCACCTACTTTTACCGTTAAAATTGCCTCAATATTTTCTTCTTATTCCACTTTTTACCGTTAAATTTCATTTTTGTATTGTGTTTTCTATGCATTTTTAAATTCATTTCTTTTTTCATGCATTTTATATGCTTATGTTTGAATTATTTACTCATGTATATATATATATATATATATATATATATATATATATATATATATATATATGTATAAGTATATATATTTATATATTTTTGCAAATATGTGTGTGAATATGTGTATTGTATGCATATATACATATATATATATATATATATATATATATATATATATATATATATATATATATATATATATATATATATATATATATATATATATATATATATATACTTATACATATATATGTATGTATATAAAGATATATATATATATATATATATTCTATTCCTTTATCTGTGTATTTGTCTTGTTGTTGACTTTATGTCTGTTGTAGTTTGATGAGGGAAGAACGATAAGTGTATAGAAAATAATGCAAGGCTAATAACAAAAGCAAACAAATAAACTTTGATAAAACTGTATTTAAACCATCCTCATATTCATTTTCAACATCAACTAAAGCAAAAACAAAAAACACACCAGCCATAATATTGACAACAATGGTTGTCGTAATAGTAAGGACATTGATATAAAACATATGTTCAGGCATTCATGCTTCTCCCATGAGCTTTCTGAAGTACCGTCATATGTAAAGATTACTTATAAAGAATGTTTACGCAAGACCATGTAACACACCTTAGTGGTGAAGTTGTTATAAAATTTAACTGTAGGAGGAAATCAAAACTCTGTCGTTTACTTGTATTTACATCAGAAAAATATCAGCTTGTATAATATCAAATGTTATAAAAGTGGACGAATGTATGGTGCAGGCATAGCTCTATGTTTCGGTAGTTCGCTTCAAAATTAGTGAATGTGAGTTCTCTCCCGTAGTTATGCCTTGTGAGTGAAATTTGCTAGACTGAAGCTGCAGGAGTCCAGCGCACGTATATAGAAAATCAGTATACACTGAGGATGAAGAACTCAGAGCTGTACGACAGCCTCCCAAAAGTCAGCTCGAAAGAAGCACAGAGGAGACTGAGGTTAGCTGGTCATGCTCACCGACATCCAGACATGACACTGCACTCAGTGGTCCCGTGGGGGCCCCTGCACGGACACACTAGAAATCGGTCAGAAATCGGTGTCTTGTTACGCAGGACAGGGCAGCAATGATGAGGGGCAGAGACCGCTGGAGAGAACTCGTCCATGGATCGCGGGGATTATATATACATATATATAAATATATATATATATATATATATATATATATATATATATATATATATATATATATATATATATATATATATATATATATATATATATATATAACGAAGGAAATGTGGTAAGGAACCAGATGGACCATAACGCACCAAAGTACTCAATACTTAGGGTAGTAGAGTGGGTAATAGGAATAAGTAGGACCCCGACGGCTGAGCTCAAGCCGTTTCGACGTGAACCTAATAAATTCATATTTGTACTGCCTCTCTGTTTTTGTTCCTGTCTAAGATTTAACTATATATATATATATAAATGATATATATATATATACATATTATAACATATATTACGCAATGACATGTACACCATACATAACAATACAGTACAGTATAGTAAAACAGGAAAAATTAATGATTGCAGTCTGGTACAGATACAGAAGGACGCAGGGAGTAAATACCAGGAATAGAGAGAGTGAGTCCTTAATATACATGATGAAGGAGAGAAACAAAAACATCTAGAAATAAAAGTCTCTGTATATATTTTCCCAAAAAAACAATTATATTATATAGCATTACCAGCTTGCATTTGAGTTAGTGTTAAGTAGCTTAATGTTACTTGCTAGGATTTTGTTTGTAATAATTTATCATTCCTTTTTATATTTCATAAGAGTGATTTGTAATAGAAAGACGTTTGAATATGAATAATAATTGTTTTGGGTTGATATAGATTTTGTTTTATATTCCTGTAAGTTTTAAGATATCTGCCGTTCGCATAGATAAACGTGTAGAGACACATATATATACAGACACAGACATAAACAGAGAGACTTGCATAGACAAACAAACATATACATATATATATAGGGAGAGATTGATATATATAAATATATATATATATATATATATATATAATTATATTTATATATATATATAGTTATATGTACAAATATATATACATGTACATATATATATGCATATATATATATATATATATATATATATATATATATATATATATATATATATATATATATATATATATATATATATACGTATATATATAACCATACACATCCCGCGCTGAAGATCCGCGAAGGTGAAACAATTGTTCTCGGTATGGTGAACTAACTGTTGTGTAACCATATATATATATATATGTGTACGTGTATATGTACATATAATTATATCTACGTATATATATATATAAATATATATATATGTGTTTGTGTGTGTATATATATATACATATATATGTACACATATAAATATGTACATGTATATATATTTGTACATATAATTATATATATATATATATATATATATATATATATATATATATATATATATATATACATAGCTGGCGACAGTTCTTCATTTGCCAGAATTATTGATCGAACAATTCCTATATCTGAGCCATTGCTATTTTTTTAATCTTTTTGCATATTAGAATTTTTTTTTATTTTTTATTTGACCTTTTTCTTCACAAGCCTTGTTTTCTTTTATATTTCAGCACCTAAACCTAGCGTTATATACATACATGTATACATACATATATACATACATACAAACATAATACAAACATAATACATACCTACATACACATACATATACATACACAGACACACACACGTATATATATATATATATATATATATATATATATATATATATATTTCTATGAGTATGTATCATAAATAACTGTTACCGTAGACAGCAATATTAGTTTATTGTCCTCTTTGACTCTCTTAAAATATTAATAAATGGGACGATATGTATCGTTGTTTAATGTATCAATATATTTGGGTTAGTAATAGATGGGATAAGTCTATCTAAATGCACATATTCCGCCTATTATATGTTAATTTCTAGGTATATATGAGAACACAAGCACACACATATATACAAACACGCACCCAAACACATACACATTACAACATATAGATATATATGTATACAAATATATATATCTGTGTGTGCGTGTCTGTGAATCTAATGTGCACGAGTATGTGTGTTTTTGGGGTTTACATGTACATAATGTTTTACATAGATGTGCTAACAACCATAAATATTTTTGTACTCTGCCAGCGATTTGTAATATAATATATATATATATATATATATATAGGGAAAGAGTCAGGACCCCGACGGCTGAGCTCCGGCCGTTTCGACAGCTAGATCTGAACCTATGGTCCACCGGGAATCTTACCACACCTTCTTTGTTTTATATATATATATATAGCTAAATACTGATGTTGGTTAGATTATCAATATTAGTATTATTGGGGCACCCACTGATGAATTATAGAAGCCCACTTGAATATATATCTATTGATGGTATACAGGCTACTATATAAATTGGTATAATTTCACCCAAATTGTAGGAATCCTATAATGCAACGAGACGTCCGTCTGGGAAGGGATATATACGATATGTCTCATATGAAATAATACAGCCAATTTTCCACGCAATACATTTAGTTAGCACCCCGAACGCTTAATTAGGAATATACTCACTTATTTCCTAATGTTTGTTGAGTGAGTTGGAATTTGGCCGGAATATCGCTAAAAAGCTTTCTCCGATAATGTATTTATATATATATATATATATATATATATACATATGAGTTGGATTTGTTCTTGTAACACATTAGACCATGTCAATGAATATCGGGGCAGCAATTGTATCTCCCCAGATAAAAAAAAATCAGCAAATTTGGCCGACGCTCCACAAAAATCAAATTACTCTGCTGCGAGATTCAAATCCACAGAAAGCATTTGAGCAATATTCACCCCAAATTTTAACAAATATTATTTTACTAACTAGAAGTTAAACAAACTACAATATAGACCAAGTAGTTCTCATTAGCCTGTCTGTGTGAGCAATGAAGTTAGCAGAAGCACGGAAGAACCCTCAAACAAAATCGCCAAATATACATCCAGATGTAATTACGTTGATGACCAAATTCAATGAAATATAACTAAATAAATTGTATTATTAATAGAGCTAATTAAACCCAAATACCAGTGAACGACAAAATATTAATGACCACATTCGTTCCAAGTACAATAAAACTTAAACAATAATACCAATCAAACTACAAACATCTGGCCCACCGCTGTGAAGAAAAATAAACACTAATTGAACATCCTTTCCAGGAAAAAATCTTAAAATAGACAGCTAAATTTCAACTCTCTTTTAGCTCAACAATATCTTGACTCATATCAAAATAACTACATATTGTTATTCACTATAAAGAAACAGATATCACTTAGAGAAACAGATATTGGCTGTACAAACTCAAATTTACAAAACATGAAAATATCGAAAAATTCGAACGTTATTACGAATG
>OZ024754.1:3562745-3567745 GCA_964016885.1 Eledone cirrhosa | reverse complement strand
GTATATAAATACAAACATGCATATATATATATACATTCATACACATGCATGTATATAAATACAAATATGTATGTGTATATATATATATATATATTTATATATTTATATATATATATATATATATTTATATATAGAAGTAGAAACACAACAGTTAGTTCACCTTACCAAGAACAATAGTTATATTTTTACTCTTTTACCTGTTCTAGCCATCCGGCTGTGGCCATGCTGGGGCATCGCCCTTATATATATGTGTGTAAGTATTGTTGTTTAGCCCTAGGTCAACCATTGTGAGCAGCCCTTAAATCAGAACACTCTGTTAGATAAACCTGTGATTCAAACCACTTGCCTTATCACAGTGTATTTCTCTGGATCACCTTTACAATTATGTAATGATACACTTGTCCCTAGAATGCTCAGGCACTTCAGCATTAATTTCAGAAAACAGGCTGTTCCATTTATTAAACAACTGTTAAACATTCACACACTTTACCTGTCATCCTTACGGGGTCAATTAAATAAATACCAGTCATATATTGGTGTCAATTTAATTGACTTTTCCCCTCACCAAAATTGCTGGCCTTACAAGGGTCGGTAAAATAAAATACCAGTCATACACTTGGGTCGATTTAATTGATTTTTCCCCTCACCCAAAATTGCTGGCCTTACAAGGGTCGGTAAAATAAAATACCAGTCATACGCTTGGGTCGATTTAATTGATTTTTCCCCTCACCCAAAATTGCTGGCCTTGTGCCTATATAAGAAATAATAATTAGTATTATTTTTAACTTTATTCTAATTAGTTATAGATCTGTGCTTGACTTTGAAATTTGAAGTCAGACTTTTTCTTTTCTTCTCTTTCCTTCTACTTTTTTTCTTTTTTCTTCTCTTTTGTTTTTTTTTTCTTCTTTTCTCTAAACAAATATTTCAATTTTATTTTTTTATCTTTTAAAGACAAAATCCAATTCTGAGATGTTTCTGACTCAAGACTGTTTCTTATACAGCATCACACAATATATAGTGTTGACTTGTTTTATAATTACTATTGTTGGTGTTACTGTTGTTGTTGGTGGTGATAGTGGTGGTGGTGGTGGTGGTGGTGGTGGTGACATTTCTGTTGTTATAGGAGGTGGTGGTGGTGGTGGTGGGTGACATTTCTGTTGTTATAGGAGGTGGTGTTGTTGGTGTTGTTGGTGTTATTGGTGATGGTGTGGGGGGGGGCATTTCTGTTGTTATAGGAGGTGGTGTTGTTGGTGTTATTGGTGATGGTGTGTGGGGGGGGGGGGGGGCATTTCTGTTGTTATAGGAGGTGGTGTTGTTGGTGTTATTGGTGATGGTGTGTGGGGGGGGGGGGCATTTCTGTTGTTATAGGAGGTGGTGTTGTTGGTGTTATTGGTGATGGTGTGTGGGGGGGGGGGGCATTTCTGTTGTTATAGGAGGTGGTGTTGTTGGTGTTGTTGGTGATGGCGGGGGGTGACATTTCTGTTGTAGGTGTTGGTGGTGGTGGTGACATTTGTGTTGTTCTAGTAGGTGTTGTTGGTGATAGTGGTGGTGACTTTGGTGTTGGCGTTGGTGATGGTGGTAGTGATGCTGATGCTGGTTTTGATGACAATGGAGAAGGAGGAGGAGGAGGTGGTGGTGTTGTTGGTATTGTTTTGTTTTTCTAACCATTTCACTGAAAACAATGTCACCAATCTCATCATCTCTTCCGGTTACTATTTAGGGGGGGGGGGGGGGGGGGTAGTGTTATTTTGAAATTTTTAATTTAAACATTTTTTCATTTGTTCTTTTCGTAAGGAGAATAAGAAGACCAGTAAAGAACAATAGAATGGTGATAGTGATTGTGATGGTGATAACGATGAGGGTGGTGGTGGTGATTGGCGGGGAATGAGAGTGGTGATGATGATGATGATGATGATAGTAATGATAGTAATGATAGTGATAATGATGAAAAGAAGTGATGATGATAACGATGAGGGTGATGGTGGTGGAGGTGGTGAGGATGAGGGTGTGGTGGAGGTGGTGATGATGAGGGTGGTGGTGGTGAGGATGAGGGTGGTGGAGGTGGTGAGGATGGTGGAGGTGGTGATGATGATGATGATGATGATGATGAAGAAACCTTTTCTTCTAATTTCAATCAGTTCTTGTGTATGAGTGACTTAATTTTAAGATTAAATTACATTTGCTCCCGCCCCCTGCCACCCTCCCCCACCACTCCCCCTCCCCTCATCACTGCCCTCCTCCACCCCTCCGCCTCCCCTCATCACTGCCCTCCTCCACTCAAGACTTTTTAAAAAAATGTTTCTTTTCTCTTCCTCTTTTTCATCTTCACTAGTTTTGGTCTTGACTTTTTGTCTGCCTGTCCCATCTGAAGTGGTCTGTTAGTTGATTCCTGATAGAGAGAGAGGGGGACAGAGAGAGTGTGTGTGAGAGAGAGGGGGAAAGAGAGTGTGTGTGAGAGAGAGAAGGGCAAAGAGAGAGGGGGAAAGAGAGTGTGTGTGAAAGAGAGGGGAAAGAGAGGAAAGAGAGAGGGGGAAAGAGTGTGTGTGAGAGGGGGAAAGAGTGTGTGTGTGTGTGTGTGTGAGAGAGGGGGAAAGAGAGAGAGTGTGTGTGTGAGAGAGGGAGGGGAAAGAGAGTGTGTGTGAGAGAGAGAGAGAGGGGGATGTCTTAAAGAAAGAGATTCACCTATGATAACACCTGATCTTTTAAAAGACTGAAGAGTGAATGAGGTAGAAGAGGAGCTTAGAGAGGTGGAGAGGGGTGAAGCAACTAAACTACAGGGTGTATACATTTTTTTTGGAACACCCTATATATATACACATACATATATATAACATACACACACATATATATATATAACAAAGGAGGTGTGGTAAGGAACCAGGTGGACCATAACGCACCAGAGTACTCAATACTTAGGGTAGTAGAGTGGGTAATAGGAAAATGTTCAAGACCCCGACGGCAGAGCTCAAGCTGTTTCGACGGCTATTTCTGGACTGAAATAGCCGTCGAAACGGCTTGAGCTCTGCCGTCGGGGTCTTGAACATTTTCCTATATATATATATATATATATATATATATATATATATATATATATATTATATACACACACGTGGGGGAAGCAACTAAACTACAGAGGGTATACATTTTTGTGGGGACACCCTGTATATGTATATATACACACAGTGTGCTGCTGCATGGCCTGGCCTGGCTTGTTCTGCTCTGACTGCACCAGTGACGGTGTTTTTGACTAGAGATGCTGGAAGAAGGAGCTTACTGCTGCAGCAGCAACAACAACAACAGTAGTAGTAGTAGTAGTAATAGTAGCAGTGGCAGTAGTAGTAGTAGTAGTAGTGGTGATTGTGGTAATAGTAGTAATAGCAGTAGTAGTGGTGGTAATAGTAGTAGTAGCACTAACAGTAGTAGCAGTAGTAATACTAGTAGTAGCAGCAGCAATAGTAGTTGTAGTAGTAGTATTAGCAGCAACAGTAGTAGTAGTAGCAATAATAGTATAGTAGTAATATTAGTAGCAGTAGCAGTGGTGGTGGTGTCAGTGGTAGTAGTAGTAGTAGTTAGTAGTAATAGTGGTGGTGGTGGTGGTGTCAGTAGTAGTAGTAGTAGTAGTAGTATTAGTAGTAATAGTGGTGGTGGTGGTGTCAGTAGTAGTAGTTTAGTAGTGTCAGTGGTAGTAGTAGTAGTAGCAGTGGTAGTGGTGGTGGTAGTGGTGGTAGTAGTAGTGGTAGTGGTGGTAGTAGTAGTGTGGTGGTAGTGGTGGTGTCAGTGCATTATAATGGTTCATGGTCAGTGGAAGTTGATGAAGCTAACACAGGGAATGGCTGGCTTTGAGAAATGATTGCTTCTGCTCTAATTGGCTGCATTTGCTTTCATCATCACCACACCACCACTACCACTACTACCACACCACCACCACTACTACCACACCACCACTACCACTACTACTACCACCACTACTACTACTACCACCACCACTACTACCACTACCACCACTACTACTACTACTACCACCACCACTACTACTACCACTACCACCACCATCACCACTACTACCACCACCACCACCACCACTACTACTACTACTACCACCACCACCACTAGCACACCTACACCACCACCATCACCACTATTACTTCTATCTATCTATCTCTTTCACTACCTCCCTCTCTTTATCTCTCTCTCTCTCTATCTCCAAGTTGTGTTTGTCTTTTTTACTTTTGTAGCAGGTGGACAAATTTTGGCAGGTAGTGATGGTGTGATTAAAGCTGTCAGCCTCTCTCTCTCTCTCTCTCACACACACACACTTTCTCCCTCTTCTTTTCTCTCTCTCTCTCTTTCACACACACACTTTCTCCCTCTTCTTTTCTCTCTCTCTCTCTTTCACACACACACTTTCTCCCTCTGTTCTCTCTCTTTCACACACACACACTTTCTCCCCTCTTCCTTTCTCTCTCCCTCTCTCTCTCACACACACTTTCTCTCTCTGTCTCCCTCTCTCATCTTTCTCTCTCTCTCTCCCTTTTTTCACTTTCTCTTGCCCTCTCTCTCGTTCTATTTCTCCCTTCCTCTCTCCCTCCATCCTCTCTCTTTCTCTATCAGAACACAACCCACTCCACTTCACTCCACCCTCTCAAAAAATGAAATAATAATAATAATTGTTTCTACTTTTGGCACAAGGCCAGCAATTATTCCAGTGTATTACTGGTACTATCATTTTATCAACCCCGTAAGGATGAAAGGCAAAGTTAACCTCAGCGGGATTTGAACTCGGACCATAAAGGGCTGTAACTCTATGCTGCAAAGCATGGCGTCCGACCCTCTACCGATTCACTGTTCGCTTGTCTTGCACTTAATACGCATTGAGCACACTGTCCCCTTTACTGCTGGCTTATAGTTCTCAACTAATCTCCTATCTCCTTCTTGATTGGAAAAAAAATTTAAAACATTGACAGACCCATTTTGAGTTGTCAATTCCACTCCCACTCCCA
>OZ024754.1:3522745-3542745 GCA_964016885.1 Eledone cirrhosa | reverse complement strand
CCTGTGGACCTCTGTGTGTGTGCCTATGGACCTCTATGTGTGTGTGTGTGTGTGTGCCTGTGGACCTGTGTGTGTGTGTGTGTGTGTGTGCCTGTGGACCTGTGTGTGTGTGTGTGTGTGCCTATGGACCTCTATGTGTGCCTGTGGACCTCTGTGTGTGTGTGTGTGCCTGTGTACCTCTATGTGTGTGTGTGTGTGCCTGTGGACCTCTGTGTGTGTGCCTATGGACCTCTATGTGTGTGTGTGTGTGTGTGCCTATGGACCTCTATGTGTGTGTGTGTGTGTGTGTGCCTATGGACCTCTATGTGTATGTGCCTGTGTGAGAAGGAGGGGAGAGAAATTGATTTAAATACTTTAGAAACATGGTTTTATTTTTTTTGTTTCTTGTATATTATTGTTGTTGTTATATTTGTTGTTGATTTGTGTTTATAACTCTTCTGTTTATTGGGGCCTTGTGGCTAATAAAAGAACTCTTTATATATATATATATATGTGTGTGTGTGTGTGTGTGTGTGTGTGTGTGTGTGTGTTTGTATCTATATCTATCTATCTATTTGTATATATATGTATGTATTTATATATGTATATATATATTTATATATGTATATATATATATATACACACACACAATATGGTGGCATGAAATAAATTGAAATACTTCCAACAGGAAACAGGTGCAGATTTTAAATAAACAGAATTTTTTTTTTTTTTAAATATATATATTTTTTTTTTAAACCATACAAAAAAATAAGAAATCATAAAATAATTTAGTTTAGAAATAAACCAAATAATAACAAATCAACTGTAAATATTGGGTTTCCTTTTTAAATATACGCCAGGTACACTCTGCAGTGTTATCAGTTTGTTGAAGAGTTGTTTAGGTAGAGAGGTTGACGATATCGGTATAAAGAATCGGTGTTTCTAATCTGGGCCCCTTTTTGGGGTCCAGATTATCAACACCATCAACATTGATCCTTTTTATACCCTCCCCTACTTCCTCCTCCCTCCAAAACAACAACAATTGCTGTCCTTGTGCTATAACTAGATCGGTAGAGGGTCGGACGCCATGCTTTACAGCAAAGAGTTACGGCCCTTTATGATCTGAGTTCAAATCCCGCTGAGGTTAACTTTGCTTCTCATCCATACTGAGTTGATAAAATAAAGTACCAGTTACGCACTGGGGTTGATTTAATCGACTTTTCCCTCCCCTAAAATTGCTGGCCTTGTGCCTAAGTCAGAAATCATTATTGTTATGATATTTTTATAATACTTTATTTTTATATTTACCTGTCTCATCCCAGTACTTTGTTTACCTGTCTCATCCCAGTACTTTATTTTTACCTGTCTCATCCCAGTACTTTATATTTACCTGTCTCATCCCAGTACTTTATGTTTACCTGTCTCATCCCAGTACTTTATGTTTACCTGTCTCATCCCAGTACTTTATTTTTACCTGTCTCATCCCAGTACTTTATATTTACCTGTCTCATCCCAGTACTTTATATTTACCTGTCTCATCCCAGTACTTTATATTTACCTGTCTCATCCCAGTACTTTATATTTACTTGTCTCATCCCAGTACTTTATTGATTATTAATGTAGTTCTCTCTTTCTATTTGTAGGTAAGTATCCAGACCACCATTTTTTTACTTGGAATGGATTCTACGGATTTATATTATTCTTCCTCATCTTCTCTACCAAATAATGTCACCTTGCTGCATCAGATAAGACTGTTTACATATTTTACATATATTTTACACTCTCTCTTTCACTGTTTCACTATGTACATCTTACGTTTCCTTTATAATTCTTATATATATAATCATCATCATTATCATCATCTCATCATTGTTTAACGTCCATCGTCCATGCTAGCATGGGTTGGACGGTTTTGTTCCACTTGAGGCGAGATAAATTGGGAGACCATGTCTCGCTCATACAAAACTGTCCCTGGCAGGTTTTTTACGGCTGGATGCTCTTCTTAACACCAACCACATTTACAGTGTGGACTGTAAATTATTATATATTTTATATATATTATATATAAAGGGCGGTGGATTGGCAGTATCGGTAGAGGGTCGGACGCCATGCTTTGACGCATAGAGTTACGGCCCTTGCCATTCTGAGGTCAAATCCCGCCGAGGTTAACTTTGCCTTTCATCCTTACGGGGTCGATAAAATAAAGTACCAGTAATGCACTGGGATAATTGCTGGTCTTGTGCCAAAAGTAGAAACAATTATATATAAAATATATGTTATATATATCATCATCATCATTATTTAGTGTCTATTTTTCCAAGCTTGACTAGGTTAGATGGATCATCCACCTTGGGAGACAAATCTGGTCAGGATTGGCTACGCCATACCTTGCTCCAACAAGGACTGTAAATTTGACCAGATATCTACGGCTGGATGTCTTTCCTAACACCAACCACATTTACAGTATAATATGTTATATATGTATATTATATATTATCTCCTATCTAATACACAACCAACTCTACTAATCTGTCACCATATATATATATACACCACACTACACTGTCACTATATATACAACTCACTCTACACTGTCACCATATATACACCACACTCTACACCATTTATATACCACACTCTACACCATATATACACCACACTCTACACCATATATACACCACACTCTACATTAATACAATATTTGTCGGTTCTTCCTTAGTTATTCAATAGTTTTAAGACTTAACATGTCTGTTGTCACTGCCACCAGTTCAACAGTTGATTATGGCTGTCACTATGGTCCCCTAGCTTTAATTAGATGTCTCTGTGTATGCATGACCTTCCCTAATTACCTGACCTCATGACCTCCCGCCCGACCTCCTGACCTCTGACCTCACTACCTCCAAATATACCTCCATACAACTTACTTTCTCTGTCTATTATTCACTCTTGCTGGCCTTGTGCCAAAAGTAGAAACAATTATTCAAAGATTAACTGACATTGATATAGCTATATGTTATTGCACCCAAATTTTGGGTGGTTGGAAGGTCACTTGGGGTCATCTCAGTTTGTGGTTAAATTGTTTATGATCCTATTGATTACTTTTGATAACAAACCACCTGAAACCTCCCCTGGTTAGTGTTTAGATTTGTCTAAAAAAAATTATATGAGAACCTTTGTTAAATTATGTTCCAAACAATAGCTTGATAAGAAAAAAGTAAGTTATATTTCGTTAGAAATAAAAGTAGTACTAAATCCCTCTGACTTCCTGAATGTTTTCAAATTTGTACATTATTCTATGTGCTATACATGCACCTTTGATGAGTTGTAGTGCACCTGAGCACTGTACACAATTATTTTCATTATTATTATTATTGTTAGAGTGTTTCATTAGAAATATAGTTATAAAATAGTTATACCTTGCTATTTACGTCTTGGAAGATATATGTTTTTGTAAGATGTCATTTGGAAATGTAACTCTTAACATTCTGTTAAATAACTACCCAACCACCCTGTGTGAAATAACATTAGCAAAACATTCTCAAAAAATTCAAAATAAACAGCACTTTGACTGCATCGCATTAAATATTAATCCATTAATTTGAGGGAAGGTTTTTAGATGATTATAAACACTTTAACATTTAAAGCGGCCATATCTAGCCAGAATTCTCTCACCTCTTTCTGTTCAAACTGGTCGTAATTGGCCACTCATACTGATGTTAAGGTATTGTTCTCAAAATAAATTGTATCAAAATCTTGTAGTTTCAATATTTTGTGAGATAATTACATAAGTTAAAGCCTTTACAGCGAAAATACAATGGTATATATAGAGTAATGCAAATGCTAAAGAGTTTAAAGTATTTACTCTAATGCTGTAAAACTTCGCAATGATTTGTCCACTAATAAAGATACTACAAACATTTGAATTAACACACCTAGTTTTTAGATCTATTCTGCTAAACCGTTACAAGATGTTCAATAATTAAATAAGCACCTCCCTGTAATGCCACATAAACGAAACATCACTTTGTCTACATCACATTAAACATTGAAGTCTTTACTCTAATGTTGTAAATATTCAGAATGATTTGTCCACTAATAAAGATACTACAAACATTTGAATTAACACACCTAGTTTTTAGATATATTCTGCTAAATTTTTAGAGGATGTTAAGAAATAATTTAATAAACATCTTTATAATTGATTATAATTCAATAGAGTCGTGTCGTTTCTTCTACTTTTGGTTTGTCAATCTGTGAGGAATAAAGATTGTGATTCATCTTCGTTAGGTGAGTCTAAAGCATCTGAGTATTTAAGCCGATGTTGACCACAAAGATGTGATGTAGTTTAAGAATGCTGTGCGGCTTAGCACCTCTTTTGTCTGCATTCACCGATTCTCTTGCAATTGGCTTCTGTTTTGTTTCTTAACTACACTGATTAATACCATACAATTGGTATCATGGGAAGCGAAAATGGCAGGCAGGGTGTGGGGGTGGGGGCAGTGGTAGTGTGTAAAGACAGATAGCCAAGGGCTCCACCTGTGATGTAAGAGGAAGGAATCTATTGATTGACGATGACGATGACGGAGAAATCTAGGCTAATTTGGAGGGGTCGTTAGAGTAAGTGGTGTGAGGTATAACATCTGTGGTCAGCAATGGCTCCCTTCCAACAACACAGCATGGCACCTTATGTGGAACATACAACTGACAGTTCAACTCTTAACTTGTTTAATTCATAGCTGTTGGGCCAACACCACTCTCTCTCTCTCTCTCTACCACTCTCTCTCTCTCTACCACTCTCTCTCTCTATCTATCACTCTCACTCTCTCTCCTTTGTTTTTCTTCTTCCTCCTCTTTTCTTTGTTTTTCTTTTCCTCTTCTCTGTTTTTCTTTCTTTTATTCTATTTCTTTATATTTTTTTTATTTTACGTTTCCTTTTTCCTTTTACGTTTCCTTTTTCCTTTCTTTTTCCTTTCTTTTTCTTTTCTTTTCTTCATTTTCTTCTTGCTTCTTCCAACCACCCGTCCCCCCAACCAACCAACCAACCATCCAACCAACCATCCAACCAACCATCCAACCAACCAACCAACCATCCAACCAACCAACCAACCATCCAACCAACCAACCAACCATCCAACCAACCAACCAACCATCCATCCAACCAACCATCCAACCATCCATCCATCCAACCAACCATCCATCCATCCAACCATCCATCCATCCATCCAACCAACCAACCAACCATCCAACCAACCAACCAACCAACCAACCAACCAACCAACCATCCATCCAACCAACCAACCAACCAACCAACCATCCAACCATCCAACCATCCAACCAACCAACCAACTCTCTATCTCATTACAACATGCAGATATATTTTCTCAGTCTCTAAGAGGTTGAAGAGACCTTACTTAGAAATCTAAAGGAAATCTTTTTGTCTTAAGAATAATTCCTGGATGACTGAAATACAAAGTTAATCTATTTCTTTCTTTTTTTTTTTTGTATTATTATTATTATTATTGTTGTTGTTGTTGTTGGGGGTGGGGAGATTTTTTTCTTATTTTCTTCTTCATTGTGAACAGAAGAAAATGAAATAAAATAGAAAGAAAGAAAGAACAACGTTAATAGCAAAAGATGAAGAATTTCATATAGCATATATCCAGTTGGTATCTTTCACCATCTGCCTTTTGTTTCTATATCATCATCATTGTCATCATTGTCATCATGTCATTATAATCATCTTCAACACCATCACCACTAAGACCACCATCACTACCACTACTACCACCACCACCCCTCACACCACCAACACCACTACCAACACCACCACCATCATTACACCACCACCACCACTACCACTACCATCACCACCACCACCATCCATATCAACAACATCAGCAGCTGCAAAAAGTCTCAGCTTCTTTTTCTTCTTTCTTCTTTTTCATTTTTCTTTTTTCTTCTTTTCCTTCTCCTTCTCTTCCTCCCCCTCCCCACCTCACCACTGAGATCTATATTTGTCCCCTTTAAACCATGCCCCACCCCCCAAGGTTCCTTCCTTTTGTCTGTATCTATAGTTTGTCTCATAAATGTTGAACAGGATTTTCATAATTTGAACATGTATTATTTTTTTTTTTTTTCCATAAATTGAAAGTAACCCCCCACTCATTCACCCTTACAAATATTAAACAGATTTTTGATAAGTCGGAAGTAACCCCACCCCTTCAAATATTGAACATGTTTCTGGTAGGTCAGGAGTGGCCTAATTTCCCCCCCCCCCCCCCTCCATTCCATCAAACCCCTCCCCCATTGTTTTAGAAATCATCTATAGTTAGCCCCATATACCCCTCCCACGCCCGCCCCCTCCCTCCCTCAAAAAAATTTATTAAACATTTAATTTAAAAACTGGGGACCCCATGCGAGCTAAAGTGGTCAGCGAGTTTTTAGTATTTATCACCAGGCTGGTTTAGTTTAGTTAGTGTCATTGGTTTGTACCCCATAAGGATCTTGTAGTCTTCTTCTACCCTTAAGTAGAGGGCCCTGTTTGAAAAATATATTGTAGTCTCCATTTCATGCCACAAAAACTGGCAATGGGCTTGCCACTGGGAGGTGTGAGATGGACGCCTCAATTAATTAATAAATAATTTTGAGGAATTTACTAAAGTTATCAATTATTTCATTACTACGATAGTAACTTAATGTAAGGTTCTTATATAAAATTATGTTGGAAGATTTTTATTTAAATGGGAAACCTTTAAAATGAGTGATTTTATTTCAGTTTTGGCCAGGTTGGTAACTAAAGGGTTAAAATGGGTAGTTTTATTTCATAGAACCAGAGCCGGTTTGGACTGGATTGGTAACTAAAGGGTTAAATCACTCCAAACTCTTAATTATTTGCAAACTCTAGGCAGTGTTCTTTATTGGCAATATAGTAACGGAAGTGTTTATACTTATCTAGATAACTTTTTCCATAATTATATGTTAGAATCTTTAAAGATATATTCCAAATATTTACTATATCACTCAAAATTCTAGATCATTTTCAAAATTATTTAAAAATGCTACTCTGTGTTTCATTAGAAATATGGTAATGAAAAGTTTAAAGTGGTTTATATTTATGTAAAAACATTCCATCATTATTTTATGTAAGAACCTTTGTTAAGCTATGCTCCAAAAACCAACTTATTGACAAAGTTAGTTGTATTACTAAATCACTCAAAATTTTAGATTATTTTCAAAATTATTTGAAATTCCTATGCACTGTGTCTCATTAGAAATATGCTAATGAAAGGTTTAAAGTGGTTTATATTTATCTAAAACCATTCCATCATAATTCTGTGTAAGAACCTTTGTTATGTTAAAAAAAAACAGCTTAATAATGACAAAGTTAGCTATATTACTAAATCCTTCCAAATTCTCGATTATTTTCAAAATAATTCTGAAAATCTTAAGCAGTGCTTTTCATTAGAAATATTGTAATGAAAAGAGTTGAAAGAAGGTAGATTACAAGACATCATAAACATCAACAACATCAGCAGAAATGTTTTCTCGCTCTCTCCCACATGCTCCCCCTCTCTCCCACTTTCTCTTCCTCTCTCTCTCTCTCTCTCTCCCCCTTGCTCTCCCTCTTCTCTCAATTCTTGGTTAACATCATATATAGTGAAACATAGTGCGTCATTGCTTCACTTCTTAGTGCAAAGGTTGACCAAAATCTCTTCTCAGTAATCTATTATGTTGATTTTAAAATTTCATTCAAATTCCATTTTTACTTTTATTCTTTTTTATTTCTGTTAAATATTCAATTGAAAAGTCTTTCCTATATCAATAATATTGAAGAAATTGAATTTTACAGCAACACAATTATATTTTTGCTCATTACCATAAATATAAATAAATTCTCCACATAATCTCATTTGAATATATATAACTACTTTAAAATCCAAGAACTAAACCTTCTTCCATTTCGTGCAAGGTTTGGGGAATCTGTTCTTACCATAAGAAGGTGGGAAGAGAAAGAGGGTGGGGTGAGCTCCATACTTTACAGAAAGATATATTTTATTTATCTTGTTTTTATTTTTTGTTTTTTGCTTAATTTTTTGGTTTGATTATGGTTTTATTTATCTTATTTCATGCTTATATGAGTTACCTGGTGCATTTTAATAGAGTATTCACACACATCTATACATATACACATATGTATGCACACATGCACACACATACACACACTCTGTATCTGCTTTTCCATGTACAATGTTGTTAATATATATATATATATATATATATATATATATATTGTTATGCTTTGGGAGGGTCATGTTGCCAATAAGAAACACACGCACCAGTTGCTTTCACTTCAATTTATTATAAATTAAATTTATAAATTTAGGAATTTATAAATTTCCGGTTGGTTGATAGAGAGTATTAACAATTGGAAAGACCAATGGAAACATTGTTTCCTCGGTCCGATTTGACGAAAGTCGATCGACTGTCTATATATATATATATATATATATATATCATCATCATCATCAACGTTTAACGTCCGTGTTCCACGCTTGCATGGGTTTGGACGGGGGTTTTCCCACTTGAGGCAAGAGTGATTGTCTTGCTCGCATAGGACTGTCTGGCGGGTTTTCTACAGCTGGATGCCCTTCCTAACACCAACCACGTTTACAGTGTGGACTGGGAGGTTTTTACCGTGTTGCCTACACGGCCACATTACAGCGTGGACTGTGTATTTTTTTGTCGTGACACCTACACGATCTCATTTGTTTCGGCCTGGATCAACATAACTTTACATTGAAGGGGCGGTGTGGATGGGGTGGGGGGGGTGTATTTTGTTAGAGATATATATATATATAACTAAACCATACAGCTTCACATGCTGTGTACACTCACTCATACAGTGCTACACACACCACACATATGTATATACATAGATACACATGCAGTGATTTACACATAGACACACACAGATCTATAGGTATTCAATAAGTATCTCCATCTCCATCTCTCTGTTCACATGACATGAGACTTACACAACAACATCAGCAACAACAACAACAACAGCACCAACAACAATATATTTTCAGTTTTCACTGTCATCTTTAGTTTTAACTTTCATGAAATGATGGAAAAATATTTATGTAGGAAATTAAAGTTGTCATGGAAAATGGACACATAAGAAATAATTTATTATTATTACTGCTGTTGTTGTTGGTGGTGGTGGTGGTGGTGTTGTTGTGGTAGTGTTGTTGTGGTAGTGTTGTTGTCATTGGTGATGGTAGGGTTGTACTGTTGGTTGTGATGGTGGTAGGGTTGGTAGTGGTTGTTATGTTGGGTGGGTTGTAGTGTTGGTGGTGGTGGTAGGGTTGTAGTGGTGGTGGTGGTGGTAAGGTTGTAGTGTTGGTGGTGGTGGTGGAGGTGGTAGGGCTGTGGTGTTGGTGGTGTTAGTAATGGTGGTGGTGGTAGTGTTTGTGGTGGTGGAGTTAGTAGTAGTTGTTGTGATTTGTCATGGTGGTGGTGGTGGTGGTGGTGGTAGAGTGTTGGAATTTATATATTTTCTAGAAATTTCTTAAAGCCATCAATAAAACACATCTCAAGGAAGAAGTCAGAAAAGAAAAGAAAAAAAACTTTCATCTTCATTGTTAACGTTTTACTTTTCTTCCACATTCACTGATCTGAGAGTGATGTGTACATTCACGTATATATATAATCACACATATATACATATACATACACACATTCACATACATACACACATTCACATATACACATACATACACATATACACATACATATACACATACATACACACATTCACATATACACATACACACATTCACATATACACATAGATTCACATATACACATACACACATTCACAGATACACATTCACCGATCTGAGAGTGATGTGTACATTCACGTACATACACATATACACATTCACATACAAACGTATACAAACTCATTCACATGCACACACATATACACATTAACTGATCTGAGAAGAGATGTGTAGATACACACATATATACACATACATACACACAGATTCACATACACACAGATTCACATACACACAGATTCACATACACACAGATTCACATATACACAGATTCACATATACACAGATTCACATATACACAGATTCACATACACACACAGATTAACATACACACATTCACATACACACAAATCCTCACACATGCACACATTAACTGATCTGAGAAGAGATGCCTACATATACTCACACACATACACTCACATACTCACACACATACTCACACACACACACACATACTCACACACATATTCTCACACATGCACACTGTTGTTTAGCTTCAGTTCAAGGTCAACATTGATCCATGAAACGTTTGGTCAAGTTCAGCATTGATCTAATGAACCTTTGGTCAAGGTCAACATTGATCCATTAAATCTTTGGTCAAGGTCATCAGTGATCTATTAAACCTTTGGTCAAGGTCAACCTTGATCCATTAAATCTTTGGTCAAGCATATTGTGTTCAATACAACTTTCAGTTGAGCTTTCTCTATCATATCATGGTTGTTGTTTTGTAACTTCAGATCAAGGTCCAGTAATGATCCATTAAACTTTACTTTTGGCCAAAGACATTCCATCAGTCTTTAGATATTTATTTATTTTTCCCAGACATAATATATATAGGCTTACATTATCCAATGTCTATTCCCATTTTTAAAGATGATAGTGTGTAATTTAAGGGATATTTGGCTGCTATTTCTTTCAAGATGAGCAACCACGTATAGGCTTACTCATTGTTATTGATGTTGTTGATGTTTATATCTCAGCTCAGCTTGATTCTAGCAGAGTTACATTCAAAGATGACTAAGTTGTGACTCTTCTTTTTAACCCTTTAGCATTTAAACCTGCTGCATCTGGCCAGAATCGTCTCGCCTCTTTCTGTTTGAACCGGTCATAACTGGCCATTCGTACTGATGTTAACGTATTGTTTGCAAAATAAATAATATGTGAGATAAAACCTTTACCACAAAAATACAATAGTATAAATAGATTGTTTCTACTTTTGGCACAAGGCCAGCAATTACCCAGTGCATTACTGGTACTTTATTTTATCGACCCCATAAGGATGAAAGGCAAAGTTAGCCTCGGTGGGATTTGAACTCAGAATGGAAAGGGCTGTAACTCTATGTGTCAAAGCATGGCATCCGATCTTCTGATACTGCCAATCCATGTTAAAGGGTTAAAGACATTGTTTCCAGATTTATATTTACTTAGAAAAAAAAAATGAAAGAAAAGTAAAGAAGCAATATTGTCATTTGAAGGAAAGTTACTGATGTTTCTAGCAAATCAAGTGAAGACACATGGCTAAGTGGTTAGAGTGTTTTACTCACTATTATAATGTACAGTGAGTTCAATTCTCAGACCAGGAGATGTGTTC
Organism: Eledone cirrhosa; assembly: GCA_964016885.1. Taxonomy (NCBI): domain Eukaryota; kingdom Metazoa; phylum Mollusca; class Cephalopoda; order Octopoda; family Eledonidae; genus Eledone; species Eledone cirrhosa. The sequence continues at coordinate 3,531,330 of OZ024754.1, read as the reverse complement.
TGTCATTGAGCCTGATGCTTTATTTTACACTGTTCCAGTTCATTCAACTGAAAAGATGAGTACCAAGGGAGAGTTTTGTACTCTCAGTCTCTCAATGGTGATAAAACTGAGATAACCTATAAGATTTAACTGACTCAGGCAAGCTTGAAAAAAAAAACAGGCAAGAAACAATCATTTTAATCCTAGCAGAAGCAAGTGACCGTACAATGCATTGCTTCTTGGATTGTCTTCATGACTTCTCTTCATGTTTTGTTTGCAATGTAGCAGAAGATTTGGTTCCACTGAAGAATGGATTTTCAGCACAGTTGAAAAAAAAACAACTACAAACCCATATCTACCTAAATATCTGCTTGGATGACACAGAAAAATATGGGATAGCTAGCTAGCGAGCTAGATAGATAGATGGTGGAGAGAAGAGAGTTAGATGTTAGATAGTGGAGAGAGAGGAGAATTAGACGTTAGATATATAAGTAGATAAAAAAACAGTCAAATAGATAGAGAAGTTAGATAGATATATATATATATATAAATAAAGAGATGGACAAACATAAAAGATTGATGGACAGATAAAGAAGCTAGGTATATGTATATATATAGATAGATATAGATATATAGGAGCTAGATAGATATATTGATAAATAGATAGACAAGATAGATAAAGGGGCCAGAAAGATAGATATAGAAGGGACGAGGAATTGTATGTATTGTGTAGGGGAGAAAATAAAACGGTGTGGTGCTTAAGGTGTATCGTTTAGACAACTTTAATTTATCTAGATGAATGTATGGTGCATGTGTATAAGGTAACAGGAAAGGGATGATGAGTTTAAAGTGTGGCACACATACACTCACACGCACGCACACACACACATACACTCACACACACATATATATATATATAGAGAGAGATATAAATGTGTGTGTGTGTATATATATGTGTGTGTGTAATATATATATATATATACACGTGTACAAAAAAAAGTAAGGAAAAATTGATGAGAAATGAAAATGATGTGGGGGTGGATAGATATAGGGAAAAAGTGAGAAAAAATGTCTCTAGGCAGAGCAAAACACATATATACACACACAAAAAAAACACAGGAGGGATTTTAATAACGAGAGAGAGAGAGTATGCTTATCCCTGATGGATGGGACTGGAATTATTGATCAATAAAGATGCTAGGAGTCTGTGATTATTTTTTTTTTTACTTCTTTCTTCCTATCTTTCTTACATTTATATATATTTTTTAATACATCACCAGGTTTAAACAAGAAATGGCATTTTATAGAGAATAGTGGTATTGTTTTTGTTTTTTCACTTTGGCTTTCCGCTCTCTCTTTCTCTCCCTCTCTCTATCCATCTCTATCTCTTTTTTCTTTCTCCCTTTTTATCCATCTCTTTCTCACTTTCTGTCTCTATCTTTCTATCTCTATCTTTCTATTTCTCTCACTTTTTCTATCCCTTTCTCTCCCCTCTCTCTCCCTCTCTCTATATATATATCACTTTTTCTCTCCCTTTCTCTTTCTCTATCTCTCCCTCTCTCTATATATATATCACTTTTTCTATCCCTTTCTCTCTCTCTATCTCTCCCTCTCTCTATATATATCACTTTTTCTATCCCTTTCTCTCTCTCTATCTCTCTCTCTCTCTATATATATATATATATATCACTTTTTGTATCCCTTTCTCTCTCTCTCTCTCTCTCTATCTCTCTCTCTCTCTATATATATATATATATATATATATATATATATCACTTTTTGTATCCCTTTCTCTCTATATCCCTTTCTCTCTCTCTCTCTATCCTTCTCTCTTTTAAACTCAAAGATTCATTATAATGGAAGAGAAAAATCTATGTAGATAAAAACACTTTAGTTTAAAATATGGTGGCTGTTGTGACTGTATGTGTGATTGTGTGTATGTGTAATTGTGTGTGTGTGTGATTGTGTGTATGTGTAATTGTGTGTGTATGTATGTGTGATTGTGTGTTTATATTGGTGTGTAACTGTATGCATGTGTTTATATTTGTGTGTGTGTGATTGTGTTTGTAATTGTATGTGTGTTTATATTTGTGTGTGCATGACTGTATATGTGTGTATTTATTTATGTGTGTGTATGTATATGTGTGTGTGTGTGTGTGAGTGTGTATGTATGTATATGTGTATATAAAATATATATTTCCATAAAATATATGAAAGGGGAGAGAATGTTAAATTTAAACTGAAGTAGCCTCATGGCTGGAAAATTAATAAGACTGAGTGTAAGTTGTCATAGTGTGTGTGTATATATATATATATATGTGTGTATATATATATATGTGTGTGTATATATATATATGTGTGTGTATATGTGTATGTGTGTGTATATGTATGTGTGTGTATATATGTGTGTATATGTATGTGTTTGTGTATGTGTGTGTTTGAGTATGTATGTGTGCAAGCGAGTGTTTGTGTATGTTTGTGTGTGAGTAAGCGAGCGTGTGTGTTTGTGTGTGGCTATATAATCTCCAAGGATGGTGCAGTAGAATGTGGCATTGGCCTGAGGGTGGGGGTGGGGTTTCAGGTTGGAATGGGAGGGGGTGGTCTGGGGTTTGTTGCTAACACATAATGGTTGGGTCATCGTATGAGAGGAGGGGGAGATCTGTGGGGGGGTATTGATTAAAAAAAAGAACGAAAGGAAGAAGCTGAAGGAGGGAGGAGAATTGGAGACTTTTGTCTATTCTATCCATAGGTTTGCTGAAGAAACAATACTGAGTAAAGCAGGCTGACTCTCTCTTTCTCTCTCCCATCTGTCTTTCTCTCTTATTTTCTTTCTCTATCTCTCACTCCTATCTTCCTCTCTCTATCTCTCACTCCTATCTTCCTCTCTCTCTCTCTCTCTCCCTCCCACCTGTCTCCCACCTCCCTATCTCTCACTCTCCCTCCCTCTCTCTCCCTCCCTCACTCTCCCTCTCTCTCCCTCCCACCTCTCTCTCCCCCTCCTGACATGCCTGAAAATTTTGACACTTCTACATCAGGTTCCATTAAAATATTGGATTCATTGGCTTTTTTTTAATAGATTTTTTTATTTCATTTTATATTATTTATTTATTTATCATACATACATATATACATACACACATATATATATACATACATACATATATATATACACACCAGAATGTAATGTTGTGAGTAAGGTAAAAGGAATGGCAGCCCTCGGGTTATTTTTTCACCTCATTCTCTACCCAACATCCAACCCAACATTTTAGCCATTAACATTTCAAGTTTTTTTGGGGTTTTTTTTTTTTAGGGGGTGTCCCACCCCGCACCCCTTTGAAGAAAAAAGAAAATGAGAATGTTTCGTTTAATTTTTTTTTTTATGGGAAGGGGCAGAAAGGAGGTCCCCCCTCTCCATACCACACCACACTACCCCACACGGTTCTACCTCACACTGCCACTCCACCCCACACTACATTATGACGACCCTCACCATCCCACACCTAACAGCCCCCCCCCCCCCCCCTCGCAACATTCTACCTCACATCAACCCACACCACACCTCAACACCACCACAACACCCCTATACCACACCACCCCTACACCTCACCCCCACAACACCCCTACATCACACCATTCAACCAGCCCCACATCACACGACACCCACAACACCACCACACTACCACACACCCACACCTCGCCTTCTACCTCACCAGCCCCACCATTCTACACCACCCCACCCCACCACCCCACCACCTCACCCCACCACACCACCCTGTTCTACCTCAATCCTTCCAATTTACATTCTACAGAACTGAAGATTTGATGGATTCATCTTCTGATGTGGTTCCTTCTCAAACTCTACCAGAAAGAAGACAATATTAGCAGTTCTAAAGTCACTTGGCAAGAACGGAGACTTCTTTTCCTTCTTCTTTTTGCCTTCTTCTTTTTCTTCTTCTTCTTTTTTCTTTTTCTTCTTTCTATTATTTTATTCAGAAATGGACAAAAATAAAATGATTATATTTCAAATTTATCTGGACTGATTAAATTAACAAAGACTCCCCCCCCCCCCACCACCACCACATTCCACCCCACCCCACCTTTACTTTCTTTCGTTCTTTCATTATTAACATTTATTGTTTTCATTAATTTGTTTTTTAAATACATAAGAAAAATATAGATTTGATAAAATAATTTTATTTGTATTGGTTATTGTTGTTGTGGTTGCTATGGTTGTTGTTGTGGTGGTGGTGGTGGTGGTTGTAGTTGTTATGGTTGTTGTTGTGGTGGTGGTCGTGGTTGTAGTTGTTATGGTTGTTGTGGTTATTGTGGTGGTTATGGTGGTGGTGGTGGTGGTCGTGGTTGTAGTTGTTGTTGTGGTTGTTGTGGTGGTTATGGTGGTGGTGGTGGTGGTCGTGGTTGTAGTTGTTGTTATGGTTGTTGTGGTGGTGGTTGTAGTTGTTGTTGTTATGGTTGTTGTGGTGGTGGTCGTGGTTGTAGTTGTTGTTGTGGTGGTTGTTATGGTTGTTGTTGTGGTGGTGGTCATGGTTGTAGTTGTTGTGGTGGTTATGGTGGTTGTGGTGGTCGTGGTTGTAGTTGTTGTTGTGGTGGTTGTGGTTGTAGTTGTGGTGGTTATGGTGGTGGTGGTCGTGGTTGTTGTCGTGGTTGTAGTTGTTGTTGTGGTGGTTATGGTGGTGGTGGTCGTGGTTGTAGTTGTTGTTGTGGTGGTTATGGTGGTGGTGGTCGTGGTTGTAGTTGTTGTTGTGGTGGTGGTCATGGTTGTAGTTGTTGTTGCAGGCTTGTGTAGTTCTATTGAAAAATGTCTTCTTGTTTGTAAATGGTGGCTTTTGGGGGGAAAGTGTTGTACACATCTGTGTCTAGCTTTTTTTTTTAGTCAGGCTGTGTGTATGTCTGTGTGTGTGCATATGTCTGTCTGTTTGTGAGTGTGTGTGTATATGTCTGTTTATGTCTGTGAGTGTGTGTCTCAGTCTTGGTGTATGTGTGTCTGGCTGTGTATACCTATAAGTATGTGTCTGTCTGTATGTCTCTGTGTGTGCATGTCTGTTTGTTTATGTGTGAGTGTGTGTCTCAGCATGTATGTGTCAATCTGTGTGTGTCTGTCTGTCTAAAGTGTGTGTCTCAGCCTCTGTATGTATGTGACAATCTGTATATATATATATATATATATATATATATATATATATATATACATACTCATATTTTAATATATTCTTTTATTGTTTCACTGATTTCCATCATTGGACAAAGGCCCATGCTAAGGCACCATAATGTTGGGCATTCAGTTGATCGTATCGACCCCTAGTTCTTAGTTTAAAGTCTGGAACTTGTTTTATTGATCTATACTCATCAAACCGTTACCAGACACTGACACAGACATGGGTAGAGGTGAAGGAAGGACATATGCAATCATATATATATATATATATATATATATATGGTGGCTGCCAACTCGTTTTCGAGTACGGCCACTACTTTATATCCATGTAGGAGAACCCCTACCGATGCGCTGAACGAGTGTGACTTTTTAGTCCAGCCAGCGACTTGAAAACTCTGGTACAAACACTACACTTGTGACAATTATTGACACATAGTGCTGGGCTCATGGTACCATGTGACGACAAGTGCAGAGAGATCTCCAGATATAAAGCAATGCCTGTGCCGTGAAGCTTTTATAGTGAGCAAAGGCACTGCACAAAGCCAGTCCCACTCTCTTAACCAAGATGATATTTACCAAAAAGAAGAACAAGTCAACATCATTGGATACCATCAGGGTTGCAGGTGTTATATCAGAGGTTTCCTTCTCCTAGAATTCTGCCTTGACAAAGGCTAAGGGGTCATCTCTCCCGGTGATTTTGGATGGCCATTGACTCTTAAGAGCTCCTTTTCCCTTTGACAGGTTTTGTTTTTAGTCCTGCAGGATGTCCAAAGTCACCCTCCTCACCAAGAAACCTTGGTGGGGTTGCCAGTTTAGTCGCCAACGACCCGACCATGAGACAGGTTGTACTGGGATACATGTTACCAGTAGCACCAACTGGTGACCTGACATACATACATACATACATACATACATACATACATAAGCTATCCATCTCCCTCTTCCCTCTCTCTTTCTATTTATATCATCATCATCATCATACGTCCACTTTTCCCTGTTTGCAAGGGTGAGACGGGTCCTATTCAGCACAGCATCTCTCCACCCGTCACGGTCCTTCGTCATCTCCACCGTGAGCTTCAGCGATCTGAGGTCCGCCCTCACCACCTCCGCCCATGTTTTTTGTGGTCTTCCTCTCTCCCTCTCCCTCTCTCTCTCTCCCTCTCTCTCTCTCTCTCTCTCTCGCGGGTAAAATTCCCGAGATCCATAGACGAGTTCTCTCCAGCGGTCTCTGTCCCTCATTATTGCTGCCATGTCCTGCGCCTCCAACAGACCAGTGTCTCTCCTTAGGGCATCAACATACGTTAACCTTGGTCTTCCTCTTCCAGTGTGTCCATGTATATATACTCTTTTACTCTTTCACCTGTTCTAGCCATCTGGCTGTGTGTGTGTGTCAGTTCAGTTGGCTTTCCTGATGATTTCTTTTGAATGAAACAGTTGTAGTCCTGTAGAAGCCATTTCTAATGACTCCTCTAATTCATTAATTTGTTGTCAGTGACATATTTTATAGCTTAGATAGTTTCATAGAAGCAGGGTTTGAGCTGAAAACTGCAAGACTGAATGAACAAAGTACATTAAACTACGAATTAGTTAAAAATATAATTCTTGAACTACTTTGGTCAATCCTAAAACATCCGGCAGCAATTTGACATGGTTGTTAGATTGTCAGTTTTAACATTTAACACCTTTCATTACCAAATTCCTCTAATGGACGGAAGGCACTGTCAATTATTGGCATGAGCCATGGCAAGTCTCACTACGAAAACATTCAAGGTGTTCAGAAAGCCAAAGAGGCCACATGTGGTAGATAGGCTGCAGTTTTCCCATGAGTGGTCTATGATATCTTTGAATTACTTTGGTCAATCCTAAAACATCCGGTAGTAAATTGAAATGGTTGTTAGATTGTCAGAGTTTTAACTCTTTCATTACCAAATTTCTCTAATGGAAGGAAGGCACTGTCATTTAAAGGCATGGGCAAGCTTTTTCGTGAGCAGTGAGCCACATAGGATGTGGCTCATCATAGGGCAAGGTGATTTTGAAATCAGGTGTGCCATTCAGAAAACCAAACAGGCCACATGTGGCTCACGGACCACAGTTCACCCGTGACTGGTCTATGATATCCAAATAATTCTTAATCTTTTAGCATTTAAACCGGCCATATCCGGCCAGAATTCCCTCACCTCTTTCTGTTCAAACTGGCTCTAACCAGCCACTTATACTGATGTTAAGGTATTGTTCTCAAAATAAACAATATCAAAATCTCATAGATTTCATATTATGTGCAGTAAATCATTTATTATGAAAATAAAATAGTATATATATATATAGAGTAATGTGAATGCTAAAGGGTTAAAATAGTCACGAATTTGGTGAGATTTAATACTAATTGATTTTCCCTCATTATAAAGCTGGTATCTGAAACATAACTTGTGCCAAAATTAGAAACAATTATTATTATTAATATTATTACGGTGGATAGGCAGTATCGGTAGAGAGTTGGACAACATGCTTTATGGCATAGAGTTACGGCCCTTTATGGTCTGAGTTCAACTCATACTGAAGTTAGCTTCGCCTTTCATCCTTACGGGGTCGATTAAATAAAGTACCAGTAATACACTGGGATAATTGCTGGCCTTGTGTCAATAGAAACGATTATCATTGCAGATAATATTGATATTAGTATTAATATTAATAATTGTTTCTACGTTAGGCACAAGGCCAGCAATCACCCAGTGCATTACTGGTACTTTATTTTATCGACCCCTTAATATTAATAATATTATTTATTAAGCATAAAAATGTGTGCGTGTGGATATAAATCTGTTAATGGAATGGTAAAGTGCTGTAGCTGCTAAAGTGACTAAAGAAATATGTTTCATGTGTGCTGTGACATCTGTATAAATTGACTTGACCTAATGGAAGATGTCAACAATTTGGCATTGGCACCAGAACTGTTAACTGTTACTGTGTGTCTTTGAAGAGGAGGAGGAGAAGAAGAAGGAGCTAATCTTTTAACATCATATTTAGTCACTGGCACAAATTAATTAGTTTGAGGAAATTAGACAGGACAGCAAATATAAAAAAATAACAAGTTACTGATCAAAATTACAAGTTAATTACTTCTGTCGATGTCTAAAGAGTTAAGAGGCAGCTCAGCATATAATCAACTATAATAATACACTATGAGTGTGTGTGCATATATATATGTGTGTGTGTGCATATATATATGTGTGTGTGGGGGGGGGGTGTAAAAAGTAAACAGAAATAACAAACCAAACGACACGGTACAATGAAGAAATATATTAGTTTAATGCTTAAAATAATAGAAAAAAAGTGTCTTAATGTTTCAGACACTAGCCCTTCATCAGAGAGTAGAGTGAGAAGTAAAAGATGAAATAGAAAGATAGAGAGGAGAAGGAACAGAAGAAAAAAAAGA
>OZ024754.1:3497745-3505245 GCA_964016885.1 Eledone cirrhosa | reverse complement strand
CACTGTCAGTGCTCCACTGACCTGCCTGTCATCACCATCAATTTGTAATCGATGTCAAAATTCTTGCTTTGCAATTGATTGCATAGAAGTTTGGATTTGTTGTTTGTTGTTTTTGAGGGCTTTTTTTTTTTTTTTTTTTTTTGCTATTTTTCTCTCTTACTCCCTGTCTGTTCCTCTATCCCGCCCCTCTCTCTTTCTCTCCTACATGTATATATATATATTTATGTGTGTGTATGTATATATATATATATATATATATATGTATATATATGATATGATATGACAGGTTACTACTTCTTATCCAATCCATCGGTCAACATAGAAACATGGAAGAAATATTTCCTTGAAACTAACAGAATCAGTTGTAGCAACATTTAGTGACATCTGAACACTGACAGATAACATTCATATCTGTGGAAATAACCCAAAAAAAAAAAAAAAAAATGGGCAAAAAACACAAAAATCCAACAAAAACAGACAAAAAGAACTCAACAAAAAACACAATCCAACACTTCTGATTTGACAAGGCTCTTATCAACTGGCCAGCCACTTCATTTGTCAATGAACAATGTTGAGAAATATGTATATAAAATGGAGTCATCATTGGTGCAAGCTATTGATGTAAAACCTAATGTGACTGACATCAGAATTATTGAAGATGTCCTCCACTAAAAAATCAAAAAAAATCACCATTTTGATACCAACACCACCTTACCTCACACTGAAACCACTCCAGATTTGTGTCACCCCCTCCCATTGCCTATGTAAAAATACATTGATACAAAAATGTTTGTTTTAACTCCTTTCGTGTTCATCTTCGTGACTACCAGTTCTGTCAAGCCTCCCAAACTATTGCTATCTGTCCAGCCATCAACATAAAAAATACTGGCTGTAAAAAAAATTCTTTGAAACCCATGGTAGTGAAATATTTTAACATTGATTTATTGAATGAAATAAGTTTATAGTAATAATAATTGTTTCTACTTTTGGCACAAGGCCAGCAATTACCCAGTGTATTACTGGTACTTTAGTTTATCAACCCCCGTAAGGATGAAAGGCAAAATTCAGGATTTGAACTCAGAATGGCAAGGGCCGTAACTCTATGGCCCTTGCCATTCTGAGTTTATAGTAATAATAATAATAGTAATTCCTCATCTGAGAAATTCAAACAGAATTAATTTAATCACTGACTACTAATTGCTATTTGTATCTTAACAGTTAACATCCTTTAACGATTCAACAGATTATATCTAATAAACATTTTTTTCTTTAAATTATAAAATCTATACTTGCGAATTGGTGGATCATAGTGAAAATTTACAGTATAACACTAAAGACCTTAATTTTGAACACGATGCAGTAATGATTCCTTTTTTTTTCTTTTTTTGTATGTTTCAAGAATATTTGGCTAATGTTGCTAAATTCTTGAACTATAAAATTTTCCAGTTACAAGTTTGTTTTTAAATTTTATTTTGTTTATTTAATATTCACCCGAATTCTTCTTATCCCATATGAAATGATAATAGTCTCACAACTTCCCTCTCACCTCTCACCCCCCTCCCCCTATCTTTTTCTTTTCCTAAAATGTGGTCTTATCTACACAAGAGAGATATTTTATCATTTCTTCTCTCTCATCTCTGGGAATATTCCAGTTTTAAGTCCGATCATAGACCTTAAGATTCACTTGCGTATATTCTCCATAGAAATCTCCAAAAACTATTTTTGTAATTTTGCTTATTTTCTATTAAATCTTGTGACCACACACAGATGTTTTCTCACCTTCTTAACCCCCACACACACCCATACCCAACTCTCAGCCACCACCACCACCTTTATTTTTCGTTCTTCTCTCTCCTCTATCAACTGACATATTTTGTTCTTTCAACTGTGAAATATAGAACATCAAATGCTGCTAGAGAATTGGTGTAAACATTTAGCCTGGAATCAACTGGGTGTGAGTTCCATACCCATCCTGGTTTTGTATGGTTAGCACTTTTGGTACCAAACCACCTGAAATTGCCCCTGACTCTGTGATACAAAACCACCTGGTACTACCTCTGGTTCTATGATAACATGTCTCTCTGTCAGTAACATTACATATCTCTATAGCCTGTATATTAGTAACATACCTCTATAGCCTATATATATTAGTAACACACTTCTATAGTTTGTATATTAGTAACATACCTCTATAGCTTGTATATTAGTAACATACCTCTATAACCTGTATATTAGTAACATACCTCTATAGCCTATATATTAGTAACATACCTCTATAGCCTGTATATTAGTAACATACCTCTATAGCCTATATATTAGTAACATACCTCTATAGCCTATATATATTAGTAACACACTTCTATAGTTTGTATATTAGTAACATACCTCTATAGCTTGTATATTAGTAACATACCTCTATAGCTTGTATATTAGTAACATACCTCTATAACCTGTATATTAGTAACATACCTCTATAACCTGTATATTAATAACACACCCCTATAACCTATACATTAGTAACACACCCCTATAACCTATACATTAGTAACACACCCCTATAACCCATACATTAGTAACACACCCCTATAACCTATACATTAGTAACACACCTCTGTATTAATAATTCACTCTTATAATGTTCTGTTTTCCTTTATTGCAGTGGAACAAGAAAATGACCTCCTTGTGTGCGGAGACTGCCAGACCAACTTTCCACTGCGGGACATACAGAAATTTATCAAACACAAAGTCCATCGCTGTAACAAGGAAAACATAAGTGTTTTGGACTCCGAAGCTGAATACGATGATGATGAGGATTCAGGAACTGAAGCCATATCACAGATTGGCTCGAAGCAGCCCAGCATCTCGGCGCCGATTGCGCGCAAAGAGGCGCTGGATACGAAGCATTCGCCTCGCTCGTCCGAACCGATGAAGGAACTAAACAGAACACTGGACAGTGGTCATTCTAATAAACGCAAGGAAGAGGACAATGGAAGTCAAGATCTACGTATTAGTTTGCCTTTGAAACCAACAAAGCAAGTGGCTGATGCAGAGTCTAATACCACACATTCAGGTCAGTGGTCAACTGTACTTCTCTATGTTGGTGTTGTTGTTGTTTAGCCCTAGGTCAGCTCTGATCAAAACTGTCCTAGCCATTGCTATGTCATCTTTCGTTTCAGATCTAGTGTATTGAGTACTATGTTATCCAACATGCTCATTCTTTTCCATTTTCTTTGGTTTTTAACTCTTAACATCCTGTTATGATTTAGCAGAAAATATCTAAAAACGGGGTTGTTAATTCAAAGGTTTATAGTATCTTTAACCCTGACCAGATTGTTGTGAAAATTTGAAGTATAATCTTTTGACATATTGTAAGGATTAGCAAAAAATATGTAAAAACAGGGTTTTTAATTCAAATGTTTATAATATCATTACTACTGGACAGATTGTTGTGGAAATTTGAAGTATAATCTCTTAACATATTGTAAGGATTAGCAGAAAATATGTAAAAAAGAGTTTTTAATTCAAATGTTTATAATATCATTACTACTGGACAGGTTGTTGTGGAAATTTATAGTAGAGTAAAGTTTTTAATTTTTAGTGGTTAGAATATCTTAGGAAAGAATCACTGGACAGATTTTACAAGCAAAACCAAACTGGCAAGAGACCCAGGGATAGACTATGCCATGTTGCTACTTTAAGCCATATCATATCTTACATGTAAAAGTTGTAAAATTTGATGCCCACACATAACACTTCACTGGCCAACATCTATATTATATCATACCTTACATATCTTACAAATATAAAAGATTTAAACTGTCCGATACTCTACCAAGACCACATTAGTAGCCAACCTATATATTATGTTATATCTTACAAATATAAAAGATTTAAACTGTCCGATACTCTACCGAGACCACATTAGTAGCCAACCTATATATTATGTTATATCTTACAAATATAAAAGATTTAAACTGTCCGATACTCTACCGAGACCACATTAGTAGCCAACCTATATATTATGTTATATCTTACAAATATAAAAGATTTAAACTGTCCGATACTCTACCAAGACCACATTAGTAGCCAACCTATATATTATGTTATATCTTACAAATATAAAAGATTTAAACTGTCCGATACTCTACCAAGACCACATTAGTAGCCAACCTATATATTATGTTATATCTTACAAATATAAAAGATTTAAACTGTCCGATACTCTACCAAGACCACATTAGTAGCCAACCTATATATTATGTTATATCTTACAAATATAAAAGTTTCCAACTGTTCGATACCTATAAAGGCCTCATTAGTAGCCCACCTGTTACCAATACCTTGGTCACAAATATAACCACTACACTACTACAATGTTGATATTATATTCACCTATACAGCTGTTTCTTTAATGTCCTGAAAACTGTACTTTAAGCTCTAGACTGTGTCACTTCTTTCGTATCAATTTCAACTATTTGCTTTTGATTTTGTTTTGTTGTTTTCCTTTCTGTTGGTTAAATATTTGCTCTTTTTCTTTCTTTACTTTTTGTTTCATTTTGTTGTTGTTCTTGTTGTTTGATTTTGCTCTTCACGTTTGTCTTTGTTTAATTTCAATTTAGAATTGGAAATTAAATACAAAATTGTCAATGTGTCTCTAATACCTACCACTACGCCACCAAGATGGCTACTTAATAGTAAGACCTCCTTGGTGTAGATTCTGACTGAGATTGAACCCCAGACCAGTATCTCTGCTGTCTCTAATACCTACCACTAGGTCACAGAGATTGAACCCCAGACCAGTATCTCTGCTGTCTCTAATACCTACCACTAGGTCACTGAGATTGAACCCCAGACCAGTATTTCTGCTGTCTCTAATACCTACCACTAGGTCACAGAGATTGAACCCCAGACCAGTATCTCCGCTGTCTCTAATACCTACCACTAGGTCACAGAGATTGAACCCCAGACCAGTATCTCTGCTGTCTCTAATACCTACCACTAGGTCACAGAGATTGAATCCCAGACCAGTATCTCTGCTGTCTCTAATACCTACCACTAGGTCACAGAGATTGAATCCCAGACCAGTATCTCCGCTGTCTCTAATACCTACCACTAGGTCACAGAGATTGAACCCCAGACCAGTATCTCTGCTGTCTCTAATACCTACCACTAGGTCACAGAGATTGAACCCCAGACCAGTATCTCCGCTGTCTCTAATACCTACCACTAGGCCAGCAAGAGAGTATATTGAATTGCCCATACCATTCACTATTCACACCACTCCCCCAGTATATAGCTGGTGTTTCTCACTATAGAACCCTGAGCTAGTTAATGAATTCATCTGAAACCCTCTACCACATTTTTACCTAGTGTGCCCAGCATTCCATTCCATTATTTTCCATCCACTCTTTGACATTCTAGTTTCTCTGGCCATCCTCTCCACCACCACCATCATTTTAAATAAATTATTTAAAAAGCCAACCTCACTCGCGCAGATAGATACACACAGGCATATACGCATACATACATATGCACACACGTGCACAAACTTACACACATACACATACACGTGCAATTGCCGGTAACGCTGGCAACTGCATTCCCAAATCTATTTTACATAGATGCTGTAGTGATGGTAAGGCACCACAGTTCAATGTTAAATCCAAAAGTCTTCAGATTCTCACTTGCTGAAAATGCTGTTCTTTGTAAAACACTTTCGCTATCTTTTTTTTTTTTTGTTTTTGCTTTTTTTGCTTTTTATTTTTTCAAAGAGAACTCTCTCTCCCTCTCTCTCTCTTCTCCTTTTACCTTTCCTCTTCCTCCTCTCTATCTAACTATCTGCATATCTCCCTTTCTCTCTCTAACTATCTGCATATCTCCCTTTCTCTCTCTCTTTCTCTTGCTCTCTCCCTTTCTCCTTTTTACCACCTTTCAAAATACTGTTTTACTATATTATCAATTCTAGATTTTTCTGAAAAAAATGTTTCTTTTCTTTTCTTATTTTCTCTCTCCCTCTCTCACTTTCCCTCTCCCTTGCTTTCTCACTTTCTCTCTCTATCACTTTCTCTTTTCAATTTATTTTAAATTTAATTTAAATTTTTTTTTTTTTACATATATATATATATATACATGTACAATACATTTGTACATACACACACACACACATATATATATATATAAGTTATTTTTTAGTATTTTCATCTATCAACTGACAGCAGCAGCAGTAGTAGTATTAGTAGTAGTAGCAGCAGCAGTGGCAGCAGCAGTAGTAGTAGTAACAGCAGCAGTAGTAGTATTAGTAGTATTAGTAGTAGTAGCAGCAGCAGTGGCAGCAGTAGTAGTAGTAGTAACAGCAGCAGTAGTAGTATTAGTAGTAGTAGTAGCAGTAGCAGCAGCAGTGGCAGCAGCAGCAGTAGTAGCATCAACTGCCCATTACAGATCTGGAGTGAAATTATGAAGCCTAAAGCAGCACTTAAAAAAAAAAATTTACAGCTATGACAACAATGTCCTGGCATAAAAATATGGTGGTGGCGGTGGTGGTGTAGTAATGTAGTGGTGGTGGTGGTGTTGTAGTGGTGGTGGTGGTGTTGGTGCTAGTGTTGTTGGTGCTAGTGTTGTTGGTGGTTCTAGTGGTGTTTGTGCTAGTGGCGGTGGTTCAGGTGCTAGTGATAGTAATAATAACAGCAGCGGTGGTAGTAGTAGTAGTAATAATTGTGGTATTGGAGGTAGTAGTAGTAGTAGTAGTAGTAGTAGTAATAACAATAGTAGAAGTAGTTGTAATAGTTGTGGTAGTAGTAGTATTAATAATTGTGGTATTGGAGGTAGTAGTAGTAGTAGTAGTAATAACAATAGTAGAAGTAGTTGTAATAGTTGTGGTAGTAGTAGTATTAATAATTGTGGTATTGGAGGTAGTAGTAGTAGTAGTAGTAATAACAATAGTAGAAGTAGTTGTAATAGTTGTGGTAGTAGTAGTATTAATAATTGTGGTATTGGAGGTAGTAGTAGTAGTAGTAGTAATAACAATAGTAGAAGTAGTTGTAATAGTTGTGGTAGTAGTAGTATTAATAATAATAATAATAATAATAATAAATGAGTAGGAATTCCTTATGAGTCATAGAGAAAGTGTGTAGTGTGTAATTGTGGATGTGTGTGTAGTGTGTAATTGTGGTTGTGTGTGTAGTTGTATGTGTTGTGGTAGTGTATGTGGTTGTGTGTGTGTGGTAGTTGTTGTGGTAGTGTATGTGGTATTGTGGTAGTGGCTGTGGTAGTTGTGGCTGTAGTAGACATTTGAACTTTGTTCCTTTTATTTGCTCTAATCTTTTGTCTGGAAGGAATGCTTCTCTCTTGCTATCATCACCACCACCATCACCATCATCATCATCATCACCACCACCATCATCACCATCATCATCATCATCATCACCACCATCACCACCATCATCACTATCATCACTATCATCACCACCACCATCATCACCATCATCACCATCATCATCATCA
>OZ024754.1:3482745-3487745 GCA_964016885.1 Eledone cirrhosa | reverse complement strand
AAAAACATAGTGGTTTGCCTTACCTTCTTCTCCTGCACCATCATCATCATCATCATCACCACTACCACCAGCATCATCATCACTACCACCACCACCACCACCGCCACCAGCATCATCATCACTACCGCCACCGGTATCATCATCACTACCACCATCACCATCAGCATCATCATCACTACCATCATCATCATCATCATCACCACCACCAGCACAACAGCATCCCTACCAGTACCCCCGTCATCACCCCCTGCCTCATCACCACAACACCACGACAAGCACCATATCACCACCATCACCAACAGCACCACACCACCACCATCAACACCACCATCACCAACAGCACCACACCACCACCATCAACACCATCCTTACCACCAACACCATCCCTACCAACACCAACAGCACCACACCACCACCACCATCACCATCCCTACCACCACCATCACCCTGCAATCTTTTTTCACAGTTCTGGGATTGCTTTCAAGCTAATTGTGTCCAATAGTGAAATGGTGCCAATCACCCAGATCAATACACGTGAATGGTAAACAAACTGATGATATCTTATTGAAAAAAATACAATGTGTGTATATATATATATACACACCTATATGCAAGCGTGGAAAAACAGACGTAAAAAAAAAAAAAAAAAAAAAAAAAAAAAAAAAAAAAAAAAAAAAAAAAAAAAAAAAAAAAAAAAAAAAAAAAAAAAAAAAAAAAAAAAAAAAAAAAAAAAAAAAAAAAAAAAAAAAAAAAAAAAAAAAAAAAAAAAAAAAAAAAAAAAAAAAAAAAAAAAAAAAAAAAAAAAAAAAAAAAAAAAAAAAAAAAAAAAAAAAAAAAAAAAAAAAAAAAAAAAAAAAAAAAAAAAAAAAAAAAAAAAAAAAAAAAAAAAAAAAAAAAAAAAAAAAAAAAAAAAAAAAAAAAAAAAAAAAAAAAAAAAAAAAAAAAAAAAAAAAAAAAAAAAAAAAAAAAAAAAAAAAAAAAAAAAAAAAAAAAAAAAAAAAAAAAAAAAAAAAAAAAAAAAAAAAAAAAAAAAAAAAAAAAAAAAAAAAAAAAAAAAAAAAAAAAAAACAAAAAAAAAAAAAAAAAAAAAAAAAAAAAAAAAAAAAAAAAAAAAAAAAAAAAAAAACAAAAAAAAGGGATAGATAAAGGGAACCAGATGGAACTGGTTGCAGTCACAGCCGGCAGCTACTCTGCTGTGTGTATATATATATATATATATATATAGAGAGAGAGAGAGAGAGAGACATGCATATCTCGCTATATATATATATAAATATATAAATATGCATACACACATACACATATATACACATGGCTATGACTAAGAGAATGAACAATTAAATTAAGATCATCCGTTCACCCCACAGTCAACCTGGAGGTGTTAGATACTATCTTTACAGAATATATACACACACACACACGTGTATATATATATATTAGAGAGAGTGGCTGACATATTCAGAATTATATATATATATTTTGTATATATAATAGTAGAACAGTGGAGGGTTATATCCGTACTAGTAGAGCACTCGGTCCATGGGACGAGTTTGGTAGAAGTAGTTCCACAACAGTTACATCACCATTACCGAGAACAAATGTTTCACCTTACTCGGATCATCAGCTGATGTGTATATATATATATATATATATATATAATGGAGGCACATGGCTTAGTGGTTATAGCATTGGCCTTGCAATTCTGAGTTCAATTCTCAGACCGGGTGATGTGTTGTTTCCTTGAGCAAGACACTTTATTTCACATTGCTCCAGTTTACTCAGCTGTAGAAATGAGATGATAGGGACTTGGGCCCCTATCATTCCACTGTAAAAGTGGTCGTGGAGGTGCCACGGCAAAAAAGCACCCAGGACTCACTGTAAATGAGGTTGGTGTTAGGAAGGGCATCCAGCTGTAGAAATGAGATGATAGGGACTGGGGTCTCTATCATTCCACTGCAAAGTGGTCGTGGAGGTGCCACGGCAAAAAAGCACCCAGGACTCACTGTAAATGAGGTTGGTGTTAGGAAGGGCATCCAGCTGTAGAAATCAAGCCAGAATCAGTTCCCGTCCCACCCTTGCAAGCAGGGAAAAGTGGACGTAAAATGAAATGATGATGATGATATATAATATATACAGGTTTGTTTGTCAATACCTGATTGGTTTTCTCGTTGCTTTGGTTTCATGTGGTTGTGTCACCTGTTGCTGTTTTCAATTTGTCAAGCTATCTAAACATCTGTTATTACTCTAAGGTGACACAACCTTATAGAGTGCTTTGCTGCACATTCCTAATTCGATATCGTGAGCTTGGCTGCAGCCACAACTTCAATTTTACTAAACTTCCATTTGTATATATATATATATATATATATATATATATATATACATATATATATACGATATTAACAAATTAAAACTATATTTATAAAACCATATTTATTTCATTATACATATTTCAAGGACACTAAGTTAAATTATGGTGTGCTTTCATCAGATAAAATATAATATAGAGCAGTTTTATAAATAAATATTGACATACCCTTAAATAATGCGACCATTACTGTTGGAAGCTCCCGGATAGTGGGGTTATAAATTTATTTATACTATTATGTAAATTAGTATTGGATATTTTTAAATCTGAATAGATTTAAATAAGCCGTTGGGTTACGGAGAAAGAGAGAGATTGATAGAAAAATGAAAGACAAAAGTGTCCTCTTTGGGATTTGATCTCAAAATCTAAAAAAAAAGTCCTGTCATGGTTAACTTTTCACTTCTTCCTTTCAACGGAGGGTGGTCCCTTTTGAGGCAATGTTTTACAGCCGGTGTAATGAAGCAGGGATATAACTCAATAGCCTGATGGCAAATTATAAATGTTATGAGAATGTAAAACAAGTATTTTACCCTGGTGGAGTCAATATGTTCTCCAGGTCTAAACCCAGCTGATTTCTTTATGAGATGGAGAGAGAGAGAGAGTGATAGCGAGGATGTCAGAATGATATGCTACCATTGTAGCATCTAAACCTCGTGGAACCTATATCTGCTCCAGGTCTAAACAGAGCCGATTTCTTCCAGAGAACGAAAGAGAGAGAGAGAGTAGTGATACAGAGGGAGTGAGAAGAATATATTAAACAGAGCCGATTCCTTCCAGAGAACGAAAGAGTGAGAGAGAGTGTGTGTAGTGATACAGAGGGAGTGAGAACAATATATTAAACAGAGCCGATTTCTTCCAGAGAACGAAAGAGTGAGAGAGAGTGTGTGTAGTTATATAGAGGGAGTGAGAATGATATCTATATCAAAAATAGACGTTAAACAAAGATGATGATGATGATGATGATGATCTCTCTCTCTACATATATATATATATATAGAGAGAGAGAGATGGAGGAAGAATCTATTCCAGTTCTGGCCTGGTACTTTTTAATATCAACTTCTAAAGGATGAAAGGCGAAGTTGACCTGAGTGGGTTTTGGACTAAAAGGACACAGAGAGAACCAGAATAAATACTACAAATCATTCTATCTGATCTTTTACCAACTCTGCCAATTAACTGCCAAATAATGTAAAACATAATAAAACCATTATCATTGGTGCCATTGTCATCTCTGGCTTTGTATTCAGTGTCAGTAATGATGCTAGAGTTAGATTTTTCTCCAGTTTTTTCTCTGAAATTCTCTAAATTTAATTAAAACTTGCTAAAACCCACCTTTTATCCAGCAAATCTCACCAGCACTCTTAATCATCTACCTTCACAGGTGAAATTTCAGAATGGTGGTGTTGTTGTTGCATTATTTGAGTGTGTGAGGGAGTTTAGCTGTGTTTGTGTATTTGTCTGTATGTGTGTCAGTATGTCTGTATCTGGGTGTTTGTGTTTGTGTTTGGGTGTGTATGTGTGTCTGTGTTTATATATATATATATATATATATATATATATATAGTGAGTGTTTAGTTGTGTTTGTGTGTAAGATTTTAGTTGTGTGTGTGTTTGTGTGTGTGTGTACGGACTATTCGGGGTGTGTGTGTGTAGTGACTGTTTGGTGTGTGTGTGTGTGTGTGTGTGTAATGACTATTTTTTTTTGGGGGGGGGGGGTAATGACTTTGGTGTATGTCTGTGTATGAGTGTAATGACTATTCGTGGTGTGTATGTGTAGTGACTTTGGTGTATGTGTGTGTGTGTGTCTAGTGACTGTTTGGTGTGTGTAAATGTGTGTGTGTGTATCTAGTGATTGTTTGGTGTGTGTAAATGTGTGTAATGGCTATTTGTGGTGTGTGTGTGTGTGTGAGACCTCCTGCTGCCTTTCATGTTCCTTCACTCTGTCACCCTTTTCTCACCTGTAACAACACCTTTTTTTCTCAATCTATTTTGCATTACCGAAGAAGTAAAAAACCTAAACATAACAAAAACTAAACCAACAAAATGGTTTATTCTCGTCAGTCATCACCAAACTTTTGTTATCTTTCACACATTTTATTTTATTAGGCACCATTGATGCCTTCTTCTATGTTAATAATACTAAAACTCATCCTTCAAGACTTGTAATTCTTCATCAAATACCATTATCATTATCATCATCACCATTAACAGCATAATCGGCATCAATACCATCATCATCATCACTATTAACGGCATCAATATTGTCATCATCATTGTCAACATTATCATCATCACCATTATCAATATCATCAACATCACTATCACCATCACCACCACCACCATCGATATCACCATCATCACCGCCACCATCAATATCATCATCATCATCACCGTCACCAACATCACCATCACCATCACCACCATCAACGTTTTATCTGTTCATTTTGAACAAATAGTGACGGGGGAGGGGAGAAGGGTTCAGTATTGAAAAAAAATGTTAACTTTTTATTATATTGTTGTTGTTTTTACGGGGGGGGGGGGTCAGGTAGGGGTCTTTTTTTTAATATTTTCTCAGGTAATTCAATATGCTTCTGTCTGTGTCTTAGTTTTAGTTGTTGTTTTTTTATAGAAA
>OZ024754.1:3467745-3475245 GCA_964016885.1 Eledone cirrhosa | reverse complement strand
AAAGTAATCTAATCGTACATCGAAGATCTCACACTGGAGAGAAACCGTTCAAATGCCCCATATGTCCACATGCATGCACACAAGCTAGTAAACTAAAACGGCATATGAAAACTCACTTAAACAAGTCACCCCTAAGTAGTATGTCTCAAACTTCTAACATATCTAATGCCTCAGAAGGCAGTGTACCATCAAGCAGCAGCACACCTGACTCAAATAAACACATGATAAAACATAACAATTCTAATATTGACTTAGACAACGAAGAGGAAAACGAAGAGGAGGAAGAAGAGGAGCTTGAAGAGGAGTTAGAGGAGGACGATGATCTTGAAGGAATGGAGAATGTTCACAATGGATCTCCAGATCCTTTAGATTGTCATGTAAGTAAAAATAGAGATGATCTCTCTTCTCAGGAGCGCAGAACTCCGAATGAGAGGTCGAAGGATCTAAGCCATTTGCCCAGTGCTGGAGAGAAGTCTTTGCTGAGCGAGGTGATGGAGAATACAGGCCTCAACAATATTCAGCAATATAACGAGGCGTTTCAGCAGGCATTGGCAGAAAACATCCACAACAAGGATAGCACAAAAATTGAAGAAGATGGTTCGGAGGGCACCGAGAACGGTGAACGAGATATAAAGTCGGAGGATACGGATGTTTCATATAATAGTCAGGAAAAATCTGAGCCACTAGATTGCAGTGAGTCACCCTATACGAAACGAATTAAAACGGAACCGCTGGAAATAGTAAATAATATGGAATCTATATATTCTAATATGTGGTTACCAAGTAGCCACCACCAAGAGTATTTTTTATCTGGTCTGTCAGCAAGGCTTAGTGACCCTAATCACAACAGTTTCAATTCTCCATCAGAAAGTGCCTTGAAGCCAAATCTGACTTCGCACCCAAAAGCCGGCCCTAGCTCGAACAGTACCTCCAGCAATGGGGGCCCAATATCAAATAGGAAAGATCGGCGAAATGATACCTGTGAATTTTGTGGGAAAGTTTTCAAGAACTGCAGCAATTTAACGGTGCATCGACGAAGTCATACTGGTGAGAAGCCATATAAATGTGAGTTGTGCAGCTATGCATGTGCACAGTCGAGTAAGCTGACTAGACACATGAAGACGCATGGCCGTATCGGGAAGGATGTGTACAGATGTAAATTCTGTAGTATGCCCTTCTCTGTACCGAGCACTTTGGAGAAACACATGCGCAAATGTGTCGAGAACCGGCAAGTACGAGCAGTTCAAGAGACTGACACTGATACTAACAGCACTACGACATCAACATTATAGTCTTTTTTTTTTCTTTCATTTTTTTTTTTGTTTTCATTTTTTTTTTTATGACTAATTGAAGATGTTAAAAAAAAACAAACATTTATTACAAAAAGAAAAATTATGAACAAAATTATAAAGTCTAATATGAAAAAAACTACAAACAAGGAGCGAAAAAATTACAAAACAATACGAAAATGCTAATCAAATTCAACATTGTTATTAATTTTCTACTTTTTATATATATTATCTCTGTGACTAGTTTGAGCTGAGAAAAATAAAAGGGAAGGAATTGGGAAAACTTTTTAAGTAAGAAACACACACATACATATATACATA
Organism: Eledone cirrhosa; assembly: GCA_964016885.1. NCBI lineage: Eukaryota > Metazoa > Mollusca > Cephalopoda > Octopoda > Eledonidae > Eledone > Eledone cirrhosa. Next base: position 3,473,635 of record OZ024754.1, on the reverse strand, counting down.
CACACACACACACACACACATACATACACACATCTTTTCTTTGAAATGAAAAAAAAACAAAATACAGCAAAAAAGCAACATAAATATCATAGTTTGTAATTTAAAAAGTTTTCAAGAATATAAAACATTTTTATTTTTATTTTCAGTTTTGAAAGAAGTTACCCCCCAGCCCATATCCCCCAGCAAACAAACACACACACACACACACACACACACACACACTTATACATACATGTATTCTCTCTCTCCTTCTCTCTCTCTCTCCTTATTTGCACATATATGTAATATATATGTGTGTATATATAATATATATATATATATATTACATATATATACATATATATATTATATATATACATACACACACACATAGATACACATATACATACATGCACACACACATAGAATGCTTGTGTGTAAATATTTTATGTTCATAGTGATTATGAAGACGCACACATATTCACACATATCCATGTATGTATATGTGTGTGCGTGTATGAATCTATATAGACATATATACATACATATGTATGTGTGTGCAGCTTATTTTGATATTTTTTCATACATACTCTTTCTACTCCTCATACAACTTCCTAATTCTCTTAGGTACTCCTAGATACTCTTAGCTATTCCGAGGTACTGCGAGATATTCCTAGTTATTCCGAGGTACTTCTAGATACTCTTAGATACTCCGAGATACCCCTAGATACGTCTCGCTATTCCTAGATATTCATAGTTATTCCTAGATATTCCGAGATACTCTGAGATATTCCTAGCTATTCCTAGATACTCTGAGATACGTCTAGCTATTCCTAGATATTCCGAGATACTCTTAGATACTCTCTGATACGTCAAGCTATTCCTAGATATTCCGAGATACTCTTAGATACTCTCTGATACGTCAAGCTATTCCTAGATATTCCGAGATACTCTTAGATACTCTGAGATACGTCTAGCTATTCCGAGATAAACTCTTTCAAAACAAAACTGGCTATATGAGATAATACTAATAACAATAGTAAGAATACTATTAGTGATAATGGTAAACAGGCTTAAGAAATAGTTTAAACATAAAATACTTCTTTTGGTAGCTTTCACATACATCTGTTCGTATGTGTCTATGTGTGTGTTCATATGTATACGTGTGTGTATATATATATATATATATATAAATATATATGTGTGTGTTTTTGTATGAATATATAAATATCATACATATATGTGTGTGTATGTATTTATTTATATTGTATGTGTGTCTCTATATATATATATATATATATATAAATGCATATACACATATATATATATACACACACACACACATACATATACATATATATATATAAATATACACATCATAGGGTATCTAGTTTAAAATGCCATTATTGTAGTTATTGGGATAATATTAAAAATAAAAACATGGTTTTTAATGGCCTTGCTAATATATACACCCTAACACGTCACAAAATTCTATAGCTTCACAATTATATATATTTATATATATATATAATACTATATACACACTCTGTTGCAAAATTATCAATTTAAAATTTTTATTTTGTTAAATTTTTTTTTTTTTTTTTTGTCACTTAAGAAAAAAAACTCAAATTCTGCTGCTGAATTCGTTATTTGTTAATACCTGTAAGCATTTATCTACACACATATATATACACATATATACACTCACTGTATATTCATAAATCTACACTCTCACACTCAAACATGCTCAAACACACACACTCACACACTCATGCACCTACATACACATACAAGCACACTTTGCTAAGTAAGCAGTGTTTTATGTATGTATATATGGATGTATATGCATTTTGTGTGTGTATATGTCATTGTGTGTGTGTGTGTGTGTCAGTCAGTCAGTGTGTTTGTGTATACTTAACATGCATGGTTAGCTGTGTATGTATGTATATGAATATATTTGTATGTATGTTTGTGTGTCTCCTTTAGACATATATACACTCACTATATATCCATAGGACTCTACTCGCACACTCGGACATGCTCCAACACACACATGCATGCTCATACATATACATACACATACATGCACACTTTGCTAGGTAAGCAGTGTTCTATGTATGTGTGGTTTTATGTATGCATATATATATTATATATATATATATTATATATATATAACATATATATTACATATATATGTTATATATATTACATATATATGTTATATATATTACATATATGTTATATATATTACATATATGTTATATATATTACATTTATATAACATATATTATATATATATATATGCATTTATGTGTGTTTGTGTTTAAAGCGCGTGTCTAGGTGTGTATGTGTGTATATGGATATATATATATATACGTGTATGTATGTTGGTGTGACCCCTAAAAAAGCTCCTTCTTTTAAAATATTCATCATAGGCTGTTCATTGTTCTGATTACACTCCCCCCCTTTATCGTTGGGGCTGTTTCTTGGAAATTTTCCTGGCAACTTTCTTGAGTAGGCTTGCGATCCAGTATTTTTTTTTTTTACATCTGTGATGGTCAACAGATTACTGGCTGGCTTATATCTACTTTGGAGTTGTTTAAACGCATTGCACTTTACAGGGTTATCAAACTTTAAAAATACAAACAAAAAGAATAATAATAATAAATGGTAAGAAACAAAAAGAGAAAAAAGGAAAAAAATGAATATAATAATAATAATAATGAAAGGAAAGAAAAGAAAAACAAATTTTTGTTGAAAAATTTTTTTTTTTATTTATTTTGATATTTTTCTAATGCGTGTTTGCCTCTGACTGTATACCAGTTAAGTCAGCATTCAAACTTCTACCCATGCCCATCCACCCTCAAAGTCCCTCTAAAACAAAAACAAAAGAAAAGAGAGAGAAAATCTGGGATAGATTAATTAAAATATACTGGGATCATTGTATTGTATTCTCCAACCATCCCCACCCCCCCACCCAGCGCCACACCAGCCCCACACATTTTATTTTATTTTATTCTATTTTTTATTTTTATTAATTATTGTTATTTTCACTCTACCCCGTTTTCTGCCCCCCCCCCCTTATATATATATATGTATATATATGTATATATATATATATATATCAGGATGCCATGACTCTGAGAGTTAAGAAGAAAACAACAACAAGGAAACACAATACTACCCACACCCACTCACCCATCTACCTACCCCCCTCTTCTCTACAAATGTGAATTGATAACAACAACAACAGAAAAATCCAGAAAACATTGAAGTAAAACCTTAGTGAGAGACCATGTACTGTTAAGGGACATAATTTTACTTATTTTCATGCTGTTGTTCCCGTTTAATGTATTATTATTATTACTATTATTATTATTATTATTATTATTATTATTCATTTACATCAATGTTTTATAATCACTAAATATATTCCTGTCTTCCTCCCACACCACCACCACCTCTCTCTCTCTCTCTCTCTCTCTCTCTCTCTCTCTCTCTCTCTCTCTCTCTCTCTCTCTCTCTCTCTCTCTCTCTCTATATATATATATAATTATTAATTTCTTCATGTCCAGCGAACTAGTTTGTCTATTTTGTCATTAAATCAAAATAAAAGTTTACTTCAAAGGAACTTGCGTGTGTGTATGTATGTATGTGTGTGTGTATATTTGTGTGTATGTATATGTGTGTGTGTGTGTGTTTCTCTCCCAACCCTAACCCCCTTATTTTTTATACTGTTTTATCTCACATATTTTCTTCTCTTGTGGGTATCACATGTGGTGTTAGATAGAAGACTAGGCCCAAGAACTGGATTAAACTGGATCAATCCATAAGCTAGATTCTAATCTGCACCTGACTTCACTTCACTTTAATTAAAAAGCTTCTTATGCCCTTGAGAAAGGCATGAACCACACAACTTCTCTCTTCTTATATATATATATATATATGAGGGTGTTTAAGTTTGCTTGAAGCATTGTGGAATAAGAAAAATGGTCTGCAGATAGCAGTGTATATATATATATAGATATATAGCTTGCATCCTGAAGATGGAAATGTTATTTTTTATTAAGTATCTCATTCTCTCTCTGTTTGTATTCCAAATCACTTTATAGAATCCTTTTTTCCTTCGTTTCCTTGCTCTCCTTCCTTTTTTCCAGCCTTCATTCCAACAAAAACTCCTTTCACCTCATTTGTCTGCTTGTTTTATCGTCTGTCTATTTTACTACTAGTGTATACAAAAGAGATGAAAACAAACAAGGACAGTGATACACTATCAGATGTTAGCTTGTTGATGTAATAACATCTCACACTATAAGATACAGCTTGTTGATGTAATAACATCTCACACTATAAGATACAGCTTGTTGATGTAATAACATCTCACACTATAAGATACACAGTGAAAGAATGGTTACATGAGATTGATAATGACACCAATAACGAAGATTTCTAAAAGTTGTAATAGTAATAATAATTATTTTTAAATGCTAAAAAAACCTTGGCAAGAAAATAAGCCTAATCTTGAACTAATAATTATTGTTATGAATTAATAATAGTCTAAAGCTCCCCAAAAATAAGTTGGAATTCCATGATTTTATGTGTGTATATGTATGTATGTATATATATAGAGATATATATATATATATATGTATATATATGTGTGTGTGTGTCATAAACAATAATATATAAAATTATTGCCAAGATGCCAATCATATCCTGATCTGAGGTTGCTATTTACATATGTATTATTATTATTATTATTATTATTATTATAAGGTGGTGGATTGGCAGTATCGGTAGAGAGTCGGATGCCATGCTTTGCAGCATAGAGTTACGGCCCTTTACGGTCTGAGTTCAAATCCCGCCCAGGTTAACTTTGCCTTTCATCCTTACGGAGGTCGATAAATAAAGTACCAGTCACGCACTGGTGTCGATTTAATCGACTTTCCCCCCCCCCCCCCAAAAAAAAATTGCTGGCCTTGTGCCTATATAAGAAACCATTATTAACTACTGTATAATATAGTTTATGTTAATATTCTTAGCTAATATTTATTACTATTATTATATTTTTTTTTATATATATTAGAAAGCCTTAATATTATTTACTACAGAATGTCTGTTGTGGTTAAGACATCAAAGTTTCAATACCAGCTGGATCTGTTGGTTTAGTGTGGACAACATTTTAGTCTAATATATATATATATATAATAAATATAATAAATATATATATATATAATAAATATAATAAATATATATATATATATATATATATATATATATAATAAATATAATAAATATATATATAAAATAAATATTATAAACTTCTTAATTAAAAAAATAATTATGTTATTTTTATATAAAGGACTCAGGAGGCTTATTACACAGTTATGTAAACATGTGTGTGTGTGTGTGTGTATATCTATATGTATATATATATATACATTTGATTGTGCATATGTGTTGTGAAATATAGATGAAAACAAAGTTTATTTCTTTTATATTTTGTTAGTTGTTGTTGTTGTTGTTGTTGTTGTTTGTGTTCTCCCATCTTCCTATACACCTCCATTTCTGATACCTGTTCAAAACACTTGAGCTTCCTTATAATAATAATAATAATAATAATGTCTTCTTGCCTCCCTCTTCTCCTCTCCCACTCTCACATTTCTCTATATATACCACTTTCTCCTTTTCCTACCCAATATCTCTCTTCTCGTAACCTACCAGACAGTGAATCTTTATGAAATTATGTTTTGAAAATTAAAAAAAAAAACGAAAGAAAAATGATAAATTTATATATATATGTGTATATATATAAATATATATATATATATATAATTTAACAAAAATATATATAAAAAATATAAATGTTTTCCTTGATATATAAGCGAGACTTAGACTGTATTATATATAT